>JAVTVJ010001375.1:155000-419476 GCA_034509425.1 Eopsaltria australis | reverse complement strand
GGGCACTGTTGCAGCTATAGTATGGCCAGAATAAACATTTTGCTTTTCTTTCTGGCCTTCCCAGTTCCACACTTCACTTCCGATTTCCTCTACCACCTTCCCTGCTGCAATGGAGGAGGAAAGGAAATATGGATTGTAGTCAGTTCATCACACATTGTCTCTGTCACTCCTTCCTCTGAAGTAGGAGGATTCCTCCCACTCTTCCCCTGTTCCAGTGGGTCTCTTCTCATGGGGCCACAGGTCCTGCCAGGATCTTGCTCGAACACAGGCATCCTGTGGGGACACAGCTTCTTTTGGGCATCCCCCTGCTCCAGCCTGGGCTCCTCCAGGGGTTCAGGTGGATCTCTGCTCCCCCGTGCCCTCCCTGGGCTGCAGGGGCACAGCTGCCTCACCATGGGCTGCTCCAGGGGCTGCAGGGGAATCTGAGCTCCAGAGCCTGGAGCAGCTCCTGCCCCTCCTGCTGCACTGCCCTGGCTGTCTGCAGGACACTTTTACAGCCTTGCTCTTCTCTCCAGGTGTTGTTCTCTTCCATTCCCATGCCAGAGGTGCTGCTACTGCTGTTGATGTGCTCAGCCTTGGCCAGTGGTGGGTCCATCTTGTCTTGATCACACATTCAGAAACTTCTGGCAGCTTCTCAAAGAAGCCACCCCTGCAATCCCCCACTACCAAAACCTTGCCACACAAACCCAATACCCTGGTTTAGGAACTTTTCAAAACATACTAAAGAACTATTAGGAAGCCCCTCCGATCAACATAAACAGCACTGAGTGGCATTCATCAGTTTCATATGTAGCACCAAAAGTTGTATATTCCTTAGGTAATCATGCTAGTGAAATAATCCAGCTAAGTTAGGTTTTCTTTATAATGGGTGGAGATAAGTAATTATTTCTAGCATGTGACCCTTAAGCTTATTTGATTTATATTAATGTGAGACAAATTGAACTATGTCTAGTCCTGTGAACCCAGCTCTCACTTCATTCTGACAGGTCATTTTGTCATTGCTTGTCTCCTTGGCTCACTTATTGCCCTATCCCAACAAAATATCAGAGGGAAGTATACCTGGCCTTCTTTTAAGGCTGTACATACCCAAGGGCTATATGAGTGACAAAGCAAAGTACCAGCTTTCCTGTGATAAGCACCACAGTTTTGTTTTGTTTTTTATTTGTCAGGGGAGGGAGGAGTCAGGAGGATTAGGGAAAGTAAACTGAATTGTTTTGCACATAAATACCTATGTGTTTGTCTCGTGTGCTACAAGAGAGATTGCCTCTGGGCTGTTTTATGTGCCAGCTGTTTGGGGAATTGTGTTTTGTTGCTGTTGTTTTTTTATCCCTTTCCTCCACTGTTTATGAATTATTGTAGCTTGTATGATCCAGCTTTAGGGTGTGTGTGCCATGATATTATTTATTTATTTGTTTTTTGTTTGTTTGTCTTCTTCTCTTTACCTTATTTAGCCCTTTGGAATGAGGAGAGGGTGTAATGGCAACCATTGTGTACAAAGAAAATAACCCTGGGCTATCCCAGAGAGGGTTGAGGGGTTTAATGAAATCATTAGGATATAGTTCTTGGAAATTTTTACACAGTAGCTATTCGGGGAGAGAAAGAAGACACTCTCTCTAAAATAGGAATTTATCAGAACATGGGAAAAAATTAAAATAGGTATTAATGATTATTAATAGAAATAAGGAAGAGGGAAAGACTCTTTAACTACTATGCCTCAGCAATTAGTAAACTTACCTTCTTCTCTTATAATCAGACAGGCAAAGTTAATTTACTTCCTTTTCTAGAAGCAAACTGAAGGTCCTCTGACTTTTTTCACTGCTTTTCTCCATAGTCTTTATTCTGCCAGGGGAGAGGCAGAGGAACTGATGCGAGTGTTTCCATGCATTATGTGTAGACTTTAAGGATGTACTTCCTTTGCTCAGATGCAGATGTCTGCTATGCAGATGTCTTCATCAAAGCTCATCATTCTAATAATCCTCTGTAATCCTTGCAGGAAAATAGTCCATTTTAAGGGTTATTCCTCTCATCATAATGCAGTCATAAAAAATATATGAGAGTTCACATACCAGGCCCTTTTCTTCCACTTCTTTATGTCCTTCTTTTTTTTTTTTTTTTTTTCTTTTATAGTAAAGAAACTTCAGGTATCAATATATGGAATATTTAGCTAAAGACAGGGGAAATAAATCTTGACCTGATCAATCTACACACAAAATTATGAATTATACCATCAAGATAGCTAAAAGCTACACACTTTGACTCATCCCTGCCAAATCAATGCCTTTTTTGTGTATTTTATGTGTTGGCCGTGATAAGATAGCTTTTTTGAGCTGAAGCTCTTCTCTTATCCTAGGAGAAACACAAGAATGATCCATACATAACAAACTAATTATACATTAGATGGTATAACATTTAGATTTATAGCCAAAAATTCACTTTCAGTACTCTTATGATTCAAGCATGAGACACATATATCCTGTTTTAAACAAAAAACTGAGGATGAAGGCTGCCAGACCTCAAGAACATGGAAATATCTAGCAAAGTTTGGTCATGAATATTTGTTTAACCAGAAATTTGGATATTTGATGCATCTGTGGTCATGTACTATGACTTTCTGGCAATGCCTGAAGTAAACTTTCACTATAGTCTTTCATAAAGAAACAATTTAAATATGTGCATATATTATCACAACACCAATGAAAACAACAACAAAAGAATTTATTGATTTCTACACAAATTAAGGTCTTAATTCGCACAGACACAATTGAAACAATAAACTCAATGAGAACAACAAACTGGCTAATTATCTTAATGCTCATTTAATTTTACATTTGGTAATACCTTTTTTTGTTATATTGATAAGATGTAAACTATAATCAGCTGGTTTTAAATCTTAAAAGTATAATTTTGTGCATTTTAGCTGATGTGGGAAACCATGTGGTGGGAAGTCCATCTCATACTGTGTGTGATTGAAATATGGCAGTGATGTTTTCCTTCATGTGTTTGATTGTATACAGCAGATTGACAAAGACCAAACCAGACTAAAACCTGAAAATGCAGTTTAAAAAGGAGGTGCCCTAATCTCTAGTTTTAACTTTCCACATAGGGTAATAGTGATTGCATTATAGCTCTACATGGTCTGGTGCATATATCACCTACAGAAGCTAGAGTGACTGTAAGGTTGCTCTAACCTGAGGCATAGTGGTATGGCCCTCTAGAAGAGGAGAATGACTGGGATAAGGAGACTTCAGCACACCCAAAAAAGGTGCTACTTTTACCATCTTGGTGTTGAAAGAGACTGAGGTAAAGTTGCCAAATTGTGGTTTACATTTTGGGCTCAAAATCTAAAAAAGTGCACACTTCAAAAGAGAATTTGAAACGGACTTATTTTAAAAAACATTTAAAGCCAAACATCTTCCCTTTCCTTTTTTCCCACGCTGGCATTTTTGCATATTTTCCTTTCTCTGGATAGTCCTACTGACAAAACACAATTGCTAAAATCCTTACTGGTTGCAAGTTCAATTAAAGTTCAAACACAGATACATTTGAAGTTTGGAATTGACAGAAGAGCTATTTAGTCTTGTGACTTGGTCTGACAAATGCCCAAGCAATAAGAATGACCTTTCTAGTGTTGTTGTATAAGTATCTAGTCTCCACCATTCCAAAAGTTTTAGGAAACATTATCTTTCCAGGTGTTCTTCCAACCTAATTTAATCTAAATTTAGCATATTCTTCACCTTGCATTGAATTTCCTTTCTCTGATTTATTCCATCAATTAATTTGACTTCTAAAGCTGCAGGTATAACAAACTAGATTTAAAACTGAAGATATTTTTGAAATAGAATCATAGACACACAGAGATTCTAACCTTTGGGTAACTTGGGAAAATTTACAGACAATCAGAAATAATAAAGATAGTGCAGATCTCAGTCTAATGCCACCAAATTTCCTAATAGTTTATGGTCATAATAAATTTTTTTGACTGAGATAATGAGATACTCCAGACTTAGAAGAATCTGAATATGATTCATGAGATGAAATTTCCAGTTACCAGCATCCCTAATTAATAAGCCAAAACAAGCATTAGCTATCCTCGTGCTTTATGAGCATTTGCAGGTAAATTTACATCTGCACCATGCTGTCTGAGATTACCTTTGCCAAGTACTTCAATATAAAAAAATCCAGTTTTACCAGTCAACTTTTTGCCTGACTAATGGAATCTTGCAAATGTACTGCTATCAGGACAAAAGCTATGTGGCCACCTACAGCTTTCTGTCAAGACTTTAAAAGGAAATACCAACTGTGCTATAATAAGAAATCAGCTTGCCAAAATATTCCAAAAAGCAAGAACTTCCAACTCACTGAAACTCTGCTTAAGTTATTATATGCTTGAATGGCCCCCAGAACAACAGATAGCTGTGCAATTAATGCAAACCTTGTCATCCTTCTCCACCTCGCTTGTCTCTGCACAGACCAGTAATGAGGCTCCTTTAGACACAGAATGTGTGCAAAGCTCTGACAAACCACCTCAGTATGCAAAAAAAGCTGAGGAGAACCGCAGGAAACATGACCACAGGAGCAAAAAATGTCAGCCCTTTCTATATTCACAACTTTGTCTCTTGGAGTCAGTTTGCACTGAGGTGGAAGGATGAATGCTTGGCTGTTGTTAAGTATTTGTCTCCAAGGGAAATATTTTCATTTTTGAGGAACAAACCAACAAAGGCAGAAGGGGAAAGCTTGTTTGCTTTCATGGGCTAGAGCTATTTCCCTTTTAAGATCTATCTTATGTCAGGTGGAAAAAATTACTGTCTGAAGATTCGTGTTCAGATGAGAAAACATTAGCCAGTAAACCATTTCTTAATCAATTCTTAAGAAAAAAAAAAAAAAAAAAGGAGAAAGCAAAAAAGCAGCAAGCACGCTTCTAAAATCACTAAGTAACACAGTGATGGAGCTGCTGAACACTTTAGTTTTGAATTATCCATCTTTAAAACAAACTTGTTTCATAGACTAATCACATGCTTTATTCACTCTCTTCTTGCACATCTCTTTTTATAGAACTCAATTTTGCAAATTACTCCACTGTGCAATTGACCTCACGTCTAGAAAATACTGTCTTTCTTAAATATTCTACCTTGGTCTTTTCAGTTTGAAGACATTATTCCCTATAATACCATCATTAACCACCTTAAATAGTTCCTCCAGCAATTTCATGTTATCAAGTATTTATAGACAGTTACCATCATCTTTATTTCTTGAAAGAGGTTCATATAGCTTCGTAGCTTCATAGATTATGAAGCCAGAAGGGACCATTGTGATCATCTCATCTGACCTCCCTCATAAAGGAAGTCATGGGACTTCCTTGAATTCATTCTCTTTGAAGTAGTACATATCTCTCAGAATATTTTGATTTAAACATTTCTAGCATCACTGAACCTATGAAAATCTTAAGTTGCTCCAGTGGTTAATCACTCTTGCTTTGAAAAGTATTGCTTCATTCTGCTCTGAATTTCTGCAGCACTGGATCTAAGTAGGCACAGTGTGTTTCCATTACACTGATAACACAAAAAGTGAGTTGGGAAATTCTCCCAGTTTTGATTTGTGGGTACTTTGAAATCCAGCTTGGCAAGACAGTCTTGTCTTTATGCAAGAGAAAAAGGGTATTCAGAGGGGCTAGACCCATTCTAAATCATAGAATCATCATAGAACTCTTTGGGTTGGGGGAGACTCTAAAGATCATGTGGTTTCAAGCCCTCTGCTATGGGAGTAACACCTTCCACTATCTGCATGTTACTGATCCTATGGTTTAATTCACCTCATTAATATTGTTGTAATAAAAAAAATACCTTACTGATTTTGGGGCTCTTCTCTAACTGCACAAAGAGAGAAGCATACAAGAATATTTCATGAAAAGCAGTACATTTCATCAGCATGAGCAAGGCACTAGAGAATTCCATTTTGGCCTTCTCAGCACTCCCATACACACCCTTTCAGCAAGTCATCCAACCTCCTCTGCATCACCTCACTTGTCTTCATTCAAAATCACTACCAGACAGATGTGACTCAAAGGCAGGGCAATTCTTATCTATGAAGTATTTAGTGAACACTTAGGAAAAGATGTAGTGCAGTGCTATAATTGCAGAGTGTATTTTCCTCTCCTGTTTCTCACATTTGTCAAGACAATTTTCAACTGGCATCTCTTGATTTCCTGTGTGTGAAAAGATCATAAAGCACCAAGAATATTTTCTATTTGTGTTCTTATTTGCAGCCCTTACCATTCCTCCTCGAATTGGAGTACCTGCCTGCAATCATGTAGCATTACCTATTAAGAGGCATCTGAGTGCTGCAAGAAAGGACTAAAAATGAAGATGGCACTGTAGCTGTAGCACACCATGCCACATTTTGAAGCTGTTTGTGCTTGTTTTGTGCAACCCGAGATCAGGAATTTCATCCACTACAGAACATCAACTTGCTAAGCACAAATTCTTCATAGCCAAAAAAGTCACTATGTGAAACTGTGATGTAAATAAGTTGATATAAATAGAATGGAAGTGAACTTAACTAATACACTGGGTCTCATATAGATGTGGAAATGAAAATTAAGGAATGCTAGAAAAAGCATGCTCATTTGTGGAGACAAATTCAACATTTCACTCTGTGTATGAGTGTGAGATAAGAAAGAACTTGGAGTGTTAAAAGAAACATTTTGGAATGAAAAATGCACATTTCTCCTGCTGGATAATTTAAGATCTGTTGCCTAAGAAGATGGTATGCTGGGGGAACAAATAATATAAGATTCTAGATAAATGCAGGTTAAAATGGCCTGGTTAAATATATTTAAAAAAAACAAAAAACAAAAACCAAAAATATTTAGAATTAAAAGTTCTCAACTCCTTTTAAAGAGTAACTAAGGATGTGATTCATCTGCCTCAATCCAGCCTTCTGAGTCTGGATCTGAGAAGATCATCTTCAGTTTCTTGAGATTAATACAAGAAAATGGTTGACATCTGGATATAATTCTTTCCATTGTAAGAAAGAGGCCTGCAATAGATGTGTTGCTGTTAGTCACGCCTCTTTCTCTTGACTGATTACAGAGTTTCAAACAACTGGCTCTTAGACATGAACCTCTATCTGAGGTTAGATTAGATGAAATCCGGCACTAAACCCTTTAAAATAATTTCTGTGTAGGAATGGAGTAAGAGCTCCCCTAAATTAGAAGAAATTAAATACAAAATCTGATCTGTTACATTTAGTCTCTTAGTTTCATAGCACTATTCTTTGAGGGGAAAAAAAGGCAAAAAATAAGAGGTGATTACAAAAGGACTTTGAGATTTTTCAGTTATATTGATTGGATTGTGTATAAAAAGACTGTACAGGACATACCCATTTCTAAAATTTACCATATAATTTACAAATTCTGGTTTTTTTCTTGTTTTAATGAATCAGTACACATCATGAGATGTTTGCAGTAAAAAAAAAAACAAAAACACATGTATGAAGAAATCATCCAGCTATCAGTTCCTAGCCATATATTAAAAATTAAAAATTAAAAATTGAGATCCTTGTCTTAGGGAGAAATGCGGGCAATTTATAATCCAGCATTGTCTAGGATGTTGCTCACACAAAACCCTTTGATTTGTAATGTTGTTCAAGGCTACATTTCATCTTCTTCCTAGAGATTCAGATTACAATTTCTTCCCCTTTAGTATGTGTACTAGAGTCTTGTGGAAGGTACTTCACAGGAGGAATCTGTAAATTGTACTCCAGAGCCACAGAGAATTAGTTTGAATTGTATGGACCTGTTGAGCTCTAGTTGAAAATTCTAAACCAAGCACTTTTGTGAAGATCCCTGAGTTTCAAAGACTGTTGAGTTATTTCTGGATGAGGAGCTGTAAAAGATTACCTTCACACATATCCTGAAACATTGTCTTTAAACACAAGTTACTGATTTTAGAGAGGAACACTGGGAAGTAAAAGTTTCTGTCTTGGGGAAAAAAACCACAACAAAATTTTCTTGACAGGTAGTAGGCATCTTGAGTGCTATGAATACCAATTTACCTGTAGAAAAATTTTCAGTTCCCTCTCCAAAGCAACAGGATCAATCTCAACACTATAAATGATATTTTTGGTGCCAAGTGAACTTTACCAAGCTCCTTTGCAAAACATAACCTTACTCTTTCTCATTCTATTTTTTTTTTATCTGTAAAGTAGAAACAATCAAATTTACCTACTTCAAGACGTTGGCAAATGCTGAGGCAGATAGATATTGCACTCTCTCAAAATTAGGAAAGACTTAAATTTAATTATTTCATACATAATGCTCCCTCTTTTTATATTTTTGGCTCGAGAACTGTTGAGAGTTGGCAATTAAGATTATATCCCAGATAAATAAGGGGAGAGAGAGACAGAGAGAGAGAGAGAGAGATTGAAAATTCTCAGCCCCCAAATCTCATGCATTGTCTGCTACTGTCCCAAGTACAAATAATATTTGATACGTTCTTCCATCCCAGCCAAGTGGATTTTGCCAGGGCCTCAGGGGCAGGAAATTCCAGATAATATTTACAGCAAAGACTATGTGTAAGAGGGAAAGGATGGCGAGGGATAGAATATATTTATTTAAGCTCTAGCCCATTATAATATCCAGGATTTTGTCTACATGCTTTACTGATCCTGTGCTCAAAAATTAGACTGCTCTCTTTAAGTCTTATACTCCTGCTCTGGCTTTGAAGCTGTTACAAAGCTGGCAGCTCGAATGTGGCACAGCCATGCGGGCATATTTTAAAGTGTCAGAACTAATACTAAGCCTTTCACTGTTGCAAAAGAAATGTAATTTGCTTTGAGAGGTGGACTTATTATTGAGAAACGTTGTAATCCAAATTTTTTCATTAAATCTATCTCCCTCATTCTTTCCTTCTTTTGCTCCCCCTCTTTCCCCTCAGACTCCAGACCCATGAACTCATAGATCCTTATACTCACAGACACACTTGTACCTTGTTCTTTTGCTCTTCCAGTCCCTCTTATACCAAGAAAGAATTGAGACTTGTGATATCAGAAGGAACTAGCAACTTGATTTAAATATGATATTTAAAAGAAGATAGAAATTATGAAATCTTCTAGATAATGATTTTTGCTAGCTTTTCAAAAGAAATGGCCCATTTGACTGCTTAAGCATAAGCCAGGTTGTGCTAAAACACAACAGCCTGGTTTATTGGACAGTGTTGTCCTGATCCAATAATCTTAATGCATTAAAGTTTGAAGTTTCCATGAAACAAAATATTCATTACACACGTTGTGCCATACCCTTACACGGTCAGAAAATGAGAAAAAATATCATTAGTTTATGATGCCCATTGACAATGAAGGATGAGAGAGTAAGAAAAACATAAAGAAAAATTTTCCTGTAATCAAAATAATGTGTTTTTCTCAGAACTCTGGTTCTGTGTTGTGTCCTTTCACTTCAGTGTTTTAGGACCCTAAGCAAAAAGACTTGAGTTAAAAGAAATGTGGTAAATTTCTACCTCTAGTCTTGCAGAACCCACAGTTACTATAACATACAGTCATAGAATCTTGGAATACTTTGGATTGGAAGGGACCTTTAAAAGTAATTTAGTCCAATCCACCTGCAGTGAACATATATACACACACATATATAAATAGATTTCTTAATTTTCCCTTGGATTGTTGGTACTAAACTACACATTCTTTTTTAGAATGCCATTTGGAACAAAGTTGGACCTTCACCTATTATCATAGAGAAGAGCCAGACAAGTAGAAATGCTCTTTGATCTGATATATTTTTTGACTGCCATGACAAAAATTTTGCCCATTTACTGATATGTGAAATAATTCAGTGACTACTGAATCCCTAAGAAGGCAAAGAAAAGCATTAGCCCTGAGAATGCTACTACTTCGCCAGCATTGTTCTTGTTTTATTTAAAAAAAAGACTGTGCAACTCTAAGAGTAAGGCTGGACATCACTATTTTTTGACCTAATCATCCATATAAATAAATATGTGAGCAATTTTCCAAAGTGAAAGAGTAGGGTAAATGTCTTGAAGCTCTATTTTCTCTAAAAGTTATATTAATTCTTCTTAGTATGATTATAATGTATTAACCACCCTGAGCTCCCATTCCTTTGTTTTAATATCTAGCCTTTGTTATTAATAATAAAAAAAAGAAAAAAGAGGAAAAAAAAAAGCTAGGTGTTTTAATTCTGTCTCAAGGCTTCAAAATTGTAATACTGGTTTTATAAATTACCGATTTCTATTAATCATACAGTTACCACTCATTAATCATATTCATATTTTAAAGCCATGGAAATAGGGGCTTTTTTCAAGTGTAAATTTAATTCTTAGAGAAAAGCACAAGCACTGAAAAGAAAACCCTAAATCAGTTTGTCTGTAGATAATAGCAGTAAGAAAAACATCATCTTATTAGCAGCATCTATCTTGGCAAAGTTTAATAACAAATTCAGTGTCCATAGATGCTGACAGTTTATAGTTTGTTAATGAGAGAAGAAATTATAATTTATCTGTATTTCAAATTGTCATCAGGTATCTTCTTGGACAATCAATGCATTTTAATACTCATTCGCAGAGAGAAATGCATTTGTCTTCCAAGGATATGAAAATTAGCTAAGAAATCTGTGAGATAAGGTTTTACTGTGGTTCCTGTATCTTCTGTTTATACTTTGCCTCCTTATGTACATAGATATATATAAATATAGATATATATAAATTCTTTCTGCATATTTATACATACATATACACACATGCATACATATTTATGCATATATGTATGTATTTGGAAACGCATGGATGGAGCAAATCTGGGTCAACAATAAGTATTACAGTCTGAGCATTGCTCAGAATGAATATCCCATAATAAATTGAATAAATTTAATTACACATTTCTTGTTTCTATCTCCATGAGAGTACCCGTGCACAATGGCATGTGTACATGTGTGTATAAAGAAGAATTTGCTTACAGCTGTCTGGGCTCATGCTTGCTTACAGCTGAATTGGATGGGTCCCAGAGTAAAAAGAGTAGTAACTAATCCAGAGACCACTCATGGCCCTTGAAGTTCTAAAACATCAATAGGATTATCTTGAAAAACCTAAAGAGAAAAACTGTTCTTTGGTTTCCACGCAGACAAGAGCTTGTTCTCTGTTTTTTTTTTAAATAAACACTCTCAGTTTTTCATTGGTTTTCAAGGTGCCCTTCCTATTGTCTATACTGTCTGCATTTTGCTTTGGCACTCATGTGCAAATTTTAGCCAATGTTGTGACAAAACATACCACACTAATCATGTTCTTGTTTAACCAAAGGCACCACATTTCTCATGTGATACACTTAGGATACTTTTCTCTTTTATCCATACCTCTGTACACTAGCCACGTATCTGTTTGTTGTATTGAGGTTACAGTATTAGGATTTTAATGTACAAGGAACACTGATTAAAAGTTGTTTTTAGAAAATGTTAAAAAAACCCCCAATATCCAAATTCACAAATTCAGCTGGAGATTGATATCTGAAAGCCAAGTAGAATTTAAATTATGCAGTAGCAGTAGTATTTATTATTCCAAATTGCACCATTTCGCTTGAGGAAGATTTGGGTTTGCCACTTACTCTTTTTACCAAAGCAAGTGCATTCTGACCTTGACTTTCAGACTGCTGTTAAGCAATTCTCCCTAAGATTTCACAAAGATCTCTCCTTTAGAATGTCTAACACAAATATTTAGAGTTTTTTCAGGGCTGCAAATATAAACAAGGGCATTTTCACATTTTAACAGATACAGTTGAGATAAGAAAGGCTTGGAAATAGCTTTTGCACAAATATAAGTGTTTCACCTCTTCCCATCCCTGTCCCATTTGAGAATAAGTAGCAACAAAAAATGTTTCTTAACACCCAATGGTGTACTTAGCGCTGGCAGAAGTATGTGTCTTCTATGGATTTATGGTGAGAAATGTCAATATCAAAGTGTTTGTGACAGCTCTTATCTCTGCTCTGTTGGGCTTCACATGTATTAAAGCTGAAAGCCAGCTTGCTTTTTCTTATTTTATGTTTGTTTTTTTGCAGCTCAGACCATTCAACCATCACAACAAGGTCGCACGAACACATGGTGGATGTTACGGGTGGAACCGTAAAAGTTTGGACATTTACCTGAAATGAACCACACATGAGTGTTGACTCATTGAAATGAGTATTTAAATACTCATATCAAGAATACAAAACAGGAAAGTTGCAGCACTGGTTCAGATGAGGGACTCTCTTTGCCTGCATTGCTTGTCTAGTAGTGAGCATGGAAAAGATGCCTAGGGAAGTGTAAAAGCAATAACATATTTTATAATTAAACTGCATGGAAGTTTGCCACTACCCTGAAAACCTTTAAAAGGGTTAAACTCAACCTGCATGCTAAATTGTCATTCACTGCCTTATCATTGACTTCTTCAGTGGTAACATTTTACAAAAAATGGAAACATTTCATCAAAATTAAAATGTCTTCAAAATTTTTTCTGGACAATGCCACCAATAGATCAGATATTCTGCAGACCTTAAGAAGTAAATAAGATTCTTATCACGAAACTTCAGAAGTGCTGCCATCAAAAAAAAAAAAAAAATCTGTAGCAATAATTCAGGGATCCAAAGCTGTGTTTGCCAGTATAAATGTGCCTGTTTCTCTATATATACATAGAAGTTCATAAGTGCCAGAAGCAGCAGCCTCTGGTGGATGTGAACTTGGAGGGGATGAAATCTATGCTGTCCTGTGTTGTCACCATGCACTGATTACAGCAATAACAGCAATGTCCATTTCTACAGCCTTTTTGTTCAAAAACTTTCACAACCTTTAATTTGCTGACCTGTACAAGAGCTCTGTGAGGATGGCTATGCAATAAGTCTGGATCAAGCTTTGTCACCATTATTGTTCTCACTCTTCCTCTGTCTCTTGTCCTTAATTTAAAGCATGGTTCTCCACCGCTTACTCTGGCTAAGCAGTATTTTGTGTCACAATTATTCATTTTAAGGGAGCACCAGAAATATATGTGCTTGGCAGACACTTGTCCTGGTTTGAAGGACAGGTGTCTGTTAAGGAAGGCAGGAGCCTCCCTTGGAATGGGAAACTGTAACCCCTCTCCCTCCGAATTATTATAAATTTGAAATCAAGAGGCTCTCAGGCAAAGATATGGGAATAGGAATAACAGTTCTTTACTAATATCTAAAACAAAGGATAACAAATAACAACAACTATAACGTTGACCAACAAACAGAACCAGAAACCCAGTGGCAGCCTGCTCGCTTCAGGCACCTTTTCCCTTCGGTGCAGTTCAGTTCACAGGGGGCGCTCTGGTGCGGTGATTCCCCGGTGGCTGCAGGGCGCTCTGGGTGCGGTGATTCCCCGGTGCTGCAGGGGCGCTCGGGTGCGGTGATTCCCCGGTGCCTGCAGGGCGCTCTGGGTGCGGTGATTCCCGGTGGCTGCAGGGGCGCTCTGGGTGCGGTGATTCCCCGGTGCCTGCAGGGGGCGCTCCGGCGTGAGCTCAGGTAGCACACGGCGAATGGCGGCTGCCCGAGGCACGGAGGGATGGAGGAGAGCCCTTGCTCCACAGACCCTCGGGAGGGGCAGCTGGTGTCGGTGCCGCAGCAGGATCCCCGGACACAGGGAGCTGGGACGGTAAGGGGTCTCCACGTGCAGGGAAAAACCCCGCTACAATGTAGCGGAGAAAGCGGGCTGGTGGCAGGCAGGTCGGCTCCGGATGGGGCAGAGGGCAGAGACTCACAGCAGACAGACCGGCAGCTCCGCGCTGGCTTCTCAGGGGCCGTGGGTTCAGCAGACAGCAGCTCCGACCGTCCAGCTCCGAGGGTCCCGAGCAAGAGAGCATGACCTCCCTCTGCCCTTGCTTTTCAGTCTCCGAAATCTCGAATTGTCAGCCCTGCTTCCATGAGGGGCAATTTTGCCCCACCCTGCCACGGAGAAAGGCTCTACCCTTGTGCTTTGTTTCTCTTAAGTACTCAGTCATTTGTGTCTTAGCAACCCATGGGAGAAAAATTCTGAGGAAAAGAACTAGATCCAACCTTCAACAACACTGAACTTTTAATTTGAAGGGCTAAACTGGCTTCTCTAATAGAGAAACCTCACCTAGGGCCTCTGTGCTCCTGAACCCCACAAGTCAATCACAGCTATACCCTCTCCTCTGATGTTGTGTTATTTAGGCTAAGGCCTTGTTTACTTCCATACTGTTCCTAGGTCTGCCTGGGAACACTGTGTAATACCACAATATAGAAGAGTAAAATAATGCTAAAGACTTTATATCACAGTCAGTTCTTAAAAACATTTTTCAGTGCAATCCACAGTAGACTATTTAGCAAAACAACAGAACCATTTCTATAACATGGATGTGATATTTCAAAACCTACTCTGTTGTTATGCAACAAATAAAATAGGGGCTGATTTATTGCAGTGCAGTGACTGGGGCTTGTATCCCACTCAGTACAACTTTGTCCCCCATAGCACATTACATTACATACATGGACTTCCTTACTCCCTCCTTTCCATCTTCCCTAATTCAGGACAAGCATGTGCTCATCCTTGACAGCAGCACAGTTTTATGGATTTTTCATTTTGAAAAGTATCATTTTATTATTTATTATCAGACAGCTAGGATGTCATTTAGGTTAGTACATGCTGGGCTAGTACTTGCTAGAGATTCTCACCCTCAGAAAATATGCAAGCAAATGAAAACACAAAGTAAGTTTCTGCAAAGTGCCATTTGTGATCTGTACTGCTAGAATAAAACTTTAATTCAATTACTTAAAAAGGGCAATAATACAGAGTGAATGAAGAATGGATTGAGAACAGCCCTGCCCAGAAAGGCTTGGGGGTGCTGTAGGTGGGAGGCTGGACATGCCCTGGCCATGGCACTCACAGCCCAGAGAGCCAAATGTGTCCTGGGCTGCGTCCAGGGCCCTGTGGGCAGCAGGGCAGGGAGGGGATTCTTCCCCTCTGCTCTGCTCTGGTCAGACCCACCTGGAGCTCTGCATCCAGCTCTGGAACCACCAGCATAAGAATATGGACCTGTAAGAGCAAATCCAGAGGAGGCCATGAGAATGCTGAGATGATTGGAGCACATCTACTATGGAGACCAGCTGAAAAAGCTGGGATAGTTCAGCCTGGAAAAGACTCTGGGGAGACCTTCCAGCACCCTCCAGTACCCAAAGAGAACCTTCAAGAGAGCTGGAGAGAGACTTTGGACAAGAGCATGGAGTGATACGACAAGGAGAAATGGCTTCAAACTTACTTCAAATGGCTTCAAAGAGGAAAGGTTTTCATTAGTTATTAGGAAGAAATTATTTACTGTGAGGATGGCAGAATACTGAAACAGTTTGGTCAGAGAACTTGTGGATGCCCCATTGAAAGAGTTTTTTATGGATGTGGCAACAGAAGGGAATGCCAGTTTCTAAGGACCTTGATGTGCTGTTGTTTCTGAGAAATTTATATATAGTGTACATGATTTTGGTGGTTCTGGTGATTAAACGGACAAAGTTGTTTCTTACTTCTGTCCATGTAAGGTAGCTGTCTGTCAGTAAGTTACATTAAGTTAAATTCTGCAGTGTCAGAAATAAAAATACCTTTATTAACATTTTTCTCACAAAACACCATCCCTTGAAATACTTCTTTCTTTCATTCACGAATAGGGGAGACAGAGGTAGCTCAGATCCACCTACACAGTTATTTGTAGCAAGTATTGGTTTCTGCTGAGTGACCATTCTGTAGGTATTTAAAAATGCATTTATTCCTTGAGCACAGGTGGTGTTAGTACACCTAACTAAGAAAATGTGAAGAATGAATGGGCAGAAGTTATAATATGAAGATCACAAGCTAAGAGATGAATAGGATATTACTATTGTGAGTCATGGTGTTCCTTACAACACTGAGTCATACTCTGTTTCTTATACAATTAAATGAAAAAATGTTGAAGATGATGAAATGCTAAAAGGAGGGGGGAAAAAAACAGAGAATAAAACCCCAAATGCCAAACCACCATAATCATGGACCTTGATGTATTTTCTGTATTGTGTACAATCAGAAAATTACAGCAATTATTAAAAAATTAGATTGCTTAAGACATCTGTATACCTACAGAATCTAGATTATTTTCTTTCCTTTTTTTCCTTTTCCCTTTTCTGTTTTTTCCCCCTTTCCTTTTCCTTTCCTTTCCTTTCCTTTCCTTTCCTTTCCTTTCCTTTCCTTTCCTTTCCTTTCCTTTCCTTTCCTTTCCTTTCCTTTCCTTTCCTTTCCTTTCCTTTCCTTTCCTTTCCTTTCCTTTCCTTTCCTTTCCTTTCCTTTCCTTTCCTTTCCTTTCCTTTCCTTTCCTTTCCTTTCCTTTCCTTTCCTTTCCTTTCCTTTCCTTTCCTTTCCTTTCCTTTCCTTTCCTTTCCTTTCCTTTCCTTTCCTTTCCCCTTTCCTTTCCTTTCCTTTCCTTTCCTTTCCTTTCCTTTCCCTTTCCTTTCCCCTTTCTTTTCCTTTCCTTTCCTTCTTCCTTCCTTTCCTTTCCTTCCTTCCTTTCCTTCCTCCTCTCCTTCCTCTCCTCTCCTCTCTTCTCCTTCCCCTCCTCTCCTCTCCTCTCCTCCTCCTCTCCTCTCTCTCCTCTCCTCTCCTCTCTCCCTCTCCTCTCCCTCTCCTCTCCTCTCCTCTCCTCTCCTCCTCACTCTCCTTCCTCTCCTCTCCCTCTCCTCTCTCTCCTCTCCTCTCCTTCCTTTCCCTTTCCCTTTCCCCTTCCCTTTCCCTTTCCCTTTCCCTTTCCCTTTCCCTTTCCCTTTCCCTTTCCCTTTCCCTTTCCCTTTCCCTTTCCCTTTCCCTTTCCCAGCAGGACGTGTGCCAAAGAAAGTGTATCTCACATTTCTCATCCCTTGCATGCACACACACACAACTTACACACACACATAAATAAATAGAATTGCTTATACAAAAAGTGTTCAAGGAAAAGGCTGTGCTTGCCTGAAGCAGAGGCCAGATGCTTTGACTTCCAGCTTTCTTCCATCAAAGCTGTGCAGTTTCGAAATTAAAATCTGCAGCAATAATGAAACATATTAAAATGCATGCAAAGTCTTGAGGGCTTATAATATGCTAAAAACTGGCAATGCATGTTTACATCCATATATCAACTTGGATGTGCTGAAAAGATTTAAAGTGTAAAATATGCAAATATGTGTCATATTGTCACACTTGGTCTCCCTAATGGAACTCCCTTTCATCTCAACTCTCCTTAATTTCATGAATATTGCATGCCCCTCACACCTTTTACTCCTGCTGTTGCTAGGCTGAGAAGATTATGAAAATATGTTAATAGTAACTTTCATCAAATAAAAGTTGCAATATTGAAAATAATAAAAAATGTATCTTAAAATAAAATAAAAATGGTTGAGTTTTTAGCTAATTTTTTCCCACTGGAAGCTCAGATAACTACCAGCCAATTAAATTAATAAGGAAATAGTGGGGAAATTATAGAAATCTATATATGTAAGTTGATTAATTCAGAAAATATTTGTGTGCATGTGTGTGTGCATGTGCTTGTAAACATGACAAATATCATGAGAAGTCTTTCTAGACAAAGAAACTGGAAAGGATTTTGGCATTGCCATACTTTTGTTTAAGCACCAGACTCTTTCCTTATTTTCTTTGATTTTGGAGGATTGCTAAGCAAGTTTAGGTAGTTTTACTTTTCCCCTCACATTCATTATGCAGTACCATTCTTTTAAAGCTTTCAGAAGCCAGCACTTTTTCAATTAACAAAGCTCTTTGGACATTTGGGGCCAAAAATTGGAACTTTTTTTTCCCTTTATTTTTTAAATTATAGCTCACCTATACATTTTTAAATTGTGTGCATCATGTCTGATCAATTTCTAATTGTTACTTGGCCTTTGAATTAATGAGAGGAGAGAAGAGGAGAGGAGAGGAGAGGAGAGGAGAGGAGAGGAGAGGAGAGGAGAAGAGAAGAGAAGAGAAGAGAAGAGAAGAGAAGAGAAGAGAAGAGAAGAGAAGAGAAGAGAAGAGAGAAGAGAAGAGAAGAGAAGTGAAGAGAAGAGAAGAGAAGAGAAGAGAAGAGAAGAGAAGAGAAGAGAAGAGAAGAGAAGAGAAGAGAAGAGGAGAAGAGGTCAAAAACCTCCCAGCTGACATAGACATCGTACAGGCAATGATTAAGCATCATTTTAACGAAGTCACAGGATGGCTTAAAAGATTATTGGCTTTCTGGGCTGTGAGTGAAGAATGTCAGTTCATGTCAAGCTTGTTCTTGTCAACCAACACCTCCAAGTCCCTTCAACTCAGAGCTGCTCTCAATACATTATTCAAAGAAAAAATTGCAGCTCCTCCTCAGATCACGTGTCAAGACATTAGGCTGGTGAGAATTTTGACAGAAAAACAGGTAGAAGTTGGATTGTTTCAAACACCTTTCAGAAACCTCTCTGCACTTCATCACTGCGCTACCATGGTTGCTGTCGACAGATGGCATGGTGAAACCTCTCTGTAATAATCATGTAACTTTCTAAAACTGTTCCTTTTATTATCTGTCCTAAGCTCATCTATTTTTAACTGCTGAGATTTATTATAAATGGAATTGCACAGCTTATAAGGTCGGGTAACCCTTGATTACAGCTACTGTAAATCAACCTAGATTCATTTTAATGAGTCACATAATTTTTTTTTTTTAATTTTTTTTTTTTTCTCATTTTAAAGAGTTTCTCAAAGAACAAGCTTTTAATTGATTGTGCATGACCATTTTTCAGTTTATTTTTCCCACAAATTCAATCCAGGAACCTTCACATCTTATTTCCAGAAACTGAGAGGGTTTTAATTTTCTTTTTTTTTTCTTCCTTTTTTTTTTGTTTTGGCTGAACCACTGGAAGTCTAAATAGAGCTGTGATTGTTTGAAATGGAAGTAAACCTGAAACAATAGAATACATCCTACTGAGAGCTCTGTAAATATCCTACAATTTTGGGATACACAGGTTGGGTTGCATAAATAAAGCCATCTGGATTAGACGATGAAAGCGTTGTAAGCACTTCTGCTGCAATTTAAATGTTTTATACTCTGCATTAATTAATAGTAATCCCACCAAGCAATGGGTTGGGTGTCTCAGACTAGTTGAACTGGAAGTTCTCAAAGCACAGGTTCCCAGAGAGATCATTGCCCAAGCACTTTACCTATAACTCACTCTGGGGCTCTGACAACAGATCAGAGGTTCAGACTGACACTAGGTCTTCTCTTAAATTCCCTGGAAAAGTCCACTACTTTCTTTCCAGCAGGGATCTAGATAAGAGAATGACTACTGGAATTTCAAAACTGGACACGGGCTTAGCACAAGGGGTCCAGATTCAGACAGAGTTTTAATTAGTGATCAGCAGGACTAGGTCTGCTTGCTCAAGTCTTTGGTCATGTGTATGACATAGTTTTGGCTAAAAAACAGGCCTGTGTCAACTGAAGGGATGAAGAGGAGCCTTTCTCCTTCACTGATCTACCATTTTGCATTTATCCTTTTGAGAGCTGGCATTGGTGGATTGAATCTCCCTGGGTTGCTGCAGTCCATTTCTGATATTCTAGTTGAATTAAATTTACTGACATAGTAAGGAAAAAGTGCCTGCCTCTCTCTCCCCATTAATGCTCTCTTCTGTTTATCTGTATGCAGAAAACTCGACACTTGAAAATATGTGTGATTAGATGGCATGTGTATTCCTTTAAGAGACTTTATTTCTTAGCAAGGCTTCTGAAGAGTCTATTTCTTTTAATTTTTCATAAAGTGTAGCTTATGAAAAATTTAAATGAAATCATTTAGTAGTGATTGCTCCATAAACACAACATGAACTCCTTTAAAATTCCAATTATATAGGAGCTCACCTTTTTAAGTGGTTTTGAATGAAAATAGCAAAGTGCAACTACACTCCTTTCAGATGGATGGGGTGTAAAACCAAGGGCTTGACAAATTTCGACCATTAGAAATCTGTGGTTTCCCCCACACACCTCGTACAAATACAGCATGTATAGCCAGATGATCTGGCTGAATTCCAAATTGAATAATTACATTCTATCTACTTAAAATGCTCCTTTCACTTTCAGTTGCAGGCAACATTCTTCTTCTTTTCCTCCCCTATGATGACAACATGTTCCACCACAGAACTAATGACATTTTGCTGGTTGTTAAAATAAGAATAGCCCAGCACTTACACACTAATAAGAGACAATAGGAGAGAAGTTGACAACTTCACAGACTGCTGACAGACAGATATTGAGTTATGATATCATGGTCAGTGTGAGAAGTATGTAGAGAGTACAGTAAGATGGTTCCGCCTGAGTCAATAAAGTTCTGTTAATTTACACCCTTTAGAAGATTAAATTGAGCAGATTAAAAACCACAGGCTGGATCCTGATCATTATGAAACACGAATTGCAACCAAATCCATCAAGGTAGACCAGCTTAACACACAGCAAATATGACCAAAAGCAGAACATTTTACTTCACTGCCTTCAGGAAGAGAACTCTTCTATTTAACTTTAGGCATGTACTGTTTTTTTGTGAAAAGGGAGACTTGCTGGAACAGAGAAGCTAATTTCAACTTTGTGTGAGAGCCAAATCCATTCTAATATTATTGAACATCTCAAATAAGAAGTGATGAGCTTTTAAACACAAACTTGCAGCAAAGTTTCAGCATAAATATTTCTGAATTTGAGCACAAATTCATGCTTTCTATTGGTCTGACAGTGTACTCAGTAGCACACCCTTTATCATGCTTTTTGAGTACTTTTGCTGCTCCTGAGAATAACTGCCCTTTTACTAACATGTATTTAAAGAGAAAATGCTTGTCACAATTTATGTACTAAACCAAACAAAAAGGAGATAGATAATGTTCTCTTAGATTTAGAAAACATACTGGCAAACACATTTTTCTATTCTCCAAAAAGCCTCATTTTTAACATATATTTCTGTCTGTAGCACAAGCGTGTTACCTCTTGATCCTCATCAACTAGGGGGGATAATTCATTCCTTCTCCTTTTACAATGTCCCTTTACATATTTGTGGGCAGATATTTTATGTCTCTCCTCAATCTCCTTTTTGCCAGAATGAACATGGCCAGCTCTGTTAACCTTTCCTCAAACTGGCGGCATTATTTTCCAGTCCTTTTTATTATTCTCTTTCTCTTCTAGAATCCATTCCAATCAGTCTTTTCTTTTTGAAATATAGTGCATAATACTCCATGGTGGCTTTGGTTTCCTAGAAAATAAAGAGGGAGAAAGAGAAGGAAAAAGGGGCATGTCAACATTTGGAAGTTAAAAACTGAAGTTAATTGCAATTTAACTGCATGGGCTCAACATGCCTGAAAAGTTTCAGGACTTATTTTTTATGGAAATAGTATAAATGTGATTGAAACCATTGTAGTGATAATCAAATGACTAAAAATATGCTGATAATTTCAACTATGTCACTTTTCCTTTTTTCTTTTTCTTTCCACTATCCAGTTGACATAATTCCTCTAATAAAGCACATCAGGTTTTGATTTTGCAAAGCCTTATATAAGTGATCAATTAACCCTGCTCATTCTCCTGGACCTATTTCACCCACCAGGTGAGAAAGGCTGTAAATGTTCCTGGGCCAATATAGCATGCAAGTTAATCCTGTAATGGAACTATTATTTTCCTAGGATTCTCTTGATGGTTTGTGTGATCCATATGTAGCATTCCCTGGACTTGTCTTTACAGAGTGTAGCTAATGCTTTTGCCTCTTATTTATCTTTAAAAATTTCTTTTCATTGATTTAATGCCGTTCCTTCACATATCCAAGACTGAAATGTATTTTCTTTCCAGATGAGATTCTTGGAAGATATTAATTACCTCTAGAGGAAGTTAATGCATTCTGTTCTCCAAGTTTGCTAGCCAAAGCCCAGGACCTCAGGGAAGTTGCCTGTGAACTTCACACTGTTTGACAGCAAGTGTCAGACACAGTCAAGTTGGGTCCACAATTCCAGACACAGATTAGATAATTGTCTGGGCAAATGTCAAACGATAACTGTGTGTGTACATAATTATCCAATCTGCACATGTAACCCTCTTAATGCTTGCAAATTAGGCATGCAACTTCATCTACAAGTTACTTGAATGTGTTTTCACACTCATCTAGCTAAAAAGTCAGGCATACAAGCTGTAATAATTATGCTATTGCTATGATTCTACTATCGCTTGTGAGAGTCTAGATTGCACATTTTCATTCAGTGACAATTCTCACAAACTGTATAAAAGTCTTTTAAGTTTGAGTAGAATCAGGTGCTCGGTTTTTAGTTTCATTCTCTGAATTTCAGATGCACTATGGAAATGGCAAGCGGAATCCTGTTTAAAATGTGATTGAAACCATCACCTGTTAAACTATTTGTTTCTTTCTGCATTGTCTGGCTTAAGCCAGAAGAAAAAATATATATTTATGCCATGTGCTGAGCTCTAAGTTATTAAGCCTCCCAAATCAATGTATTCATACCTTTTTCTTTACTTTCTGTAATCCTCTCTGCTGGACCTACGGAAATAGACTAAAACATTTCAGCTTCTGTTTACACTTGTAATCCCCTTCTCATTCTCATTCAGAGCACTCATAGACATGCTGATGGAAAGTCCATTGAAATCCACAGGAAAGATTTCCTTTGACACCAGTGATCACTGGATCAGGACCTAAGTTCCCCAGACTGCCAGGGATTCATTCTGCTTCTTGTCTTGAAAGACAGAAAAATAATTTTATATTTGTTTATGGGGCAGAGAAGAGATTCCAATGCATTTGAAGTGTAATGCTAATTAACACATTTAAAGAGGACAAATTTGCTGGCCTGGAGTTCCACTGATATATTTCCTCCAAATCCCAGAATATAACTGCCCTTTCCCAGTTCATTTGGACTTTCTCATGAATTCTCAAAAATGGATGCAAAAGGTTCCCTCACACTTCTCCTGGCAGATGCTTTAAGAGTGCAGATTAAATTTCATCAGCCCTTGCTGATTTGACAATGTTCAAGTTATCCCACCATTCTTTAGCCCGGGCTATCCTAATTCTGCCTCATGGCCTCTTTCTCCCTCTGTTAACTATCAATGCCTCTCCACTGACAGTTCAAGCATCAAACCCATCAAGCATTTCAGAATTCTCCTTACCATCTATTATCTGCTTCTTCCCCTTCTGCTAAGTAGCAGGCTTAACATTTTCTTTTGTCCACGCTTCATTTCTTAGACTCTTGGAGAACTTTTTCTTGATCCATTTTACTTCCTTTGCTAATAGCACCTCATTTTGTGCCTTTGACTTTCTGACTTCTGCTCTTACATGTCCTTACTTTTCTCCTGTAAAGGACCCTGTGTCAGAGACTGTGAACCAATTTCCACTGTGCTGTTTCACATTTGAATGGAATGTTAAATATTTAAACAGCAAAGTTCTTCTTGTGGTGGTTAAATCAGTATTAAGTGATAGTCAGAGTGAGTATTCAGGGAATAGAAGGGTCCTCTGACTCACAGTCTCAAATAAATTTCATTGGGCCAAAAAGCTTTTAAAAAGGGAGATATTGTACTTAATTGAAGGTTTTCATGCCTTTTTCTCTACAGGCATCTTTAGTGTCAGCTTTTCTGGTCTTTGATAAATGAAGAAATAATTTTATTTTTTAAATAAAATAATGTGGTTGAAATAACACATGAAGTAATAAATTTATTTATTTTTCATTCTCAAAACTTTCAATTAGATTTTTTACTGCTTTTGTTGAGATACTGAAACATCCGAAAATTGATAAGAAATATAATGCGGAAATATTCTGACTGAAAAAAAAAAAACAGTTGTGATTTCTATTTTGGGGCAAGAGGAAAAATTTTATATGCTTTTTTATATAGCTAGAATATTATATTTAAAATCACAACTGTTGGGTTTTTTCTCTCCCTGCATAACAGTATTTAAATAAAAATATATTTTCCTACTAAAATAAATTTAAAAAAAATCAGAACAACAAACAAACAAACAACCTCCCAAACAAACAAACCCCCAGATTCCCAGAATTATACAGGGAAATAAATAATTTCCTATTCAAAGACCTCACTTATCCATTTACCTCTATACACTGCCGACCACAACACCTCTCCTCTCAAACCCTAACCAGCAGAGAGGGACACTGTAGTGAAAATCTTTGAGTACAAGGCTCTGTGGCTGCCCTTCCAGGAATGCAAAGTTCTTTGGGCTGCATGGGCACTGACATAACAGAAACCAAAATATTTCCTTCCACCACTCTGGATCTAGAAGTTTTTAGAGGTGTTTCTGATGCAAGACCAGCAGAGGAAACATGTGGTTGTCACAGCCTCAAGTAAGGCATCCGCTGTCACATATGGATTGGTGTGCACTTTCCAGCAGATTCGTAATGAAGTTTAAATGCTTAAGGCTATAAATACATGACTAACTGTCTAAAAGTGTCTGAGCAGGTTAAGTATCCAGCTTCTCTTAAAAGAAGTTCATCTAAAAATCTCACAGTTTCTAATGGATTTTTTATCAATATGATACCAATTATATTTACATTATCATACAGAGTAAAAGGGGGTAATTTGTCTCTTGGGAAGGCTGAGGAGAGAATGCAGCATCCCAAAAGGTATTTACAAGAGAATAAAGTGGATCACAGCCTTTATTCACATATTAAAAGTCAGAATTCGCTGCTTGTTCTCAAATAACTTCCAATTTTGAAGTTAAGAATTACTCACATAACCATCCTATATTTACAGTATCAAAAAGTCTTTGTCATGTTCATCTCTAGGTAGAAATCTATTAGACTTGGCTTCATAAGTTGTTTTTCCTTCTATGTTCACAGTGGAGCTGAGTTCCATGTAGAAGAGAAGAAGGAAAAAGCTTTCAAGAAAACAATTACAACATTCCAGACGCTGCAGCTGTGTTTTACATTGTGTTCTCTTTTTCTTTTCCTTTAGTTTTCCTCCCTATAGATCTGTTTTTGCTTTGGTTTCCTTTCTCTCCCAGACAGTAAAGGAATTGACGAGACTAAGAATTTACCCTCAGCAGTGCCTACAGTTCTGCTGTGCTTGTCAAAATCTGTATGGACACTGATTATTGCCAGAGGGGGTTTAGGGGTTTTTTTCTGTATAATTTATTGGTGATCTAACTCTGTCAAGTTAAAGGTCATATTCTACTTGCAGAGTTAAAGAAGCATATTTTGAACAAAATATTCACAATATTTGTTTTCTACATTACAGATGAGCAAGGGTGGAAGAAAAAAAATCAATGACCTCTATCAAAAAAATAGATGACCTCTATGCCACTAAAGAAAAAGAAAACTCAAAAAACAACTCAAATAAAAAAGGGGAAGAGGAGGGGAGGGAAGGGGAAGGGGAAGGGGAAGGGGAAGGGGAAGGGGAAGGGGAAGGGGAAGGGAAAAGTTCACTTCTGTCGGGAAAAATTATTCCTCTGTTTAACTTTCTGGGGCTTTTTTTTCCTTACAACTGCTGTTCCTGATTTCTTCAGATGGAAGAGAAATGAAACAGCTCCACAATGTAAACATTCTATTATGTAATACAAAAGTCTGTATAGAGGTTTTAATTAAAATAGTAATAATCTATCAGAAAAACGGGCCTGGCACTTCTTGTCATTAAAAAAGCACAGAGGTGGAACTCTGAAGATTTTACTACAGTTATAAGAATTATCTGTACTATTTATTTAGAATTTACTCCCTCTATACCCTATAAAGTGCACAATCATGGTGTCATCTTCTATAAAATTATTTGAAAGAGTTGTAGTTTGGAAGACCAAGAAAAGTAGGAAACGTGTAACAAATATGATGATCTTGAGGCTCAGTAAAAGAAAACCTTGCTTTAATATTAATGCACTTTTATTCCCCAGACTGTATCTGCTATTAGACTTCTCCACTCACTGACCTGATAAACCTGCAGGACCCTCAGTGATCTATAAGAGGTCTCTGCCTAATGTCACTTCTCAGTCTGTTACAAACACTGTATCAGACACCCTTTGGGACCTCAGACTTTTGTAACAAATGGACAGAAATTACTCCAGGTTATCATCTCTTTACATGAACACTGAGAAAGGGCTTGCCTACACCTTCTGCATATGAGCACAGCTTGGGAAAAGGATGGAGTTAAGGACTAACTGTTGAAGTTGAGGCATCTCCCTGTTGTTGTTTGCTTCACTTGATCAGTGGCTGGGTGAGTGTGGTGGAGAATCCTGTGTGTGTTTATCCATTACCCCTTTTTCTATGCAAAGTGGAGACACAGCCTCCTCTGGTCTTTCCAGGGGAGAATGTTGATGCAGGTGTCTTTAGACAGAAGAATGGATACTGCTCTTTTCAAATTAGTTACAAAATCCTTTATAGGCCCTACATTTTATTATTATTATTGTACACATTTTTAGATATGTAAACATGCAAATTCTCCTCTCAGAAGAAATAACAGAGAAGTAGCAAGGCAGATTATTTCTTAAAAACTAAGTGTGATTTAATTAAAAAAACCCAAATATATATATGTATGTGTGTATATATATATTTGAAAAAAAAAACCAGAGAAATTTGCTTGCAGAAACATGCAAATCTATTTTTTTTGTGTTTAAAGCTCTTTTCTTCTTTTTTCCAAATTCAGTTTTGAGTGAGTGTAAACATGAAATAGATGAGAACTGTTATCTGGCATATTCCATGTGTGTTGTAGTATTAAGCTAGCCCAGGTTTGGATACTGCAGAGAACCTTGGTGCTTTTCACATAGTGAACTCAGACAAGCTTTTATAGAAACTTCTTTAATATTTTTCTGGTTTTATTTCCTGTGGTTTCTACTGTGGTTTACCAACTGCTCTGAATGCTTTCAAGTTTTAGTCCCTCTCTCCACTGAGGCTTTCCCTTACCTTTTATATTAATAGTCTAGTGGCCACTGGAGTTATTCTCCCTTTTCACATTTTCTTTGTCCTGTCTATTTTTAATATCTACTCCCCAGCCCCTCTCCACAGTAAACCACACAAACCACATGCCCACATCTGTGGTTTTGTTCATTTTGAGTGTTTAGAATTATACTGTTGTACTTCTGGTTTTGATCAACTGTTTTTCTTTCCTCAGTTATGTTTCATCAGCAAATTTCATGTCCTTTGTGCGCATTTTATGCCTACCTTTGAGTTGCTGGTACATAAACTGAACACAATTGGTTCTTGTACTGATCCTGTTATCACAAGGGACACTTGAAAACCTCAGTTACCCCAAAATTGTGGACACTGCAGTTTTAGCATCTTTCTAAAGAGTAAAAAAGCTTATTTTTGCAGGTTACCAAGTTTTCATTAAAAATATATATATTGCCTTTTTTTTTTTTTCCTTCTTTCCCCTGTATTGCTAGGGTGGCCTTAGACTAAGTAAGATAATATGCTGTTTTCTTTTTAAAGGTGAGCTGAAAAAACTAAAGTGGAAATTGAGTTAAGTTTGATTTATGTGTTGTGTGTGCCCCACCAGCCATTCTGTGGGGGAATTCATCATGTGGAAAAGATGTAGATAGCCTTTTCTGAACTGAAGGTTACTCTTTGCTGAACTCCTGCAGCTCCTGGCATGCTGACACAAACTCAGAATACATCACAGTTGCATTGCAGATACTCCAATATCAAGCCCCTAAACCAGTACACAAGGTTTTATTGGGTACTTTTTACTTTACAGCTAGTGTTGTCATATGTACCTATAGAAGTTGGATATCAATATTTAAGCTCAGGGTCACATAGAACTTGCAAACCTTTGCACACAGATGGCAAAGGTGTAGATTGTTGACTAGATTTGTTTGGGAAAGACAAGTTGGGGTTTGTGTGTATGACTGCACGTGTATGAGAAGATACTAAATCCAATTTTCTTGATGCTTATCCTTATAATGTTTCCAAGTATGCAACTGAGAGAATCTCAATGCAGTTCAACACAAAGCAGCTAAATTAAGGTCAGAGAAAAGGTAATAAATTCCATAGTTTCATAATTTTGCAGTGTTTAACTTTGCAAGCTTGATGATCTTCTAATTTACTGTTGTTTGAAATTTACTGAACAAAACAAAAAACCAACCAAACAAACAAACCCAACAAACAAACAAACAAAAAGCCCCAAAGCAAAACAAAAACACAAACCAAACCAAACCAAAACTACAAAACAAATTTTAAAAAGCCAGCCTTTCTCCCAGAATTATATTATACTGCACAATGACACCTTGTGTTATTCTTTCAAGTTTACTCATTAATATTACAGACAGCCTTCATTTGGACTAAGAAAGTAACCAGTCATGAGCAGAGGATTATTTTTATCCTTGTTAAAAATCATATTCATGTTTTTTTCACATTTTTTTTCCACAAAGGATGAATAGACAATTATTGGTCAATTCTGGAAGTAAATAATCTCTGTTTAAAATCATCTCCCTGTTGCCCCCACCCCTATGGTTACAACCTGTCTGCAATTGTGTTTGTCCACCAGTCTTATTTTCATCTTCCCCACCACTGTTTGTGGCTGTTTATCCACAAAATCATTATCATTGTCTTTAGAATTTCACTTCTACTCTCTTATCTCCTGGTAATTTTACCCCTCTGCTTTATGCTCCCATTTTCCTCTCTTTATTCTCATCACCATCCTCAGGAATTGTCTCTCTTCTGTCCAAAAGTGGGTAGGGAGGAGACAAATGGAATCACTTCAAGGTCCCTATGTGTAGGATTCCTGTTTGCACTGCTGGGAACAGATGATGCAAGCTTGTTTGTATTCTTTCTGTTCAAAAACACCTCAATAATTTTCTATCTCTCCAGTTTCTCATGTCTCTCTGTTCCAGCATACCTCGTTGTCTTTGAGTTAGTCTGAGCCCAAAAGCAGTACTAATTCTAACCCTTTTCCAACTGATTTGACCCCATGGAAGGCATTTTCAGGCAATCAGAAGGAAGGGCTGGAGCAGGAGAGAGCTCAAACCTTGTCCACCACCATACAGTGCTAATCCATGCAAGCTCCATTTACATGGAGATCCCATGCAGGGAAAGAAGAATGCCCAATTCACAGAGATTTATCAGACAATGTAGTTTATAAGATGACAAGTTCCTCTTCTCTTTATTTGTCCATTGGCTTGCTTTTCACCCAAGGAAAATAATGTATAATTTCTGGGAAAAAAAAAACCTCTGAAGCAGAAGTGAAAAAGGAGGTTGCAAAACAGAAGAAAAATTAAAACCTTGAGTATATGCATTGTTAGCAATTTTGTCCACCATACATACATTAAATATCACTCAGTGCAACTTATCTGAATTAGAGACTTAGGACATTTTTTTTTGGCAGGATGGAACATCTTAAGCATTTGTATGAGATGACATTTTTAATGTATTTGTGCTTTTATGCACAAATAATGGATAAAAAATGAACATAAACCTTCAGTCCCTCATTTCTGTCCTCCCCCTTCCCATGCCTTAAATATATCCACTTGATACTTAAATAAAATAAAGTTAAATAAGTTCAGTTGTAATGACAATGTGATGTAGATTGTTTTTGCCAAATTCAAGCTTGGTGGGAAATTATTTTCCTCTAGCTGGAAGAATTACACAGTAATTAACCCTCTGGAAATAACAGCTTAAAATGGAGAGTGAGCTAGAAATTTAAAGAAACATTTTTGCATAGCTTATCTTAGTTAATTTTTTTAATGTGTAAAAATGTTTGAGGATTACTTTATTTTCCTTTCTCTCCTCATCCATCCTCCCTCCTTCTGTCCGATGTAGGCCAAATCCTGCCAGGCAGATTAACACAAACTCAACAGGCCAAATTCCAATGTGGTTTAAATTGGAGGTAAATTGGCAATACAAACAAGAGTAATTTACATACTGAATGTTAAGAGCTGTTGAAAGAACTGTGTGGAGGAAGTCACAGTGCATATCAGGGGTTTTTAGTCCAACAGAACCTGCAAACTATGCCATATAACACTGAATGCCATCTAATGGTATTGTATATATTAATATATATTAATATTAATATGGTCAGAGCTTATAAATTAATCCAATAAAAATAGAAAGGAAAAAGTAACCCTAGAGTTAATTTTTCTTAATTTTCTCATCTTTGGGTTGTTGAGAAATATGTCTATCTTCCTATCTATGTGGGTTTAGTCCTATTCAATGTTTTTCATTTTGGTCTGGTTGAGTATGTTTTAAATTTGTAGGTGGCATCAGAACATGAGGGACAGCAAATGTTTTACAGCACACGGTTACAATTCAAAGTGAATTTGAGAAAGCTCAAATTTCTCCTCAGTAGAAGAAAATCCTATTTTTAAAAAACCAAAGATTGTGAAAATACAGGATAGATATCTGTTTCTTTGCCAAGAATAATAATAAAAAATAATAGTAGTCATGGCTTTTTAATGAATCACTACATGAATATAACCAGTCATATGGCATTGCCATAATAGAGGTAAACAGCAGTATAATTGAAAGTCACCCCTAAAAAACCTGCTCAGCTTTTGGCCTCAGCAAGAACATTGTCCAATTTAGATCTTGCCTTCCTGGTTAATTAGGGGGGTATTAACAAAAACAGAGGCCAAAAATCAGAATCCCAAAAAACATCGCCTAGGACAGAACATGGAATGGAAGCTGCTTAGCCTGGGAGCACTGTGAGAGAGGATGTAATCAGTCTTCAGAGAAAGGTATAACCTTTATTTTTCATCATCCTGATACACTGGAAAAGACAAAAAGGTTCTAAAATCCAACAGGGAGAATTTACTTCACATCTTAGGAGAAGCTCTTGACAGGGAGGCTGGGGCAGCAACAGGAAAGGTTGTCCGCGGAAGCTGTGCCGTGTCTGCCTTTGACAGCCCTGGAGATGAGATTACAGAAACATCTGTAAGGCAGCGACAGTGACAGCCAGCCAGGCGTGGGAACAGAAGGTGGAATTCCATCCTCGGGAGGCCTGAGGGGCCTCCTTCTGCCAGGGGGAAATGTCTTAACTTCCAGGAGATTCCGTGATGCTGTGGGCGATGACAGGAAGTCATCGGACCTATCGCCCGTTTGAATAGCTAAATGGAAGTGCAGTGCTGCCTGTGACAAGTTATTTGCTCAGCTTTATTTTTCATGGTCCAGCACAGGTTGGAGAGTCTGCTCTTAAGCAGCCCTGATGAATACTTTTATTATTTCTAATCCATGTTTTGTAGTGGCATATCTTATTCTCTGCTGTTGCATGCAGGAAAGATGAGACAGACAAGAGTATTGTAGCCCATATTCATTATGATTTTTATTCACGTGCTTGGAGAATAGTTTCATACTGTAGTGAAGGGAAAATGACAGCCACCATAAGAAGGTAACTCATGTTTTTGGGTCACTGCATGATTGGACAGAGGTTCTTAAATCTCTTTTTATTGATTAAGGAGAAAACCTGAGATGGGGATGCTTCTTCTTATTCAAGCTATCAAAATCTAGGAAGGATGGATCTGCTGTACTCCAGTTCTCATAAAAAGTCAGTTGTTCCTTGTGCTGATCCCCATCACACTCCTGATTTAATAAAAATGAGTGTTTTGTTTAACAGAACTTCTATATTGTTGTAATACAGACAGACTTTAGCTATGCCTGTCAGTTTACTTATTGTTCCAAAAAGATTTTAAATAGATCTGTGAACAGGTTTCTTTATCTGTATTTCTTGCTACTTCTGTCAGCACTAAGGCATGGAGCCCATCTGGCCTTGGAAAGTTTTTTTTCACATGATGCTGATTATTCTGAAGACAATTGTCCAAAAGGAGAGCAAGAGACGGTTGTTATTTTTCTTTGATTTTTCATTGGCTAGAATGTCTGTCTCCTATTGCAAATTGACTTAAATTCCTTCCATCTGCTGCTGGGAACCTAATCTAAATGTAAATTAAAATAAATACATTTCTTAGGAAAAAAAGAGGGAGAGGAAAAACTTTAAACACTCAGAACCTTAGCATATTTCATAGTGTCCTAATTATTTTTGTGTCATCTTTCTCTTGCTTCCAAAAATATTTCTAATGATATCACTCAGGTTTCTTAGAACCATAAAGAAGGACTCCTAGGTTGCAATTATTTTATGAATAATCAGAATGAAGTACTACAGGAACCTCAAAATTCTTTCCAGACTTGCAGACAAATAGAGAAGCTGTTCACCAGTTTTAGGCAGTGGCAGTAGATGGAAAGAAGCCAAGCAGAAGGCTTTGACTGCTATTTACAAGACTAGGAAAGAATAAATATAAGCAACCAGTATCCTTTAATTAATTTTTTTTGTCTTTCTAATGACTTCTTAAAATAAAAGCATGAATACAAAATCTCAATCTCAAAATAAATAATGCCTAAGAAATGTATTTACTCGGTACCTGCAGTTGCTAGAAGGCTCCACTTGTTATTGACTTCAGCATTTTGTTTATAAAATATCTTTTGTATTAGAAAAATGTTATTTCCCTTTCTTTCTCCCTCTCCATTTCCTTAAATGTTGCTGATAGGGTAAGGTGGCCTGAGATTCTGGACCTTATTTTTAATTTTGCAGCTCTAGGGTTTCCTGTCCAATTTTATTCTGTGAAATATGTGTTCCTTTAAATTTATTCAAAACTATCTTTCAGCAAGGAGGCAAAAGATAATTCACAGAACTGGTTATAACTTATGTAGTCTTTCAGCACCAGATTATCAGTTCAGATGGAATTTCAACAACAAGGAGGTGAAAGTAGCTAAACACTGGTGTTTGGCACCCTTTTGGAAAGAAATTTCAGTGTTGTGCTCCTGGTGGAGAGCTGTTCTCATCACACTGCCACTGGTCTGGCACAGGCTGGCAACCCCCAACTCTGATTTCCACAGGGAGCTCAAGGAGACAAACTGACACTGAGGGAGTTTTCCTTTTCCGAGCATGGCTGATATTTTTACATCACATTGGAGGTCTCACAGCAAGAGCTTGTTCCATCACATCTCCCTATGATCTACTGTAACAGCCTCTGGGTAAATGAAAAGGTTGTTGGAATTTAAAGACAAAAGAAAGCAGCTGGTATCTCAACCCCAGCATTGCACAGGTCAAGTCATTGCGCCCTACACGAGCTATTTTACCTGTGTATACCCAGCACAGTAACACACAATTTCTGTAGCTTGCCTTTCAGAGTGTTACCTCTTGATGCAAGAACCATAGATAGAAACGGTTTTCTGTTTCCACTTTGTTTCGATAGATAACAATTTTCACTGACATAAAAATAATCTTTTGGGTTTTGTCTGACCCTAATTTTTGAGCAATGTGCTGTTTTATACATTCTTTCAAAATTATATTTGGTCACCAGTAAATTAAAGTCTTTATTTCCATCATCTTTAAGAAATCTAAATTAACCCACCAAATAACTTTAATTTTTTTGCCTTCATCCTAATTCTACAAAGGAATGGAAAACAAAATGCTAAAAGAGCTTGTTCTTTCAGCTTGACTAATAAAGGCCACTCAGGTTCTCTGTTTTCAGTTTTTAAATGACTGTTTGAACCACCTTCATTTCAGACAGTGAACTCTAAAAGAGCATTCACACATCCTGGTGCTTACCTCAGCTGGAAGTAAGCATGTCATTAAATTTACAAAGTAAATTTTAAACAAAAGCAGCATAAACAGTAAATGTTTGAAGATGGCCTAATAACATATCAAAAGAGCCACAGCCAAGAAAATGCACAAAAAAAAAGCAAACCCGGCTCCAAAAGTGAAATTAACCAAACAAACAATCCCTTCATAATCTATAGAAAAGTAGGACTCAGCTCAGTCACTCATTTATATGTCCATACTTTTGTGTGAAATGTCTCAAAGCAGCAGCAGTGCGTCCACACAGGTTTGTCACAAATGTCCACAAACCCCTGGGTGCTGTGCCTCCCTGCAGAACCAGCTGGGCTTCAGGCAGGACACTCAAGGACATCCCAGTGCAGAGACCACCTCCACGCAGCGAGCCCCAAAGAAAACCCTCATTTTGTCACCATGTCTTAAGTGTGATTGTGTTTCTGGCTGCCACATTTGTTCCTCTGCGTCCCCTCAGATTCAGCAGCCCAGTAAATACAGTAATGCCAATGCTAATAAGAAGCCGTGGAGTTTATAGTAACTACATGCTGATAACAGGTTAAGGCTTGTATTAACAGAACAGCATAAATCCTCAGGACCTGTCAGACTCTGCCTGGACTTGTCTTGGCTGGCCTTAAGCTTATTTTAGCTTGCTCATTACTTGTAGCAGTAATTTGCCACTATGGCTGCTCTAACCAGTTATTAGCTTTAGCATGACCTCATCAATTGTGTAGTTTAGCACCTAAAGAATTCATATCACATAAGGCAACAGTCTAACAAACCAAACAACAGCTTTGTGAGCAAAGCTGTGGGCATGTAGGAAGATGAAGAATGATAAAACATATTGTCCCATAACACGTAAAACTAATCCCTAAATGCCCAAGACTAAGGAAGAAGAAACACCTACAGATTTTACCACGCAAACATTTCAGGTGCAATGGCTGCAAATAAGTCATTCCCTTTGCACCCCACTCTTCAGAAAACTCTCCTAAATTAGCACATTCCAGGGAAACTGCAGCTTTTCTCTCTTTTGTCTTTTTTTTTTTTTTTGACTTTCAACCTGCTTCCAACACAGCTGGACAATGAAAGAAAGCAGTCTGAGGAAAGAGTGACACTCAATGGAGCATGGGCAACAATGAGCAATAGCTATGCCATTCCTCAAGAGTGTTACTCAGTAAGGCCTTATTATCTCCATTAACTATTATCTCCATTAATTACTATGAAGTGGGCCTAAAATATCAATATAACATTGCTAGCCATAACATACAGGAGAAGAACTAAAAGCACAATAAATTAGAGTAAGGTTGGAATCTTGTTAAACGTGATGTAGATTTTCAGTGAGTAAAAAACCCTCCATTCATCAAAGCCCAATGGAAATTAAGAAATCTAGAAAGATGTAGCACAGTTCGTACCCACACACTGAGGATCCATATCCAGGAAGACCAAGTCCAAAAGAGAATATGGTGGTGGATGTTTAACTGGATAGCAGTTCCTAAATGTTATGGGGGGAAAAAAAGGGAAAAAAAACCAAACCAAAACAAAACAAAGAAACCCCCCAAAAAACCCAAAAAACAACCACCAAAAAAAAAAAAACCAAACCAAAAACAAACAAACAAACAAAAAAACCCCAAAAACAAACAAACAAACAAACAAAAAAACAAACCAGGAGAGAATTCAGGTAAAAAAAAATCAGAAATCGCAGAAAATTACAGTGAGGTATTTTAACTTTGACTGATGACGTCATGAGCAGCAAAGATCTCCATTCAAAAATAAAAATACTGTGCTAAGAGACCTGTAGCAAGGAGGTACATGAAGCAGGAATCATACCCAAGGTTCACTCTTTTCTTCAAGAAGCAAAGCAAGTACATGGCCTGCGAGATGCAAGAAATAAAATTAGGCAAATAATTAATGTAAATTGGTTTTATCTGTGGCGGCCGTTGAGGCTACCACTGAGGCCCAGGAAGATCAGGAAGGTCCCAAGGGATCTGGGGGGCCATAGTGGAAGGTTGTTCAGGTTTAAAAATCCTCCCCTTCCCTCTGGAGGATAATAGTTTCTTCCACATGATTGATGGGTCCTTCCTATGTTAATTGTACCCCCCTGATTGGGCTGTTTGTTCTCCACCCCTTATGCCTGTGTATCTGTATCTAGAAGGTTCTGTGCTACTCGGTCCTCCATTGGTTGTGGTTCTCTCTCTCCTCCCCTTCCCTCTCCTCACTGTTCCGTGTAAGCTCATCCCACCTTCCCCCCACCCCTGGACCCTCAGCTGACTGGTTATTTGTTGCTGTATAAAAGTCTGTGCCCTCCTTTGTTCTGGGTCTTCTGTCCCTGGACCCATTTGAGCGAGGAACTGTTAACAAACTCCTTGGATACTGTTGCCTTTTTCTGGTCTTAGGAAATAAAGGCTCAGACACGGTTAGAGGGTTGGGGGTTGTTTACCTCCGTATTTTAATAGGATCCCGTTCGATGGCTTCTGCCGTCCAGGTAGAACACACCGCAAAAGCCCCGTCCCCCCAGTCGAGTGTACAATTAAAGACTCTACACATTAGCAGATCTACCAGGAGGGCCCAATAAGGCGCCTGGGTGGGCTAACTTCTAGTTTACAAAATCTATCCTACTAGGAGACTTTGAGGGCTCACGAAAACAGGGTGTTTGGTCTCCTAACTCTATGTATGTTGGGGTCGTCTCCCTAGAGATGAAATCCCAAAGATCCTTAGACCAATCCTCTGCCTGGTGGGCTAATCCACCTGAAGGAAAGTTTCCCCTTGAGATGGAAACCACAATGGTATAGTCCTCAACAGGGCCACTCCCAAGTTATCTACCCCTTGTAGTTCACTGGCCCTGTGAGTTGTCAGTCTTAAGTTAAGTTCACACCCAGTTCTAGAAAGTTCCCAGCTTCTCAGATGTTGATTCATTGTTCTCCCTTATCTCCTCCCCTCCTCTCTTCCCTATAGTTGTTAGTCCCTTGTCCCGCCCTAACTCCTCCCCACTCCCAACTCCTGGTTGGCTGTCCTTGTCATATATAAGTTCTTGCACAACCCTTGTTCGGGGCTCTTTAGCCTCGGGATCCAGAGCTGAATTAAGCCTTCTCTGTTGCCCAGCTGAAGAGTTGCTCCTATTTCTCCGCCGTCGATCCAGTGATCCTAAAGGAACAACCTAGACCCTCCAATGCCTCCAGCCCCTGGGGAATCCCTGCGATTCCCTCGCTGTCCCACCTTACAGTGAGGGGCTCTGAGGACACCCGGGTGGCAGGAGACACGAGGCCTGGTTACTGGGATTTATTACTACATACGTAGTTTCAGGGGTGTTTAGTTTACCGGCCTACTAAACACTATGAAACCAGGCTAAACTATCACCTAAAGCATCACAAGTGTGCATGCTAATACTTGTGAATGTAGGGAACAGCGTAAGAAATATTCAGAGAAAAAGCAGAAAAAATCCTTCTGGCATCAATATCCACACAGAAGATCCCTCCTTTATTCTTTACCCCTGGACCTACTAGGACTTGTCTCTGTGCCCACCAGCAGGGTAGCAGAGCTAAAGCAGCCCCACCAGAGTGGCTCCACGAGGGACACTTCTGGGACGTGCTGCTGGTCTCTGTCCCCCAGGACAGTCCCCATGCAGACCATATTTATCTAACTTCTTGCTAGATGTAGCTGGCTTATATTACATCTCTCGGCTCCTGCAATAGTCATGAGAGGGTCAGGTAGCTCCACTGTGTGAGTTGTCAAACAAGCTGGACATGTGCCATAGAATGGAGAAAAATGTCCCCTGCACACCCAACCTCCCACTAAAAAGAGGCTGGACCAAGTGATTAATTTAGTTTAGGTACTTAGTTTAGATGGCTAACAAGCACATGAAAGAGGTCCTATTCTGAAAAGATACATTGTCTTTTTTATATTTAGCTCAGGGAATGTGAGAGTAATTGATGGTCTACCTGTTAAAGCTATATAAGGATCTTTTTAAGTGCATCTTTCTTTTCAGATTTTGGCTAAGTGAAGCAATACTGGTCTGGAAGTCCTCATTCTCCTAAGTGTGGAGTGCTCACTGAAGAGAGAAACTTCAATGCAGACAGCAGCAATATACTTGGTTCCAAAAATTGCAGAGATTTTGTAACCTTCAGGAAATTTTTCTGCTTATTGAAATCATAACGGACAGATAAACAGTTGCAGAAGAATAGATCTATGTTTTTAATCCTTACTGTACTTTTAAGGTACATGGATAAAATGTATGTAACTGTTTAATTTTGTGATTCTCGTTAAAGAGAAAGGAGAAGAGTTTGATTCCCAGAAAAATTAAAAAAAAAAAAAAAGAAAATCCACACTGAGAATTGTTCTTCAGTCAGATTCCTTTGCTTGGTTTCCAGGTAGGTAGGGGAGATTGACATCCAGGATGAGCTACAGTAAATGCAAAAAAACCCACATTTACATTCAAGAACTTAGTATTATGAATGGTGGTATTCCTAAGTAAATGAAACTTTTGAAAAGCGAAGGTTAGCTGGGCAAGGATAAAAACCATTATGTCATTTTTATTTTTCAAAGTAAAGGCAAAGCACCCAGGATTATATTTAGATTGCTTTTAGTCCATTGATTTGTAAACTGCACTGTATAGAAGACAATTTTATTTCAATCTACTGACAGTGGAATACAAAATTGATAAACTGAACAAAGAAGCACCTGGTTCTGTGTGTATCTTAATATTTAGGACAGTCTTCTAGAAAATAAGGAGCATGAACTGGGAGTTCAGATTGGTCTTCATTACTCTGAAAGGGCATTTTTTTGTTTACAAGAAAATTGAAGGAAAAGAAAAGAAAATGAGTACTTAATATAAGCAGGATGTGATTAAACACATGTTTCTAGTTCTATATGTGAATGTGAAAGTGAGGATTGCTCAGTCTGAGGTAGATTGGTATTTTATCCTAAAAGGGACTAAGTGCTGCCAGGAACAGGTGGAACAGAGAGCAAGTGTTCCTAATTGCTTTCTTAGAAAAGACTCCCAAATTTCAGCCAAGTTCCAATTTAGGCAGAACATAATCAGTGTGACTCTTGTTTTCAGTCTAGAAACTGAAATGTTCCAGGAAATGGTATCTACAGTTCTCTGTAGGGTTTTTTGTGTGGGCAGAGGAGGGGAAGTGGGATTATAACATTTTGGATCTGCTAGTTTTCTTTCTCGTTTCTTGCTTGGTCTTCTTTTTGTTGAGTTTTTTGGGGGAGTTGATTTTGTTGGGGTTTTTTTTAAAGTTAAATAGAAGTTGATTCTCTAGGGACTGCAGTCTGGTACATTTCCCAGAACTCACTTGGCCTTGCAGAAAGTAATTTAAATAAATGAATGATAAATAAAATCTTTTGCAGGGCATCACTTCTACAGTGAAACAGGGGTAACTGTTTTGGGTGAGCAGTCAAACATTGCAGTATTAACAGCTCGAGGCAGTTTTTCTTTGCTGGGTAAATTTCAGCTGCATGAGGTTTCCAAGGCTTGGATGAAGGAATATTCTAGGTGTAAGAAAAATTTTTTTCCAGTATATAAAACATATTTCTAATATCTATGTTAAATTTATAGATGGGTATTACTTCACAAAGCTTTAATTCCCCTTTTTTATTTTTGCAGCCTGTCCATTTTATTTTTACAATGGTCACTTCCCGTAAGCAATACTTGTTCTGAATTCCCAGTAGTGAAAGTCTTCTGAAGTTTCATATTCACACAAAGGAGTATATTCAAGATATCCATATTCATAGGTAAAAACCAAATGTGATAGAAATAGCTAAACTGGATACATAAATCCTGTGGGAGTTAAGTTGTCCGCAGCAATATTTGGACTTTGAAAATTTGTCTGTAAAAGATTTCCAGAGATGGAAATCTCTGTTGTGTCTCTTTAGGCCAGAAATCTTGATGGAAAAGAAATCTGCTCTCCAGCCTCATGATTATCATCTTTGTTTGTACAAAGTGAGGGTCTTTTAGATATGAGATCAGAGAAAAGGACCCAGTTCATATGATGGCCAATGTTCTCTCCTCCCAGCCAAGACTTCTCTGTGTACTTTCTGATATGGTCAAACAGCAATCTCAGAAAAAGGCATAAGAGAACCCAGGCTGAAAAATCATTAAAATATTAATTCTTTATTTTTAATTTCCATTGAAACCCAAAATATTCCACAAAAATTTTCTGAGCATTAATTTTCTGCCCCTTCTGAGAACAGTCGTATGAGAAGACCTTACCTCAACTGTCATAACCTAGTAGAAATTACGGGATTTGTATCTTCATTTCAGCAACACAGTCCACTAGAAATAAGAACTCCAGTACCATCTTGTTTTTATACATTAACCTCATTTGACAATAACAGAAGGGCATTTCTTCCTCCTTCTCATATGCATTTGCAATTTGACTTACCAATTTCTGTGAAAAGCTGGGGAAATAATTGCTTATTAGTAGGTAATAGAGATATATTATTTTTTTTTCTCCCAGGAACTGAGGCAACTGAAAGACAGCCTAACTCGTGATACTGCTGTCAGTGTTTCCAAGTTATACCTCATCTCCTCACAGAGAAGAGAAAGGCCTAAAGTCTTCTGCTGCAGTTTTCCTTGCTGGATCTTCTGGGAACCAAACACAGATGTCCAAGCCACTGGTGCCTGGGACGTGTCCATGGAGGGCCTGGAACAGGTGAGATGCACCTTTGTCTTCTTCCACACGGAGATGTCCTAATTATTAAAAGCAATTTTGAGCATGTATAGCTCACAAGGATCCTTTGCTGTGCTGAGCTTAAAATCCACCACCCTGTAATACTGCAATTTCCGAAGGAGTAGAGTTAAAACTGGTGTTGAGGCTGTCTGGAATGCAATTAAGACCTCAGAGCTGCAATGGTAACCTGCTCTGACAACATCAGGAAAAGTCAGCACTGGCTTTGGAACAAGTAACTACCCACAGTCTGCCTCCTGTTTCCCCCTGAAAGCCAGCAGCATCTGGGAGAATGCCACATGAGAGCAATTCCATAGAATAACAAAGGTGTGCAAAGTCATGGAAATGAGGACAAGTTTTAGTCATGACCATCCCTCAAAAGCAAAGGGAAGAATCAAAAATTTTTATTCTCTCTAGAGGAAATAGTATAATAACAGTAATATTAACAATAACAATAATAACAATAATACTAGGAACACGCAATAAAAAATGTTCTGATTTTCCACATGTAACCATGCTTGTGACTCCTTTTTTTTTTTTTTAATAAGAAACCTGCACTCCCCTGATGGCAGACCTGCTGAATATTTCTTTCCTTTAGCAAAAACCTGATGTACTGACATTTCACGTTCATGCAAACAAATTCCCTATAGGATAAGTATATGATTTGTATCATTATTAACGTTGCACTTGTACGTGGAATTGCCACTTCAAAAGATTTTACCTCATTTTGGTGAGCATGTGTTTACCTGCAAATCAACTGCAAATCCCCTAACTTTTTTTGCAATTGTTCGTAAGACAAAGCAGTTAGAAAAATTAAAATAAAATCTATTAACTGCTTGTTACTGCAGGGGGAACTAGCATAGCATCCAAGCTCACATCTGCAACCATTGATTCTGAAGTAGTGACTGACAGCACCCAACTGACTAAGTAGGTTATAACAAGCTAGCTCCAGGCTGGAACAGCCAGTAGAGTGCAGAGGAGAAAAAAAAGCTGGCCTCTAAACTTTTCTTCAGCCAAAAGAAAGGCAGGGGAAAAGGAAAGAAAAAAAGAAAAATGGAAGAAAGAATGCTCTGCAAACAGACGCTGTCCTTGTCCTCTTGTGCATCAGCAGCAGCTTGTAATTGCCAGCTTTCTTTAATTCATAGTTATACCTTGAGGGGACAAGAATGAAAATTCTTTGTAACAGATAGCAATAAAAGTATTATTCATCTAATCATTCACAAGCACACGTGTTTGTATTTGAAATCTCTGCCTTCATGCATCCACAGCATATCACATACCCAGACAGGCAGAAGCAGCTACAGCAGTGTACAGGGACATAATCCAAATGAACACCACTCCACTGCACAATAGCACAATGTGCAGCTGAATGTGTTCTGCCCAGCTGGACAGGGGACTGGAGCACATTCAAATGCAAATAACTTATTTTCTACAAGAACTTTGCCCTTCTGAGACATTGTTTCTTCCTTTTGGGTCACTCCTTTCCCCAGCTCTCTGCAACAGCCACAAAATGCTTTTCCTCCCTCCCAAACCCCATTTTTATGTCATACAGACAAATTATATTGGTCCTTCATGTGTAAGCACTCAGTGTAAATGCAAATATATAATATCACAACATGAGGCAAAAACACACTTCAGAACGCTTAAAATGTCATTTCAAAACCAAATTTCTGATGAGTCTCAGGCAATGATTTCTATTATTGAACTGCTGCATTGTGGTGGTTGTAATTTCACTATAGGTCAGTCTGCAGGAGAACCACACAAGGAGAAAGTCAGTGCATAAAGCGTCATTCCTCAAAATGCTGGCAAGTCTGAGTGAACTGAGAATGTTCTACTGTTTGTCCCAGTGCAGAACTGGGTATTGTCTGAAATCTAGAAAATGTTCAGGAGTAGGAAAATGTATTTTCCAGTTTCTTTTACTTAAAAAATGAAGATACTTGATTGACCCATTAATTCTACCTCTATGGACAGTTTCTCAGATGGACATCTATTGTATTCAGTAAAAGTGACTGACACCAGATTTTATTCACAATTCTCATGATTCACAGATTTTAACTGCAGTGAGAACAATGAGATCATTCAAACTGACTGCCTGACTACCTAATCTCCAGTGGAACACCTCCACATCATGCTCACTGAGAGATCTTACAGCCCTTATGCAAACATTCCCCTTTTCTTTCAAGACTCACTCAAAACTTAGCTACTTCAAGAGATGCTTAATCTTCCAGAGGGGCATCCAAGCTTGATTTAAAGGCAAAGGCTTGACTCAAGACAAAAAAGAATCCACTTTTCCCTTAGCACTTTGTTCCAGTGGTTAATCACCCACGCTGTTAAAAAATATTGTGCTTTATTTCTAATTTGTCTGGCTTCAGCTTCAGACATCGTCTCTTGTTATGCCTTGCTCTGCTAGATTAAAGAGCTTTTTAGTAGTTAGTGTTTTCTCCCTGTGAAGGTACTTAGACACTCTAATCAAATCACCTCTCAATCTTCTTCTTGATAAGGTAAATAGGTAAAGCTCTTTCAGTGTCTCACTATAAGGCATTTTCCATGGCTCCTAAATCATTTTTGTGGTTCTTTTCTGCATCTTCCCTGATTTTTCATCATTGTTTTTGAAAGATGAGCATTAAGAGTATTAAAAAAATAGAAGTATTTCTAAATCTGTTTTATCTTTGTCATATATAAATGTTAAACCAGTCCCTATTCCTACTCATCTCTTTAGACAGCCAGGGATTGCATTAGCTTTTTCACATTACAGCCATGGCTGGGAGGATTTGCATCTGCTTGTTTGCCCACTGTAGCCCCTAAAAGCAGAGCTACTCCTTCCCACTACACAGTTCTCAGTTCTGCCTTTTATTTTTTTGACTTACTTTTATTTTTTAACATTGTTCCAGAAAAAAAGCAAATATTTTCATGCACACTTTGCAGTCCTGTTGGGGGAAAGTTGTTTCAGTGACATTCTCCTCAGTAAATAATCACTCCTCAGTTACAAATCAAAAAACAGAAAAAGGAAAAAGAAAATTTGGTGTAAAGCCACTGCATTAAATGAATGAGAATGTGTGAAATGTCATAATAATAATGAAAAGCACAAGAATAGTGACCAAATTCAAGTGGTTTGTTTATATTTATTTTTTTCTTACTGTTTAGTGACATGTTGAGTAAGACTTATTTACTGATATTTAGGCAATTTCAGTAAAATCCTTTCTACACTAGTCATCATAGCACCCTCTAAATTAAAGGTGAGACACAAACCTCTGCCTGGAAAAGTTGTTCTGCCATCTTAAACACTATTTTAGGAGGGAATGAATGACCCTCTAAAGATGCTTTCCCTTTTATATTTGCAACAAAACTGGTTTGTGTGATTACCTTACATAAATCACCTAATTTTTAGATGGCTAAAGATAGGTGAGGTGAATCCCATCCTTATTTCTTTGTGGTTTAATGATTCTGTGAACTGTTAAAACTACTATTTATCAGTACAGAGATGGTTGCTATGTAGTAACGGGTGACACGAAGCATGAAATGTGTTTAAGGTGTTCTGACAATTGAAAGCAGCAATTTTACTCTGTGAATTCAGAAGTAGTTTGTGTTTTTAGGGCCACAAAAAAAGCCAGTTGCAATTAATCCCCGAACTGACATGCTTTCATTACATTACCCAAGGTTCAGTTACCTGAAACACTGTAAAATCAGTGATCACCATATCTGTAGAGAAGTGTAAGGTATTTGCTATAGGTCCCTTTGGCAAATTAATGAATTTTAATGGATGGAGTGATGGTTAACATATAGTTGATAAAAGGAGTAAACTAACTGTTGGACATCTTTCTACATTGTAAGGAAAGAAAATATGTCCAAAAGAAACATGACAGCTTGAAGTTGCTAATCAAGCTATTATTAATTGTAAACTAAATCACAAATTGTGTCATAAGGAACATTTTTGAGGAAAACAGAAATTGTTCCCCATTACAATGTTGATTGGTCGGTCATGGCTTGACTGAGAGGAAGTTTGGTCATAAGATGGTCCCTATAACTGGTATAAATATTTTCAGTCCTAAGTGAGATGGGGAGAAATAGCTGAAATGTTATGAACAGCTTGCAGAGCACTTTTTCAAAAGCTTGAAGGAAGTCAATATTTCCCTTTCAAAAATTGTGATTGGCTCTCAGATTAATTTAGGTCTTTTGTATTTTTATTAGCTTCGAATCCATACTTTTGATTATTTGTCAATCACAACTTGCTGTGCTTTCCTGACCTCTAAACTCTTTCTATGGTGTACCACAACTAGATATGTAAATTTTCTGGAAGTTCTGATGATTTGAAGAAATAAATGAAGGAAAGTTTCACATTCTTTTTCTTGTAAATATTGAGATGGACAAATCAAGACTATCAGTAACCGAGAGTTGTTCATCGAAACCAGGGTGTAATTACTCCACCAAGAAAGGGAAGTGAATTTTTCATAATTAGGTAACTTCCTAGAACGGGTAAGTACTGTATAAGAAAATAGAAAACTGTTCATCTCTGAATAATAATGAATTTATCTATTAGAGATGAAGTTGTTCTGCACACAGGAGCAGGACTTGTTACACCTTGGAAAAGGATTAGGTGTCTACTCGAAAATAATTTTCTAGACTATGAGCAGCTAACAGGGGGAATTTTTCCCATCTCTTCTTGCTTTTATAACCAATATAATAACATGATCCAGATTTTATCTGTTGTTACTTGACACCACTCCCAAAGTCACAAAATCTAATATGATATTTAGGTAAGTGTGTGGCACATACACATCACTAAATATTTACACAGAATCATATCAAGACCCCACCAATGCTGCAATATATAGGGGTGGTAATGGAAAACAATACCAGTTTTGAAATAGAGCTGAAGTGCAATTTCTGTATTACCGTTACAGATGCTGTCCTAGAAAAAAGTGTTTTCCATTCCGAGCAAAATATTTTACATAACCTTTTTCATTGTTACTCTTTTCATTTTAGATTATGAAACATATTGAAAAAATAAATTAGGCTTTCATATCTTTTCCTACTGCTCCTGTTTTGGTTTGATTTTGTGGGTTTTGTTGTGATTCTTCTCTTCTTAATGTTGTTCCCCCTACATCCTTTCCCTGAACAAAACCTCAGTTATACAAGATAATCTTATTCTTCCAGAGCTTTTAGAGATACATACCGTCTTTACAGGCAGCAAGGAGAAAATACAAATAAGGAAACAAAAAAGAGATAGCTCAAACTACATTATGTTGACTAAAATCTAAATTCTTTCAGTAGCAAGCAAGACTTCCAATCTCTGTAGTGTCTGTTTCAGAGCACTCTTCATCTAGGCAGTGGATTGTTTTACAACACATTTTATTTTTGTTGAGCTTCGGCTTCCCACATCTTGCAGGATCCAGCTTCATTCCGTTTTTGGTGCATGCATCTTTCATGTATTTGTGGATGGTTATTATAAATAAGCATCAGGGCTTTAGGAGAACGAATCTTGTCAGATGAACTTGATTGCTTGTTTATGACAGAATTACAAAATTAGTGGCTGAAGGGAATGCATTTGGCATAATATATTTGGATTTTAGTAAATCATTTGATACAGTGTCTCAAAAAATTAGTTCAAATTGGCTCAGATATGAACTCAGCTTCATGAACTGAAAACTAACTGAACACCCATAAAGCAGGGTAATAGTGAGTGGCACTGAATGGAGATGTCTGGCATTCAGAAGGCCCAGCCAATATTGAAATTCTTCATTAAATGTGCATGATGCTGTGATGGAAGGCTGTACAAAGACAAAGAGCAAACACATGGTCTGAGCAAAAATGTTCAGCAGAGATAGCTACAAATTTACGAAGAATTGCAATTGATAATTCTCTTTATATTCCTTAAAATATTTGGAATATGCTGAAGGAGCCAGAATATAATCACTGTTTTAAACTACTCTTTTCCCCCTGTTTTGCCAAATATACAAGTATTATAAATTTTATATTTTACATTATTCACTGTCTATTGAATATGACTATGACAGGACCTCATATTGCATTAGAATTTTCTGTGGATCTTCCTAAATCTCTACATAAAGTTTCTCTCCCCAAAGAAAATCAAAAGAATTTTAACTGTGGAAAAGTTTATTAGAAGGGACTGGTTGTATGATTTTTCCTGAGATCAGAGTAAGGCAAGCCAACCTGTAAATACCTAGTCATACTTTTCGCCTTTTTAAAAGATGAATTCAATATTTACCCTTCTCCAGTCATTTAGAACTTCTGCTGAACATTACAGTCCTTCACAGATGATACAGAGGTTCTTGCAAGGGTATCAATTATCTCAACTGCACATCTGGTCTCATCTTCTTGTGTGGATCAAGTTCCCACCTACAAATTACTGCAGCACTTAAATTCATCTGTGTCACATCCCAACATATTTTCCTGGGTGGATGGGGAAGGAGGGTAATCTGACTTATTATGATAGCATATATGCTTATCTGGGCCAAAATGAGTACTTTGGAATTTACAGAATTTCACAGGCCTAGCATTATCTCTATAAGATATTGTTATATCCATTAGTGTGGCATGCATCTGTGTAATGATCTTAAGGCAGTCCAGGGGTTCACAGTGTGTGAGAAGTGATTTGCAAATGCTTTGGCTTAGCAATGTTTCTCCTCTCTTACCACTCTTTACGCCCATCGTTGCTGTTCTTTCTCTCTCTCCTTCATATTAGATTGTAAGTTCTTTGCAACAGGGGCTGTTCATTTGCATTTGCTCTATAATGTGCATGTCATGCTTGAGAGATACTGACTGTTCTGGTATACATGAGTGCTAGCAACAAGCACTGCTTCTGTTAGATGTACCTGAATTGAACTGTCAAATGGTAAATAGTGTCTGTTGCAAGTGATCTAACTGTGAGTGGCAAAGAAGCCCTGGAGATTGATGAATTATAAATAACAGTTCCTTTTTTTTTTTTTTTTTTTTTTTTTTTTTTTTGTTAGCAGTATGTCCTCATTCACCTGTGCTCATGCTGGGCAAATGGTTGGTGCTGAGGGTGAGCACAATGCCAGCATGTGGGTAGAGGGGATATCTTCACATTTGGAGAGTTAGCTTAGTTTTTATCTCAGTGCAGGGTACACCTTCAAAATACTGAGACTCGGTCTCTTTTTTCCTTTTAGCATGTTTTTGCAGTGACAGAGAAAAGCAAAATGAAGACAGATCAGAGCATGGGATCATTTCACTGTAGATTCTACAGTGCTGAATCCAGACATCACTGAAACTTAATAAAAAATAAAAGAGTGGGAGTTATTACTGAGACTGGTAAAACATAAACTATTCTCCCTTTCACTCCTTTCCAGATATTCTATTACCTCTTTCATGAATTTGCTGCTGAGATTCTAAAAAGATATATCTTGAGCTTATTATCTATATATGGGTTTATGTGTAGCAACAATCAGTAGGGAAGAATCTTCCCCAAGCAACTCAGGTGGGTTTTAGTCTATTCAAGTTTGATTAAATTGTCAGTGTTAAACTGAAGAGTAACTTGTTGAACAAAGGAAGAATGTTGCTTTTGATGAAACTCTGATATACAGATGATGGTCACTGGATTTACACAAATGTTATGCATGACCATTTAAAATTTACTTAATCACCAAAGTTTTCCACCTATCCAAACTTGTGTAGTGATTATTTGATCTTTTAACTTGTACCACCAGCATCTGATTTTCTGAGTCCGTGGGTCACTCTCATCTATTTTATTTATCTGCTCTTTCATTGGCAATGAACCATGATGCTGTAATGGAATTAATGAAAAAGAAATTGAATGTTGTGATTGAAAAATGGTCTCCAGCTTTGAAAATAAACATGTCTGCTTTGCTTGAATACTTGTATTTGCTATCAGTTGGAGATCATTATTCAGTCACAACATTCAATACCAATTACATTATGGGATAAAGTCTCATTTTCTTTTCCAGCAACTTATAAAAATTTGTGCTTAAATTATTTGAAACAAGGACAGGCATGTGAAAATCAAGGGCCAGTGAAATGAACAGAGCCAGAATTTTGGCCCATACTCTAGGGTAGGTTTTACTGCAGTATAGACAACTCCTTATAGGATTTTAGGCCACAATGCTCAATATTGATCTTTGTAGAATCCTACTATAACTCAAAATACCAGCTTCTATCCTTTATCAGATCTGCAAGTCCTCAATTTTATGACATATTTGGTTGTAAGAAACACTTTTGGGTTTTCAACTCTTTACCTCATATTACACTTACCTTCTCCCCCAGCATCCCAAAGTCAGAGATTTCATCCGTTGGGTGTGGTAGTGATGGCATCAGAGGTTATGGTGAATCTTCAGCATCCTATTTTCTTAGCTGGGAAAAGTATCATTCTGATCTTTATATTTTCTTCTTCGCCCCTCTAGGATCTATGTAAGGTCATTTTTACATATTTCTAAAAATGTTTTTACATGTTGCTCTTTTTTGCTTGTACTGTTGTGCTACAACAAAATGCACTAAACTTTTTCCCCTTTTTATGAAAATTGCATATATTTTCTCTGTTCTCTTTGTTACCTCTAAAACTAGCTTTTTGCAGCTTCAGGTCTGTTTGTCATTGACTGACATAAATGAATTGTTAACATCCATGTGGACTCAAGAGGCAGTGTGTGCCCTATCTTCTATCAATCCACGTTTGTACTTCTCTGCTGTACAACCCATGTCCCCACTTCTCAAGGCCTCTGCTGTGGTATCTCTACACTATGCCATTGTGTTAGTCATAAATCCCTCATTCTACTCAGGAAAACTACTTATTGCTTCTATCTGCATAGAACTGTGGTTGTGCCACATGAGGATAAACAAAAGCAAAGCAAATCTTCCACAGACATGTGGTCAGTTAAAGAAAAACATGTTTACAGCTAAACCAAGTAAAACAGATCTGCAGGCAAGTCAAGAAAAGATCAAACAGTAGAGGTCTTGCTAACTCCAGGCTTAAGTCCTTGCAAACTCATGATGGACTGTGTGGCCTGCTGTACCCATGTCAATACAACATGACAAAATTGCCACTGTTAGAGCACAGAAAATGGGCTTAGTGCTGTGTGAAAGCCAGGCTTGTGATTTCAAGTAGTTGTGTAGACCTACTCACCCCACTCAGTAGGGGTATCCAGGATGAAATTCATCCAGTTCTAAGGTGATGTCTTAGTAAGATGCTGTGATGGATCAAGATGTGGAACCTCCTGTTTGTTTCCATTGGCCATAGCAGGAAATTATTTCCTATCTTGTATAATTAGGCATTGGAAGCAACTTGTCTAGATGTCAATTAGATGAAGAAGCTCATATCTGAATTTTAGGCAAGCAAGTTGATAGGATAGGATTTTGAGAAACATTGCCATCCTACTTTATTGCCTCCATTTGTTTCTGGATTTGACAGACTAATTCTATACTGAATAAGACTTCCCTTCTTCAGACGTGTCTTGTGATGGTGTTTGTCACAAGTACTGCATCTGACAAATAAATAATGGAAGTAATGTCAGTATCTAATGGAATCAGAAAGCTTTTAATAAGTTGATTTTTTTCCATTATATTCTCTACATTTTCTACATTGTTTCCTCTTTTATATTTTGTTTTGTTTACTTGCATAAATAATAAGGTCTTCTGAGAAAAAAAAACCCTTTATTCGTTTCCACGGCATTGTATTTTTGGACCATTTCTGGTTTAGGGCTTTAAATGCTACCCTGATCAAGACAACTATTATTATATAATCACACTTTATAAAATTGCTCTCTTTTTAAAATTTATCACAAAAGTATTGGCCGAAATAACTCGACATCCGTTTCTATTTTACTCTTGTGTTTCAGGTACTTTTACTGTGACTGTGAGAACACAGAATGAAACTACAGTCAGTATTCTGAGGGTTCCACAAGATGGGTACTCTGACTACCACTACTGATCACCTGACCAACAAAGATTTTTTTACAAAAAAAAAAGTTCAGAGGATCATTATTAGTGAAAGATGTAGAGTTTCTATGGAGAAGGAGATAAGATTCCTGTTTTATCTGTTTAATATAGATACAAAGTTTGTTATCATGAATCTGTTTAATCCCAGATATTATCTTTTCCAGAAAAAAAAGTATATGAGGTTCTTACCTGAGCTTTATTATGGACTCCCTCTCTAGAAATATGAGTGGGATTATTAGTAGAGTTTACCAAAAAAAAAGTGCCTAATTTCCTTTGAAGCTGACCAAGGGGACCAAGAGCTTCACACTCGTCACTCATGAAGCCAGCCAAAAATAAGAAATTGTAATTCTCAAAGCTCAGTTTTGTATTTCTTTGGCCCATCTTGTATATCTGACTAAATTTCACTCTAAAAAAATTCTCAAGACACAACAAATAATAGCTAACAAATGCATCCATTTACACTAACAAATGAACAGATCGTTCATCTTTGTGAGCTTGTGAATATGGGCTATTTAAATTGTCTTCACTTGATATTATAAGAAATACCATTCTTAATTCATTTGGCATTTCATTATTTTAGTTCTCCTAAATAAATGAAATCTGAAAGGTTACAGTTGAGATTCCTATCAAACATTTTATCTGGCAATGAGGAGAGAATGAAAGAAAAACTTGCCTCTGTACATTGCAAACTCTAATCTAAATATGTCATTTAGATTGCGAACAAGTTGTTAATGTTGTCCTTGAAAGTGACCTTGTACAGAAGACAAGTAGAAGGTTGCACTGCAGTCTTTATCTGAGCTGGCCTCCATGCTTACTCACTCTCTGCCTACTTATGGAGACATCTGTCATTTAGATATTCATATTCAAATCAATCTAGGATAATAAAATGCTTTCAAACGGCTTTGGTAGAAAGGCTTGTAAACACAGAAAATGTTTTTTTTGGGAGTAATTTATAAAAATGTGCATGGAGAAGGATCTGGTGGTATTACATGTGGAGAGAGAAGGCTGTGGAATCATTAATCTCAGGGGTTCAAAGTGTAACCGGAACCCTGTTTTCTGTCTGACCAGGATTCATAAAGTATGCAGTTGCCTTTTCTTTGTTGTGCTGGCAACTAAAAATTCAGGCTTTAGCACTTCAATTTCCCTTCTGTGAAACAGGAGATGATATTGCATTTCCTCACACGGCAAAGCTGGGAGTTTGATTATGCTTATGTATATGAAGTCGTTCTACTTGCTAGTGGTGGGAAGAATAATGTATGAAGAAGTTGGGTATTTTTAGGTGTTGAAATACATTGCCGAGAGGCAAAGCATGCTGCTAGGTGAGTTTTGGTGCTCTGTGTGAAGAAATGTGATACCTCAGCCTTCTGCTGATGAGGATACCTTTGTACTGACCCATTGCAAAGTCATCATAACTTAACTGGATAAACTACTCAATTAGCCCATGATTTCTAGGTATGGTGAACCTACTTTTCACTATGAGCGTGTGTAAAAGCTGGTAAAAAACCAGCAGATCACATCACACCTAGGAAAATAGTTGAATTAGCAGGGGAAAACACATTTTTGGAAGAAAGCTCATTTAGTCTCTCTTCCTCATTCTCATTTGCTCTTTCTTTCTTTCTGTTGTGAAACATTCTTTCCCTGACATCCTGACAGCCGGGGCCAAAGCTTTCAGAAATCAAATGTGAACTCATTTTGAAATACCAGCAGCGTTTGAATTTTAAATTAACCTATTTACAATGAAACTATGCCTGCTGATTGCCATCATCTTCAGGAAAATTAACAGTAACGATCATTGGTGTCATAATGCAATTTCCCTGCAAAAATCACATAGGCTTCATTACTGTTTACATAAATTGTCATAAATACCAATTATAGCTGAACATAAAATGTAATGCTGTTTTTTTTAATCATAATCACACGATTGTTCTTCTAATTCATATGCTGGGGGAATAGGGTTTTGATTCAACCTTTGTTGTGAAGGAAATATTTTGCTGGTAGTTAGTTTTGCTGTAAGTGCTTGTTGGCTTATTTTCAAATCCTCTCTCTCCCTTTCTCTCCCTTTCCCTCTATCCATTTGGATGGCTTAGTCCTTGTCCCCTGTTTGCTTTGCCCTCTAATACACCGAAAAGGAACGTGTGGGCATGCTAATAGCAGGCGAGGGAGACACAGTGCTCATGTCCTCTAGACATCGGACATCAGGCTACAGAAGAATGAGTATTTCCGGTGGGAATTTATAACATCGTTTTGTGCAATTACGTAGAAGACCCCATAAAGGAATAATGTAATAATAAACCTGTTAAAACTGCAAATTTGTTGCACCAATTTCTGTCTCCCTCATAAGTCAGCAGAACAAAGAGCTGATAAAGGGAATGGCATGTTAAACTACTAAATTAAAAAAAAAAAAAAAAAAAAACAACAAACCAAACCAACAAACAAACAAACAAACAACAACAACAACAACAAAAACAAAAACAAAAAAAAAAACCAAAGACCAGAAGAGAGGGTTTGGTTTTATTTTAAGTGCTTTGTTTGCTACATATTTTTTTTGAGTAACCACATTTTAGCTGTCGGCCTCATGCTATGTAAGCAGTGCAAGGTAAGCGCTGTGTAATCGCAGGATAATTATCTTGTTATTTCAGTCCTCCAGCTTGAGCAGCAAGTGTGAAGTCCAGTTCTGTCCAGAGTTTGGGGCTTGTTGATGACAACCAAAACCCCTCATTTTAGACTCTGTGTCTGAACATATCCATGCACATCCATACATGAATGTATGGACATGTTTATTTATGCGTGTGCATGTGGGCAGTAAATGACAAAATGATAATTACATTATAAAGCAATTTTACTCGCTAGAGGAATTGAATTTCTGGAAAGAACAGCTCTTTCACGTGTATCCAGTGGTGTGATCACACCTCTTCTGCTGCTGTTTCTCAAATTATAATCCCTCATTGTGTAGATTAGGTGGGTTTAAGATCAATTCCCAGAGAAAAGGAAGAAAAAAATCACTGAATATTGTGCAAGATACTCTGGCACTTGGGTAACCTTAGACAGAGAGAAAGGGAATCAGGTGCTGAAAAAAATGTTGTTTCTTCTGATATTAGTCTAAGCTATAGAGCAGACAGATCTGTTCGGAAAGACCAGAAAATCTGCCTTGCAGGTTTAGCTAGTCTGGGTAGCAGTCCAGAATTTTCTCCCTGAGCTTGACATATTCAATATATTTGCTCCCTTTTCCACTTTGCACTTACTAGATCCGTGCCAAGCACATCTGTAATGTTTGCTCAGAACACTTGGGGTTTTTTTGGTTTTTTTTTTTCTTTTTTTTCTAACCTGCTTGGAGCAGCCACGTTGTTAATCTTACTCAGTTTTTCTGCTGTGGTATAAATTCTTGGGATAATCTTGATTCGTGTTCTTCACAGGAGTTCGATGAAGAGCACTCAAGCATGTATCCCCAAATTATGTACCATCCGTTGTCAGAGGGAGCAGATTCATCTGCAGGTCTACTTGCCAATATGAAGCAGAAACATTATTTTTCTTTTGACATAATTAACCATCCCTCTATAATATGGATAAAATATTTCTTGCAGAGATCCCAATACCTTTTTTTTCTCCTTTGTTTCTGACTGTTGTAGTTTTTATCACTGAAGTGAATTTTTAGATTTCAAATAAAGTAGGTTAAATATTGCAAATTTATCAGCTATAGAGGTTTACACAAACCAAAACCTTTAGGGTGATGAAAAATCTCTGATATTTTGTGCAGAATATAAAGTATTTACTATGTCTCCTGCAGTAATATAAATCTGATCCTGCTGCATTTAAATCAAGGAGAATCTCAATTTTTTTATGGAACACTGGATGACTGCTACTGGTTATGTATGTGAATTGTCCTGGATCTTGACATTTCACTCCAGACCTCTTTTTGTCAAATCTGCTCCAAAGTCAGCAGATGTTCAGAGGACATAATTCTACCTTTGGTATCTCATTGAATTGTTGGTCACAATCAAAGTATTTATAAAAATGTTGAAAAGATAGGAAGCATTCAGCAGTGTGTGTATTTCAGTCAGTGAACTTTCCATAATAATATTTTGCTGGAATAATCATAGGATCCAAAACTACAGGATAAAGATCCACCTTCTGGCTCTGTAAAAACTGACATTTTGTGTGCATTGGCATTAAAGGAGAGATGTATTCCACCACCAGCACTGACAGTTTAGGAGGAATAGGTATCCACTACAACGGGGAATGCAGTACAATAATTTTAATTTAGGAATTAAAGTTCTCAGACAGTGTTTAACACTACCATTTTTCTTTCACAAAACAATGAAAAAAAGAAAAGCTAATTTTCCCTCTCAGTAGGAAACAATCATTTTGTCCTATCAACAGGATGATATTTTTCCTGGACAAAATGAAAGTATGGAAAGCATTTGATTGGCTTGAAAGCCTGTTTTATTTATTTATTTTTTTTTTAATTTACCAAAATATATTAACAATAATATATGTAGAATTTCTACATAAATGCAGCTTAAACATTAAAATATAACAAAATAAAAAGTACTTTTAAATAAATTTATGAACCCATTCAAGTATTCTACATTTTTATTTAATTTAAAACAAACTCAGACACATGCAAAAAATTGCTGTTGGCAATTTTTCATAGGTTAATTCTGATAAAAGCTACTGTATGACCAAGTCATAAATATTAATCAATTTCATCATTATTGGAGTTATCTATACAATCAACAGTCATGCAAATTTTTCTGCATGTCACTAACTTTTGACATTGTCTATGACTGGTGTTGTCCTCTTCTATCTCTTGCCACCCTGCTCTCAAAGAGGAATGTTTGTTTTTAGGAATGGGGATTGTCTGTCCCTTTGTACTCGTGTGTTATTTGCACAAGATAGCTTTAAACCATGTAAGATTTTACTAAGGGTTTACAGCAGCTCAATCTGTGTTGTATTTTCTGGCTATGTAAAATGACAATATCTCAGTTCTGAGGGTTCAAAGTGGATCTCTCAGGCTTCTTGTAAGAAGAAGAAATATATTCCTACTTGTATAATATTCAGATGTGCTTATTTTTAATTAAATAATTGAGTAAAAGGGAAAATGTACTTTTCATTCATTGCTTTTCTATATAAAAATTAATAACTGAAATCAGGTTTGAGTTCTTTTTTCATCAAAATTCACTGGTGGTAGTGTCAGCAAGTGTCTTCAGTGTAAATTTTGACAAAGTTACGACTGCCATTATTAAACTCTAAAACAATCTAAAATGCTGTTAAAAATGAATTAGCGAAGAAAAATCACCTTTCCTAGAAAAAGTTATCTTTTTGGTTAAGAATAGTTTCATCTCCAGGAAGGATCCAAAGACTGAAAATTGTAATCCCACAACATTTTCTGTTGCTTAGTCATGATGCCTGCAATAGATTAGACAAGGCACATAGTATGGCCATAGTTCCTGATTTGAATTCAATAATACACAAAGAATAACAAATAAGGAACACACACACACACACACACACACACACAAAAAAAAAAGGAATAACAAATAATAAATTTTCTGCACACATGGGAATTCCAAGGTTAATCCAATACAATCTGAAATAATGAAAAGATTCACTTTTTATTTCAATAGAATTTGCATCATACCCATGAGTTATTGTACAAACAACATTAAACATTAATTTCTTTAAATATCTCTGTAATAAAAACTCTTGTAAATCAAAGCAAATAAAATGGAAACAAAAGAGGCTGAAAGTGCAGACTGAAGAGTAACAAAGAGTTTGAGAGTTTGAGGAAATATTTTCTGGGTTTCTTTCCAGGTGCTTTGTGGTTTGTTTTTTATTCTAAATTTTGCTTGCATATAAATATCAGTGTTATTTTAACTTAGAAAGCCAGCTTCAAGAAATATATCTGTGGTACAGATGAGGATGATTGCTCCAAATCTGGATTCTTATTTAGTGGTCAAGAAGAGGTCAAGAAGGTTTTCCTTTACAAGCTGGGATTTTTCAAAACTTTTTCAGAGAATGCCTAAATAGAGGATGTCTAATTATTCATTGAAATGGCACATAGTGCACAGAATAATGGGATTTTTTGTCCTAGTTACTAAACTTTTGTGAGAATTCATAGAATCACAGAATGGTTTGGGTTGGAAAAGATCTTAAGATCATCTCGTTCCAGCCCCCTGCTATGGGCAGAGACACCTTCTACGGGACAAGGTTACTCTGGGTCCCATCCAGCCTGATTTTGAAAACCTCCAGGAATGGGGAGTCCACAAATTAACTGCACAACCTGTTCCAGTGATTCAACCCTCTCACAGTAAAGAATTTCTTCCTAATGCCTGTTCAAAACCAACCCTCCTCCAACTTGAGGCCATTCCCTTATCCTATCACTACGTAATCTCACAGAAGGTCCCTCTCAGTTTTTTATAGGTTCTTTAGATACTGGAAGGGACTCTAAGGTCTCTCATTATTGTTCTCTTCTCCAGACTGAACATCCCCAACTCTCTCAGCCTGTCTTCACAGGAGAAATACTCCAGTGATAAGTCTAACTTAGTGTCTTTCTTCTGGACTTGCTCCCACAGGTCCAGGCACAGTTGATGTTCTGGGTTGCAGGCACACGTTGCTGGGTCGTATTGAGCCAACAAAAAACAGTTCTGGCATTTCAGTTAAGGGCAAAACCAAATTTTACAATTATACCTAATGAATGCAATTACAACTTCTTTGTGAAGCATCAAAATTTAGTCTCTCCATTTTGGTGAAGGATAATGGAAACATGTAAAGAGGGATCACTGCTAGAAATTAAGTCTTCCTTGGGATGACATGCTAGTTGCCTGTTACTCCAGCAAGGACATATTTTGCTCTGTTCCAGTTAATTCAATTTCATCCTAATGCTACTGTCTTCAGACCATTCTACCTAAAGTTCTATTTCTTTAAATGTTTCAGGAAAAACTTACGATTTCCCATGTGAAATTCTTTTATGCCACGATTATGAGATAACCAATACATAGTCAGGAGTCACTTCATTAAAATTCAATATTTTAAGGCAAGAATGACTTTACTTTCTTATTTACTCTTGCAAAACAGAACCTCTGTTCCCCTGTTATTGGTGTGGTAGTCCAAGCTTTTTTGTTCTGGCACATCTTAGGTCCTCCTTATATCAGATTTTTTCGTTGATATTATACATGATTGTAACACAGTTATGTTTTTTCCCGGTTTCAGCTGATCAGGTTTTCAAGAGCACATAATTCTTTACAACAGTCCAGCTTCCATTTGCATTTGTAGTTCCTTCCCATACTCTGTCTCTGGTGAATATACACTTTTTTTTTTTTTTTTACAAAGATCATTAACAAAATCATTAAGATTAGGGATGAGTCAAACATTTGAGGAAGGCCTTGAGCCATCATATAAATTAAATTGTGTGCACTCCCCACATGATTCTTGTGGTCCAAGATGGAGAAGCCTCTGGATTGTACTAACATCAGGTTTATGCATTGCTAGAAAGTTAACTTTTTTGGATTGGTCTGTGCTATCGAGGTGTTGATATCCTGGCAGGGTCTGATTTCGATGCATCATATAGCTGGATGGAGAATTCCCTGAATCTTTAACTAACAGAAGTAAAAGATGTTTCTTATGAGCTGAGAATCTCTTTTTTACTGTAAACAACAGAAGAAGAAAAGGTGGGTATGAAGAGGAACCAGTGAACCCTGTTTGGAAAGGTAATTTAGCCCAGTGTATCAAACACCACCTTTTCTTATCAGCCACCTCCTCCTCCTTCAGCACCGACTGTGTGCAGAAGAAATAGCTTTACACAACAAATTGCCAGAGCCCAAAATAAGAATCTGCCACAAGAAAACAGTAAAAGAGAAGACAAAAGAAATTACACCATTGAATTGCACCTATCATAAAACACATTTTTTAAATGCTGCATGTCATCAGTTCCATCATTATCAAACTCCTTGAATAAAAATAAAGTGTCTTGATGAGAGAACTGATCATATGTGAAAGTTATGCATTTTAAGAGACTCCACCACATTTGTATTTTATCAAATAGTTCCTAATGATGTTCCATAATACAAAATTAAATATTTCTGTCTCTGTTCTGTGTTCTTATTCATGAGTTGGGCATTAATTGTTAAACAATGTAACTGCTTGTTTATTTGTACTAGATTTGATTATTTATATTCTGAGTAGTCTGCAAGGTCTTTAACTGCATTGCCTAGCCATTTTTATGAGTTTGTGTGGGGAGAAGGGAAAGGTTAAGTTATTGAACTCATTTCCCTGCTCTTGTAATATAAACCATTTTCTTTATTATTTTATTAAAAATAAATTGATTTTTTAAAAAGACAAGAAAAGAGAGCTATAAAAATATGTGTTTACACCTGCTACTCATTTGGATATACTGAAAACTGTCTACAGCAATTCCACTTGGTATGATTGATAGATGTGTATTGAAAACATGTCTGTATTCATATTTACAACTATTTGAATGGTGAAATTTTGACACTTTTAGGTGCTTCACTAAATCTGTTTTTTCTGTTAAAGGGTAAAATTCATCTGACCAGTTATATAAATTGTTTATCACACTGAGATCTGTCTAGATTTTCCTTATACTTACTGAAAAGAAATAGATAAATTTAGATAATAGTTCATATCATCTTCTGTTCTAGGAAATACCTGAGACAGAGCACATAAACCAAGCACTAAAATACCTAATACTTTTCATTATTTAGAGAAATTTCTCAGATATGCCCAGTAAAGGTGGGGAGATTGTTAGGAGGAATTTTCTCCATAGTCCTTCTCATTTTCCGTGCATCTGGCCTTATCAGAACTTATCAAGTACTGCTTCACTAATTATGGTGGACTATAGTAAGAGTATTAAAACTACTAAGACTATACTTGTATTTACAGTACCATCTATTTACAGAAGCTTGAACAAGCATAGGGAGAGCAAATAACTTTATAGCTAATACAGCTTTTAAGATTCTATAGAAAAAAGATTTTGCCTGAGTTCTTACTAAGCAATATATTGTGATTTTGCAAATACTCTTTTCAGGGTTTTGTTAGTTGGTTAGTTTGTAGATTTTTTTTAATACTGCTTTTTAAACCTAAACTTTATTTCAGCTTTTCATGCATTAGCTGATTTTTTATTTGCTTTTGTATCTTAGCCTGAGGTCTTAGATCAAATCTATGGCTTAAAATTGACACACACACCCTCACACCATGGTAAAAGAGATCTTTACTTGATTCAGATATTGGAATACCTGGCTGTGTAACCAAAGTAATTATTTATATTTGCCATAAGATAGCCATAGATGTGGTTGGGAAATGCATTAACTGATTCTACCCAGTTTATTTGCCCACCTCTGTCTCCAAGTTTTTCAATGATTCTTGATTCCATCTGTGTATTGCGTGTATAAAGAGCTTCAAGATGTGGTTTTTTTCTGTAAAAAGCATTATCTTAGTCAATCTATACTGTTCTTCTTGCTGGAGTATTACCATGAAGGATAACAAAGTTTGTTTGGAAATTACCTAGGAATGAGACTAAGAGATAGATTCATCATTCCTTACACTATGTGTCTACAGTGTAGAAATCTGTACCTCAACTCCTTGATCTAAAAGCCTGAGGAATGAAATACTCTGAATTCTCACATATCATCTGCTTTGGAGACCCATTTCAGAATGGTGAAGTTGTGTCTGAGCTGTGGGTATTTCTCTCCATTGATTACACAGGGATGTTTGTAAGTGAGTAGTTCAGATAAAGTTGTTTATAACTTATATCTGATTAGGTAAATCCTTATTTGAAGTAGCTTCTTTTATCTTTTCCGTGTCATATATCACAATGGCCTGAGACCAGAAAAGTAGGATAATTTAATTCAAGATTCAGAGATATCAAACTAAGAGCTATCAGTGTTAAGCAATTTTGCTTCAAACCAGTAGTGTGTGAACTAGCCAGTTCCTTGCTATTTAACAGCCGTAAGAGAACTGTGCATCCTATTCAAGTACCATAATAATTTCCTAACAGCCCTGAGGGTTTCCTTTTGGAATTTTCTACTCCAGTAATGCTCTTACTTAGACAATGCAGAAATCCTCATGAGTTTCAGACAATTCAGCTGTTCTGGGAGAACACAGAAAATATGAACAAGATGGGGAATTCATTCTAGGAGATGACATAGCCAGATTAAGCCAAACAAACATTAATAGTAATGCAAGGCTAACTGACAGTAAGAGTGGCGCAGTTAAAACTGTAACTATCAGCTTCAGAAGAGAGAATTTGTTGGAGCTCCACCTCTAAGTCCCTGGTCTGAATCCAGATCTAACAAGACTGACCAAATGTCACTCCAATTAAAGAGTGGTAAAAGTTCCAGAGTGAATGAATTCCACAGTCTGAACTCAGCTTCAAGTGGGCATTTGTCTTCATTACAAGCCCAGCATATATTTGGCACAGTCTGAACTCATGTCTTTAAAAGAGCTTCATAAGTTAATGAACAGGAAGATTGAAACATTTGCCTGGTGCCTACTACCACGTATCCAGGACTGGGGCAGGGGATAGAGCAAACAACTTCAATATCCTTTCCTCTCCCTTCTTCACGTACAAAATGGATTTACTCCTTGAAGATCTCTCAGTTGTTATAAAACCAAACCAAGATAAACAACCAACCAAACAAGCAAAAAAAACCCTAACCTATAATAAATTTCTTCTCTTTCCTCCCATCTTGTCCTTTCCCATGCTTGCCAGTGTTACTAAAGGACGCTCCACAATCTTGCCAGAAAGATTCAAAAGTCTTAGATTTTCATTATTCTTCCATAATTCAGTATTCCATCTTTTAACTGTAATAACTGTTGGGGGGGAAAAAAAAACCCAGCCAACAAGGTGGAAATATTTCAAGGTCAGGCATGAAAAAGTCTTCCTGCTCTACAACTGAATTCCTTCTTTTCCATCAGAAAGACCTCCAAAGTTTGCTTGATGTATGCAGAGTAGTAAGTACATTGGTCTGTAACATAGATTATGAATTTCCTTCTATTTCTCATTCAGTTTTTTTTTGTTTGTTTGTTTTGTTGATTTTTTAAACAATATTATTTTCTGGTGGACAGAATAAAAACAATTTAGTCTTCTATTCACATTCTCCCCACGCATGTCTTAGAACAAATGATTCACATCATCCAAGGATTTGCTGATGCTGTGTATCTGGAAAGAAACATTAGTATTGTAAGGAAGAGTAATAGCTTGCTTAGGAATTTGACAATCTGAAACAAGGAGGGAGCTGATTAGGCAGTGATTTGAAAATGTTTGAAATGATAGTACTAGCAGGAACCAAATCTTTGATTTTTTTTTTTTTCCCTCTCATTTTGAAAGCAATATGGAACAGGGTGGATGGAGACATTAATGTAGAATCGCTGGTGTTAGAAGTGAGCAATGTTCATTGACCAGGACAGGGACAATGCCAAAAACTAGTAATATTATCAAGTGCACTGTGAATTCAAAGCAACCCAGCTGAGTCCTGTTATTACCTTGTATATGCATGAATAGACCAAAGAGGTTGTTTATGTTCTCCTCAATGCTTAAACTGATCTTCTGTCATACCCAAATTTTACCATTCAGAGTGTGTACTAATTTAAAAGTAATTTGATCTGATATGTTGAGGAAGTCACAGAATTACTAGGATGGTCAGAAAAAAAAGGAGCATTCACCTTTTGAGAGAACGCTGAAGGAATTTCTTTTGTTGAACCAAGCAAAATTAAAGCTGGTATGGAATACAGAGGGAAAGAGGAAAAGCAGCTACTTGAGCTAAAGGTAATTTCAACACGGAATAAATCAGTATAAATGACCATGAATAAATTATATTTAGTCCATTAATAGCCTTTTATCCACTGGGACCTAGAAACCTTTCAGGAGAACCACTCCTACAAAAACAGTGGGGGAAAAATAATAACTGATTTTAAAAATTATTGCTGTGGATTTGCAGCACTGACCACATGTGATTGTGCCAGTGGCAGCAGAGGTGAATCTGGATGGACAAGGACATTTATTCCACTTTGGATCTTTAGGTTAGCAAAAGGCCTCACATACGCATCTCCTGTCTCTTCCATTAATGCTCTTTCATGTCCTAAAAAAAAGGTGGAAATTGAACAGCAGAAAGATCTAGACATTTCTTGTAATAAGGTTCCAGTTTCTGCTCCACTGAGCTGACCCACAAGCATGCTCTGATTATGAAGTTAGCAGGCAGCAGACCCTCTTGACTCCTGGTGGCTTTCAAATGTTGTATTCTTAAGTCAACTCTCTCTGTGCTTTGCAGCAACCCTGTCACAACCCAGCTAAGAGCTCTGACTCATTCTGCCACCAGATCACTTAAAATGTGGTGTTATTCAGCGCTGAGATTTGCCAAGTGGCTTGAACATAAGTAACTCACAAAGTCCATTGACTCGTACTGTGAGTCAGAAGTCACTTACAGGATTTAAGAGCACCCATATATTTAACTGCTTTCTTTTTAGCAATTTCTCTTGGACAGCACCTTTATTAAAAAGCCTTAAAATACTTTTCTTTACTTAGGACACTTTATTTATTCTTCAGGCTGTCTCAGGTAGCCTGTAAACTCCATTGCCAAAGACTACATCTCTTAAAAATGTGTAAAAGAGGAACCTGTTGTACATTTACAATTTAATTATTACTTTTATTTTCTTCTCTTTTTATTTTTTTTTTCATTTTAATGTTGAGCAGTTTACAGAATCACAGGTTTGGTCAGGTTGGAAGGGACCATCATGGGTCATCTGCTCCAATGTCCCTGTTCAAGCATGTGCTCTTTTTTTTTTTTTTCTTTTAATTCCTTTTTATCTATGTAACTCTCTTGATTGTGGAAGAGAAGAAAAAACAGAGCAACAAATAATAAGCAGGAACATGAGCAAATAGAAGTAGTTATAGTGATGATATAGATGTAAGGAGAAAGATCTCTAGCACTGACTTTGTTTGCTGATATAATAAAGAGATGTAGATATCAAACTGTTTCTTCCCTCTTGAAACCAGCTGTTGTGGCCCATTTGTAGGTGGCAAATTATAAAAAAGTCTCACAAAGGTTCTCCCAGATACAGACACAAATCAGGAGAGTTGAAAGGTATGCCATGTATAATTTCAATTTCCTTAAAAGTGACAATCAGCTATTTCCAGGACCGTGCTCTTGCATTTCTGTAAGTTTGAAGGGGGTGTCTGTATGATTTTTATTTTCTTCAGTAGTCTGAAAATATGAATTTGCCCTCCTTATTTCTGTCAAACTGAGCACTCAACTCACCAGATAGTGAAGACTCCCAAAATTTTAGCATAAATAGCTCTGGTGATTTTACCAAATTTGTGTGAGTCTTGAGAGTAAATACTTGCAGGATTTGTGTTTTACTTTACAAGTGATTTAGGGCAGTGTTTATTATATATTTGTGCTTGTACAATGCCAATCTGTTTTCAGCATTTTAAAAAACTTTCATGTTCATTAAAATTCTACATAATTAAGGGTTCTGATAGCTTTTTAAGGGACTCTATTCTTAAGAGCCAGTCCTACAGTTTCAGCTCATTTTATGTAAGCTAACAATACACAATAATAAACCATCTCAATTTCTTGTACCTCTTCTACCTCAGGCTTGTAATGTGAGAGACACTTTTTGCCCTACAACTAATTTGAAAATTTATATGTATTTTTCCAAGCAACTTAATTCCAAGAAATGCATCAAGTCAGTATATTTCCTAATTTATTTGGGTCCTTGTAAAGTTTCATCTGATAGACATAAAACTGTAAGATGATAGCATTGAAATGCAAGTCACAAGCTTCAATTAGGTACAATCAGAAATCATGCGGTGACTTCATTAAGTATCATTAAGAATGATCAAAATATTGCTCTTAGGAAAAATACATCAAAAGCATGCATTTACACATTGATTAAACAGGATCTGCAATTTCTAAAATCTGGTATGAGAAAAAAGAATGTAGTAAATTAAGTGCTCATACCCTACTTAGCAACAAGGGACTGCTTAGCAACCAACAAAGTGAAAAATAATGGATATGGCAGTGCACAAACTCTCAGCCCCCTTCAAAATGGAAGTATTGGGCAGCCATAGATAGAAACTGAAATAAAGGTCTAGAAAAAGAAAAAAAAAAAAAATTAAAGGTCTTGTCTCAATAAATTTCACTCATATCAAAGGTAGCTAATGTGGTCTGAGAGAAAAGCAGCTGCCAAATATGAACCACTAAACAAGAGTCACAATTCCTCGGCCAGCTGATCCTCTAGTCCATGTTCACCCTCCTCACTTGTACAACCACTTTTTTTCTGCTCTGTCCACTTTTGGGGTCAGTATACCACTTTTATGTGGTTTCAGACAATTCAGGCTACATCATCTGTAGAGAAAATCCATTTTCTAACAGTTCCTTCTCATATCCTAATGTTTCTCTGCCTGTAGAAGCCATGTTTATGCCAGTTGTCCTGACATGACAGAAAACAAAAGGTTTGAAATTTTTCAACCTGAGAGTTTAATTACTTGAAATAACACAAGTTTATAGATTTACTACCCTTCCAGAAAATTTCTCTTAAGTCTCAGTTTCTTAAATGTCATCTTCCACAAAATAAAATCCCTCAAATGTTTCTTAGAGTAAAAATTTACAGTCCTTCAACTTTAACCTTTATAGCACTTTTGGATGAAATTGAATTACTCTTTCTCAGGAGAGCAAATTGAAAAACAAAAACCTGGTTTTTGCCTTGCTTGTGTTTTCAGAAGTCTGCTGAACCAGGATTATATAGGAATTATAGGTAAAGGAATTATAAATATGGGAGAATGACTTTTACCATGGGCAGATGGTGATAGAACAGGTGAGAATGGCATTAAACTAAAGAGAGATTGAGATTAGATATTTGGAAGAAATTATTTCCTGTGAGAGTGAGAAACCCTGGCACAGGGTGTCCAGAGAAGCTGTGGCTGCCCCATCCCTGGAAGTGCTCAAAGCCAGGTTGAGTGGAGCTTGGAGCAATCTTAACTTAGTCAGTGGCATCACTACTCAGGGCAGTGGGATGGAGCTAGAGGATCTTTGGGATCACTTCCAACCCAAACTGTTGTATGATTCTGTGATCTATTTGAACAGTGAATGAGAAAACACTTACAGATTGTGGAAGCGTACACAATCGTCAGCAGATGTTTTAAATCCATGTGGTCTGTCCCAGACAAAATTATGAAAACACTCTAGCAGAGATACAGAGACCTCTAAAAAAGCTGTTCAGGGAAATCCCTTTGAGCACACACTTCTGCAATTGGTTCAGGGAAAAACCAGTGGGGCCTCAATTGCATTTTCAATATAGGCATTGATTAGAACATGGTTATATAGTAAGTATTATATTGGCTAGGACTCATAAATCACTCAAACCTAGTGGTTTTTGCATGATGGAATGTTTTTTTTTCATGATCACTTACCTACAATGTGACCACTAATGTTAGAGATTATCTTACTTCCTGGATATATGAATGAACCTTTAGATCCCTTTCAAATTTCAACTAAAATGTTACTTAGGATGTCAAGGAATGTTTATGATGTGTATACATGCCAAGTGTATTCTGTAGTTGCTTAAAATCTAGTCTTAGTGACTTCCTGTGACTATAAATTCCACCATGAAACAAAGACCCATGTATCTTGTGCACCACTCTTTGTAATTTTATTTTTTTTCCTAATTCAGTTTTGTCTCCTTTATAAGAGAAGAAAAATATCCCAGTGTATTTTCACTGGATTCAACATTTGGACCTGAAAAACTCATTTAATTCGAAGACCTCAAAGCAGACAGCATATATTAAAAGCAATGTTTTCTGAAATTACCTCAGATTTCTGCCTGACTCCTACAAGAGAATTACAAGTCTGAGTAGGCATGAATGGATGTGCACCGCCCAAGGTTTACAAATTATGTTTCTCAAGACCTTTGTGCAGTATGTAAATGTTGTTGCATTTGCTTACAACTGAATAAACTGAGGCATCAAGAGGTTAAGTGGCTGGCTCAAGGTTGTAGAGCAAAGCTATTCCAACACCATGAGCAGACCCCCAGGGTCCTGGTTTCCAGAGTCATGCTGTGTCTGCTGTATTGATTCTCCCTTTACAACCACTCCAACGTGTTAATGGGCTACAAAGCTAATGGAATATTAAAAGAAGCTTAAGAATTTTGTCTCTTGAGGTTGGCTGGCCACATAATTTTACAAAAGAAGGTTTATAAAACAGGGAGAGAGAAAAAAGGAATAAAAGGAAAAAAGGAAAAATGTCAGAACTGATTGATTAAGGGAAGAAGTAGGTACCTGAGAAATGCCTGGTCTGATGCCAGCACTGGTTCAGGTCAGACAGGGCTATTTTTAAATTATTTGGTATTTTCAGAAATTGATTACTTGGCTAACACATTAAGAAGTAGCTCTACACATTCATTTAATGGGCCAGTGCCTCTTGTACAGGTCTGGAACAGTCACATTCAATCTCATCTACTCCTCGTTAAGTAGTGTTTTCTTCTTCAGTGTGTTTATTTACTGCCAATGCTGTAAGCATAAAACATATAACAAAAAATAAATAATACCTTAAATAGTCTTTCAGCTATATGGGCCTTCAGGACAAGTGACTTCACTTCAGGCCTTGTGAGCTCAGTTAGGGCTCAGACATCAATTCTCATTCTTTCATATACCTGCAAATTGAGTAATACTTTCTTTTCATACTGTTACCTTTTTAATGTATAGCCACTTCAGTCTAAAAGTGCTCTGAAACAAAACATGGTAGGTTCTTACACTAAAAAAACAGATGAATAATAAATCATTTTAATTCAATGACCCTGTGTGTACTGGAGTAAGAGCAGAGTATTTCAGATGAGGCAAAACCAGTAAAAACTTTTGGAGAAAAACTAAGAGTCTGTTGATATCTTGAATAATGTGCACATAGGCTGTTGGACTGTTCCAATTTTTTCACTGACTCTCCAAACAAAATGATACTCAGAGCTACATTTCAGGAAGATATTTCTAATAAAAGCAGCCCTAGCCATAATATGGATTTTTCTTAAATCATCAACAATTACATGCTTGCAGCATTATCAGTGGGAATGCTGGAAATAGTTGAATGGCTGGAACTAGACAAAATAATTGCAGCAGAACCCTGTTTTCATGTCACATAAGAATTTCAGAAAAACACAAAGAGGAATATATTAATGATGGTAGTAGTGATAATAATAATAATAATTATAATACTTAGAGAATACCATGAGAATCTGCATTATTTGTATTAATAACACAGATCTTTAACTTACACTTAGGCCTGCCTTCTGCCTTACTTATTTTAAATAAAAGAACATGGCAGAAAAGCCCAGGCATCCCAAACAGTGAGGGAGAAATAGTTGTTCAGCCTCTCAGGTTAGAAGCTTAATTTTTAATGTGAGTCTTTGACCTATGGCCCCAGATATAGAAAGGTTTCCCTTAGTCTTTAATTTCTTTAAAGGGATGACCTTGCAAGGCTTCGTGTGCTTTTGTCTGCTGTTGGCTGATGGCTGTGACTGATGCAAACATGAAATGGGCAGTATTCTGCTGTTGCAATGGCATCTTAAGTTATTTTTTCTGTAGAAATTGCTCACTGATTTTTTGTACAAAGTGTATACAAACAACTGTACATCACAGTCCAACGTGGGCAGGATTGTACTACAAAAAGACATAACCCATCCTTGGGGACATGAGGTTCCACCTATCACTCCTCATTGATCATAACACATGCTGAACCTGTCTCAAAAGTAATCTGTTCCTATAAAAAAACTAAGATATACTATTAATGTTTTTACTGTTTTATTATCTGGAGATGATGATGATGATGTTAAAAAATAAAGCTATCATCAGCTTCAGTGATACCTTATGAAATGCCTGTCTATTTAATTTCCTCAGCAGAAGGTATGTGATTTTATTTTTTCACTGGAATTTTTATTCATTGTTGATAAATGTCAAATGTTGAATTGCTGATAAATAAGTAATTCATCAAGTATTACAACAAATGGATGTTGCATAATTAGACAGAGATTTTGGAACAGTCTCTTCTCCTTTTTATTAAGGGGATGTACAAAAGATTTTCTGACCAAAGTTGTACGATTTATAGTCAGCCAGTCTTTGGGCACTCACTAAATTCCTGCTCAGGTGTGTCTCTGTGCCGTAGTTGGTTTTAGTAGCTTATTTTGCTTTTCTTGTCCATTGGCTATGCCTCTATATTTCATTTAAAAAAAAAAAAAAAAAAAGAGCAGCATAGTTTAGCTTGGATTTTGGGTTCTGTTGTACATATCTGGCCCTTGCAGGACCTCACTGCTTGCTAGAGAGAGCGTACAGATGTAGAATCAGAGAAGAGTTCACATGTCCTGGTGCTCACAACCAGTGTTCAGACTCATTATTCAGTGCTTGGTAGACCCAGAGGTTTACCCATTCCAGCAATAAATATTTCCATAATCTAATAGATCTCACAGTAAGGTGCACACTGTAATATTTTAACACATTTTTGTTTCCTTGATTTCATCCCATCATTCCTAATTATACCCCCCATGAATTTCTTGCTAAATCTCTTTAATTGCACAATTGTAGATTTTCTTTCAACTCAGCCAAATGATATGGACCTGATTTGGTTCATCAGGCTTTACATTTTCTCCATCATGGAAGAAAATACCCCTCCTTTTGCAACAACTAAAAAATAAATCCCTCCACTTTACCCCCAGAGGATAGTTCTGGATTAGAGCAGTTCACAGTAAAGGATTGACATTATCGGGTCAGGTGCACATGGCTTTTACAGAGCATTAAAAACCTTGCTCCCACACATTTAATACCTATAATTATATATTATTTAACTTTCTGTGAAATTTTAAGAACAAAATTGCTTTAGATGCCACTTCAGAAATAATTGTATTTGTTGCTCATTGCAAGGGGAATCATTTGCATGTCTTCACATCAAGAATTTTGAACCCATCTTAATAGGCAGGGATCCTAAGGCACAGAAACACAATGGAATTCATCAGAGATCAAACAAATCATTACTTCTGGTAACAGAAACAACATTGCTTATATTTCTCTGAAAATATATCATTTCACTGTCACAATCTTCATTCTCAAAGCTACATACAGTTGTTGACATTGAAGCACGTATTCATTTACTGTTTCCCGAGATCAGTTAGGAGAAGCTCTTGCAGCAAGCATTTTTTGGGCATGAATTTTCAAACATGCATAGATTTATATCTCATTTATGAAACTCTGGGCTCATTAAGTGTTTTTGACAATGTCTAGTGGTCAACTGTATGTCCTAGTGTAAAAGAGACTGCAAGCCCAACTTCAATATGGACTTCTTAATTGAACTGTTCCTCAAAGAACACTTGCAGCCCTAGCTAAACAATTGTCATTATAAATCTAGAAATTCCATGTATCAATACCTAGGTCTTTAATAACAAGAACATAAAGACAAAAAGCTTGGGGTTTTTTCCCCTTTGTAAAGCTAAATAAACTTAATTGTTACTTCCATTCTGGAATTTATTAATTTATAGTTAATTCTCTTACTGTCATTGCTAAAAACACATAGAAAATACAGACTTTTCTAAAGAAGAGAGTGGATGTTAATTATTTAAAGGTTCCATTTCATAGCTTCAGAAAAAGAAAATAAACAAATTCATTATTATTAATTGACAATATTTTACCAGTGTGTAGGGGCCCCAGTGAACTAAACATTATACAAGCCGCAAAACACGGAATTAAATCTTGACTCTGGTAAAATGAGTACAATAATTCTATCAAGTTCACTGAAAATTTCATCCCTGGATGGAGACAGTCCTTCTTCTGAAGAGTATGCAAAATTTAGTCCCCATTTTTGCACACACACAATGTGCATAACTTTTCTCAGGTGATTAGTAAAGCTCCTTTTTTATTCATCCCCAGCACCAGAACAAATTACAAAGATAAAAGCATTGCAGGGACTGAAGTGAAGTTGGATTAGTTGTCTGTGATGCCTTTATCATCTGTGATAACTTTACTCAAGGTTACACAGGTTTTTAAGGACTAGATTGGGGGTTAATTTAATAGATGATGTAACCAGTGGGTGTAATAAACAAATCTGAGAGAAAGGGGAAAGAAGTCTAGCAGTAATGTGGATGAGTATTTTAGAGGGACAGATTGGTACTTTATTTATTTGTGAATGTTTTATGTTGGAAATAAACTGCATGTAGATCAGACCAGAATGAGCTCATGGCATGGCACTCTTTCTTCAGGATGTATCTCACTGTCTTCATTTTCTGACTTGCCATTTTACTGTGAATGCTGCAGGAAACTCTTACTTCTCTGTGCTCTTATGACCAAGATCAGCTTTTGATTTTAACTCATAAAAAATCTGAAGAACTAGTTCTCATTTCTGAAGCTGAAAAGGTTTGCACTTTCTTGAATGTGAAGCTTGAATAAGGACAGTGGGTTTCCTGAGAGAGGCATTTCCCAGCACAAAGGAGTCTTTTCTATGTACAACAGGAGATAGAAGGGCAGAGTCAGTCACGACAGTCACCAGACACACCGATGTGCTTCCACTGCCTGCCAGCACTGGCAGGACTGCAGGTCACACAGCTTTACTCTGCTCTGTCTGTGCAGATTTTGTTTCTGCAGTCGACCTAGGAACTAGTTCAATGGGGGTAAGAAAACAGGAGTTTCAATACTTACTTTCCACTATCCAGTATAGGTTTATCCCATTTATTCCAGCAAGGTTCTTGGCTTTAACCTGTGACTGAGAGTAAAGTACTCTGGTTATCCAAGGTCCAAGCTAGCCTTCAATGCAGAAAGGGGCTTGAGCATTCTGATTAATTTAATTGTGTGTATTGCCCCTGCTTCTAGATATTTCTGACATATAAGAATTAACGTGAATAAGTAACTTAGAAATAAACCCCAAAACAACAGCAACATCCTGAAACACATTTGTCTTCAAAGCTCAAGGGGTGATCACTGCTCAAGTTCTACTAGGATTTTCAGCAAACCTCCAGAGCGGCCCGGAAGAGGCTGGAGTTTGTGTTGTCCATCAGTGCTTTTGTCAGGAGAAAAATACTTGTAACCCTGGAAAGAAGAAAATGCACCCCCTTGGTGCATTCTGGTTAAATACAGACTGACAACATCAACTTTTCTTTCCCCTCCACCCCTCCATTTTCCGTCATGAAAGCAAACAAATAACTAAAACACAGGTAGGTGTCACCTAATTTATCCCTGTATTTGTAATTTATTAGTACTGTCCATTTACTTTTTAATGTCTCTGCAGAATTGATGCTGATTTTTGCCTCTCTCATCTGGCTATTAAAATAAATCTTCAACAAAACCTGAGGAATGGGGAGAAAGCTTAAGAGGTACTATTGTTCAAAGTTAATCTTTTCTACTTACTCCAGTGTTGAATCATTCATCCATGCTTTGAAATCCGAAATCAGGGAAGGTAGGGCTGGAAAGAGAATAACAGACTGGTGACAAGGCCACTCTAAATATCCATTCTTAAGAGAAAAGGGGAAAAAACACACCTAAAAACATATTTTTATATACTTCCTTTTCTGATTATAACAATAGCATAGAAAACTGGCAGTTAAAGCCGGATTGATCGCTGGTTAGATGACATATAGCCTTTATGAGTGGGGGATAGAAACTGATAAATGTTTTTTTTTCCCCTTCACAACCTTTTTCTAAAGCTGCAGAAAATGTGTCATGCATAAAAAGTATGCAATTTTCATGTAATTAGAGGAACAGGAGATGAAAATGAGTTCCATCAGAGCAATCAAGGATGGTAATGTGGCATGGATTTGTCAGTGCCTATTTGTCATGAAAGAAAACCCAACAAGTGTTCTATATTTTATTTCATTATTATCACTGCTATACCTTAAAAACCACTTTTAAAACATCAACAAAATACAATTTTATAACTGCGGTGTAAAAAAGCAGCCAACAACCCATTGTATAAACTAATAGAGCCGCCTATTTTAATAAGATTTTTTCAGTTTTGGTTTAGATATTAGGTTAGTTTTATTCTTTCAAAGACAGGAAAAAATCTGTAATTTATTCTGATGTTATTTTAGTTTTGTTCCAGTATCATATATCTGGGTTCACTCTTTCCATTCTGCAAATTCATGTAGTAACCTCTGCTGAGCTTAGGACTCCCCCATTCATCCCACTGAGTAATAACTGAGGGATCCAAATTAGGAGTGCAATCATCCTAAATTGCCCTATAATCAGTCAGAAAAAGAAGTATATCTCATGTTGCCTGAGAAATGTGTTAATTCCTGACCTGTCTTCATTGCTTGTAGAGGAAGGTCAAGTCAGTATTGCTTTAAACTGTGTGACACAGGTAAACACTTAAAGTTAGATCAGGTGAACCTGAGCCTTTTACAAAACCCTCATCAATGTCACTGTCTATTGTTCCTGTTACACCTTCACTTCTCCTCATGGATGTCAGGTAGCAAATAGAAATTTAATTGGCATGGTAGTACCCAGACCTCTGTTTTATCAACAGCAATGAAATGACCAAAGGGTTAATGCTAACAGCTATTGTTGGTTTGCTCCACACTTTCACAGAGAAGATAAATTCAGTACAGCTGTGACTGTATGTTTGCATAGCAACTGGGGACAATACTTATAATAAAATAATAAAAACAAGAGGACTATAAATCAGTGTTGGTAATAATAATTAAGGATTATAGGACCTGCCTTGCAGGGTCAGATCAAAGGTCTCACTACCCTAATGTTCTCCTGATGGCAGTGGTCAAAGGCAAATACTTAGAGAAAAAAAATAGCAACCAGGCAAATATGCAGTGGTTGTTTTCCTGGTTTAGTCTCCCAGCTTCTGGCAAATCTGTGGCTTAGAGGGTGATGACTCAAACCATGATATACATGGTTAATATGGTTCAATTTATTTCTTGAAGGAAGCACTAAGCATTTACAACAGTTATTGACAGCTTTAAAAATTGCTGCCCAGGAAATATCCCTTCATTTATTTCCTATAAATATTTTATTTTATTAAAGTCTAGTTATGTACCAAAAAATATAGGCATTATACACAGACAGACACACTCCCTGATTTGTCACAGGCTACTCTGATTAGAAATGCAGAGCCCTTTAGTTAAAGGTTGCTGATGGTTAATATATTCTTGTTTTCTCCCTTAGGGCTGAAGGTGGGAGACAGTTGCTCTCAAGTTGCATATGTCTCTCTCGAGCCATCCATGATAGGTCTCTTCTCAGTCTTTCAAGCTGGCATATGCCCAGATTTCCTGCTAATGCAGTAGAATAACAAAAACAAGAACTTGAGATGACAGAGAGTAGAAAACTGTTATAAATGGTTATTTGAGTATTCTGAATTATGGATTTCTCCTGATGGTGCGTGGTGGCGGAGTGCATCTCCCTCTGCACGAGGCTGCACCTCAAGAGCTCTGCCCAGTCCTGAGACCCTCATGGCAATAAAGACATTGAGGGGCTGGAGCTTGTACAGTGGAGGGAACGGAACTGAGGAAGGGTCTGGAGCCCCAGGAGCAGACGAGGGAGCTGGTGGAGGTGGCTCAACCTGGAGAAAAGGAGGCTCAGGAGGGACCTTCCCACTCTCCACAACTCCCTGACAGGAGGGGGTAGCCAGGTGGAACTTGGCCTCTTCTCACGGGCAGCCAGTGATAAAGCAAGAGAAAATAACCTCAAGCTGCTCCAGGGAAGGTTCAGGTTGCACACCAGGGGGAATTTCTGCATGGAGAAGGTTGTTAAACACTGGAATGGACTGCCCAGGGCTGACATGGAATCATCATCTCTAAAAGCGTTAAAGAAATATTTGGATGTGGCACTGAGTGCTCTGGTTCAGTTGACAGGGTGGTGATCAGTCAAAGGGTGGACTTGATGATCTCAGAGGTTTTTTCCAGCCTAAATTATTCTGTGATTCTGATCTGAGCATGCAGCAGGAAGGGAATTGCTGAGGTTCACCCAGAAGAGCTGAATGGTGACTGCATGTCTGCATGGATGGAGTCATTGACAAAGAACAGACTATACTGCCCTGAACCTCACAAGCCTCTGACCTCAGAAATTCCTCCTGCATTCAGTGCTCCTGGTGGTGGAAGACACAGTATTTTTGCACTAAAATAGGCATAGGCAAAAAGTTAAAATGCTTATTAAGGGGAAAATAATATTTTGCTTTGCAGGACACTTCTTAAGGTAAAGAAATTGGGAACTTTCAAAGAGCATGTCTGCTGTCTTATGTCTGTGGGATGAACCAAGAGATTCTGTAATGATTTCCTTCTCCAAAAAGCAAAAAGAAGAAATCAGAGCAATCCCCCACTGAGGGCTTCTTTTGGGGATGGAAAGCATGAGTGTATTTTTGGGGACTAAAAGTAAGTTCATAGAATCCTAGAATGGTTTAGATTTCAAGGGACCTTAAAGGCCCCTGCCATAGACAGGGACACCTTCCACAGGACCAACCTGGCCTTGAGCACTCCCAGGGATGGGGCAGCCAAAGCTTCTCTGGGCAACCTGTGCAAGGGACTTTCTTCCCATATATTTTGTCTAAATCTTCCTCTTTCTGTTTAAATGCATTCCCTCTTCCCTTATCACTGTGTGTCCTTGTAAAGCTGAAGAAGATAAATCAAAATTCCTATAGGAATCCTAGGACAGCAGGTACTTGTGCTGGTTGCTTGGGTGGCTGCTGTGTGGGTTTTCTAGGGGACACAAGAACACACATCATGAACCTCTCATGGAAGGAATTAGTTTCTGATATCTGCTTTTGTTTAAAACACACCCTTCAGCCACACCTGGCCAGCTCCAGTGGCAAAGGAAGAGCCCTGGCCTCGCCTCCTGTTCCATTTGAAGCATCTAGGACTGGCAGTGCCTGACTCACTTCCCAAACTCCTTGCTCAATATGATCTGTCCTTAGAGGAAACTTGGCCGTCTTCCATATGCCAAGAGCTACAGTGAGAGAGTCCTAATCAGGGGAAAATTCACTTTTCTCTTGGGAGCCCCTCCCCATCCATGGTCTCATTTCCATCTCTGGAAGTTGGGTCTGTGTGCTACAATGACTCAGTGCAGGGCCTCTGGAGCATAAATGAACTTGATACCTCCTTAAGTTTCAGTCAATCTGCATTTTGCATAAATATATACGACTTCAAATGGTCTCAGTAAAATAAAATTACTGACATTTATCACTAATTAGCTAATAATGTCATTATCTAGACTAGTTAAAAAATAATGATGAGAAGGAAAAAAATATCGGGGGAAGAATTATTCAATTTAGTAAACTTTTTTTTTTTTTTTTGAATTGAGTAATTATTCTTCCTAAGACAAGATTTGCTGGGAGAAAAATAAGCCCTTCCAGCATTTTTCCCATTACTTCAGCTCTGCACAAGTTTGGGATAAAATATTAACTATTCAGTGACAGAAGAAACATTTTACAGTTAAAATGAACAAAGTGGTTTTATTATTATTGTTATTTTAAAATCTTTTTCCTTCCAAGAAAACAAATTTTACAGGCCTATTTAACCCCTGAAGCGAGGCAGGAGCCATTTCTCTGTAAAAAAAAAAGGTCTTATACTGGAGGAAGTGAAAGAAAATGTAACATGGAAAAGGAGGTCAACTTCATATGATTATTGGGTTGTCAGAAACTGGGGAACCAGACAAATATAAAACAGAGAATGTTACCACAGATTATCTTCGACACTCAGGAGGGACACAGAACAAGGAAACTTGGAGAAGGAATTTTCTATTCACACTGAAGATGTAAAAAAAATACTTTTTTTTTTTTTTTTTTTTAACTCTCCAGTTCTTTGTAGTGCAAACTCAGCTGTGAAAATTGGTGAGCTCTCATGCTCCACTGGGCCAGATAGAGGGATTTGTGTTTCTTTACTCTCACAGGCACATGTGCCAGCTAATTTCATGTGTTATTAGAAATAGAATAGTCAAATTGGTTAGCATCTTTTGGAATGATCTCTTAGAGTGGGAACATCCATGGTTTTCCAGGCAAAAATTTTGTGTGCATGAGAGCATGCAGTAAGCATATTACATTCTGGGAAGTGTCTGCATACTTGATCCACCCAGTGTTCCCTAGGCATTTTAGATTTGTAGTATCAAAATGCAGCAATTCATATTTATAGCATTTCTGGAGTTTCTCAAAACTATGTTGTAGGTAGCTACAGTGTTCATGTTTTGTGGGATTTCTGGAGTTTGGCATTCAAGCTGAAGGGATAAAGTGAATCTACAAGCATTTGATCTTCTGGGATGGTGACACACCTGAAAGCTTGAAGTAAATATAAACTATAACTTTATCTGGAAAAGGAGAACCATCACCTGTTCTAGTTGTGACTCTGATGGCCTGGATTTCTATTTGTCCTCTCTGAAAACCTGGGTATTTTCTCTCTGCAGAGATGACAGGAGGGGGGCAGGCAATGAAAAAGAGGTATGTAATTACTCAATAGAACTTTCTCATGGGGAAACACGGTAGTGCTGGTTCTGCTGTCCAGAACTCTGTTTTTTTCTCACAAGGAAATGGAGGAAAAGGGAGACTCTACAAGCTAGAACCTCTAAAAGATAGATATGAGAGTGACAGGACAGAAATATCAATAAGGATTAAACTATCTTCTGGACTAGCTCCTGATCCTAAACAGTTAAGATGTGCAGAAATGTTTTCTACCATTATCTGAAATGTTGTATCTACGTGTCTGATTCTTCCTAATGTGAATCACTCAGCTTCCTAATAACAACATCAGACATTTAGAAGGAAGAAAAGTTTGACTCTCTCAAGTTATGCAGCACATACCAATATCAGGGGAAGTTGGGTATGAATGAAGCAAAGACACGCCATAGCTGTAACGTTTCCAGAATTGGCACTTGCTGCTTCAGCATGCCAGTATTCTGGCATCTTATTCTTTCTTGTTAGGGGAGATGGGGGAATAACAGAATGTGGACACAGTACTGAGCACAAAGGTGGCACAATCTCATTTTCTTCCCTGGCGTGATGATAATTTTTATTATTATTATTTTTTCCAGTCATGGCTGTTTTTCAGAACCCCCCACTCCCCACTGCCCCTGCCCCTTCCCACCCTCCTGCTTCTCAGAGATGAGCAACTTTGCCATCCTTATTGAGTAAATAAATAAATAAATAAATTTCTGTGAGACAGCTTGGAAGAATGTTTGATAATCTGAACCATTATGGAGGTGAAATTTCATTACACAGATGGTGACATCTCAATGTCTATCATCAAAACACAGCAGGTAGAAACAATCAGCTAGGCCCATTCCCCACTATAAAATTACACTTACATTAATGTCACTCTAGATTTCATTATGCAGAAAATGATATTGCACAGGTCTCTGACATGAGGGAGACTGGGGGAGGAGAAAAAAAAAAGGAGAGATGTGAATCTAAGTGAGGGAATGGGGGGAGGACGGGTCGGCAAGGCAGAGAAGCAGAATGTGAACTAGGAATGATCAGCTCTGCCAACAAAATAAATACACAGTCACATCAAAACCTTGAGGTGCTTGTGGCAATGTCCTGTCTTGGTCATCCCCAGCCTCAGCTCCTACTTCAGGTTCTGATTGAGTGCTTTGAAGCACTCCTATGGGAGTAAGGGACTTTTCACAATTAATTTTTATTCGTAGTATCATAGAATCCCCATTTTTCCCGTTCCCAGGAAGACTCCTGAATACTGCATTTCACTTTGCTCAGCTGCCATTCCCTAATGTAGTCCGAACATGATTACTTGACTAAATTTCATACAATCCAATCCTCACACTGGTCACACCATTGTGATTTTCACTGGAATATTGTTGCTTTGGTGCATGTTAGAGAAGATCATCCAGCAAGGCCACAGCATGAGAAGTTAGCAGGGTAACTCAGGAATATGGAATATTGCTAAGGGAAACTGATGAAAATTATCTGGTGAGGTTTCACATAGGAAAAAAAAATAGTGTGGAATGCCAGAATTTTTTCATTTTGATTTAAAAATGCCATTGGAATATATCTTCTTTGAGAGTGGTGGGGCACTGGAATACATTTCCCAGATAACTCATTCAGGATGTGTTCAAGACCAGAGTGGGTGGGGTTTTGAGGAAAATAGTCCAGTGGAAGGTTTCCCTGACCACAGCAGAAAGGTTGAAACATTGTGATCTCCAAGGTCACTTCCAACCCAAATATTCTGTGATTCTTTTCGTCATTTCTGATTTTAATGACATTACAGAAACTGTCACTGCTGTATTTCTATTATCTTCCCCCCTCCCCACCCCCCCCCCAGTCTGAAATAAAACCAAGTTCTGATACCAGAAAATCAACTCAGAGGACAAGAAATGCATATTTAGATTGCTTATCTGTCTTTCAGCATTGTCAAAGATTTTTCACTCGAGAATCCAGGTTAACTTTTGAATCTATCTGCTCCCTATGCTAAGTGATGAGACAGGAGAGAATGTCCTTCTCTTATCACTGGAGTTGTATGATGCTTCTGTTTTATGTTTGACAACAGGCTAAGGCACAGGTTTATACAATAGTAGGAGCCTTAGTGTTCAAATGAACATGGGTTTCTATTACACTTAAAGGGAAAGTGAGCAGTACCTTGAGAGAGAAACTTTCCTAGTAAAATAAATATTATCTGTATTCAGAAGTTTAAATTGAGTGTGTCTACATGTGACATAGACCCAAGCTGCTTTTATAATCAACAGGAATCTGGCTAATAGGGTTGGCAGAGTTTACTGTGTGATACATCTCAGTACATCTAGGTGTCTAATTTAGGATGACCTAAACCACTGCTGAAATTTACCGCTGTCATATGTGAAACTACATTTGGCCTCAAACTACAAAGTCAGTGCCTATAAAAATTTGCCTCCATATTAGGCTAAGGATTCACTGTAATATTCAAAACCTATCTTATAGAAAATAGGGGGATTACGAAAGTTTTGATCTCCATTAAATACTGAGAAGTCTGTGATTGTAATTAAAATTAGACAATAAACCTCTAAATATCTGAAAGTAAATCAGGTGGCTCTCACTAAGTACCTAAGAAATTTTGACTGCATGGTTCAAAATCCTTAGAACTGATAAAAGCATTATATAAGTACATGAAAATATACATCTGCCCTCACTAACATGTATGTAGTCATTCTGGCTGGAGAAGAGGCTTTAAAAAGCAGTCATCTGACAGAGGTACTTCCAATGAAATTTTATGTCCAGTTTTGTATAGCAAAAGATATGAATATTTTAGACAAACATTTGAAGGCTAATTCAAACAGAATAAGAACCTTTATGTTTTAACCATCAGTATGTTGCAGCCTTTATTAAGCAAGAGTATCCAGAGTACAAATAATGGATCTCCTTTGCATTTCATTTAACAAATATATTGATTGAAGTCCCTTTTCAAACCTCAGCAGACGGGATGCTTTAGGGGTAATTTTTTCAAAGGAAGTTTGCATGGGGATTTAACCAGCCAACTTCCCTTGATGTTAGCAGGAAATATGTGACTAAACCAATACATAACTTTGAAAAGACACCCCTAAACACCTTATGTTGAATCACTGGAAGTCTTTGAACTCAGCTGGATCGTTGCCTGGATAAGAAGTGGTTGCTCAGATATGAATCAGTTATAGTAAACAGTATTATAAATGGGACAAAGATTGCATTTGTCCAAAGAGAAAGGGAGGGTTGGGGTAACGCAGAAGCAGTTGATTTCTTCCTTCTATTTCCATCTTGGAGAACACTTCTGGGAAACCACTTCATAATCTTTGATGACATAGCTTCATTAAAATAATTCTAATTTTCTTTGGTCAGCTAAGATAAGGTGGTCCCTAATGGATTTTCCTGTAGTACATTTTAAAGCAAATTTAGCTTGTTCTAAGAAGTCATTTATAGGCATCAAGATGACCACCAATCTGAAACTAGGGCAAGACCTACAACCAAAAGAAGGTTCTGTCTGTACACCGGTCCAAGCTAAGACATGATTACTTTCATAATATTCGCAGTTTCATTTAAACAGTTCACTGTGTAACTGTATCATCATTTTGCTCCAGATTTATCACGTTGGTTAGGTTGAGTCTAGATGGAACCACTTCCCATTCTTCTTTGACTTCCTATGCTGTTTCTCTTCTGCTGTTCTCTGCAGGAACTCTGTGTCCCCTCCATCTCCCGTGGAGAAGAAATAGAGGTCTCATGGATGGCTTTTATAGGTCGTGCTGAGCAGGAACCTACAGCAAAGGTCAAATCCAGACTAAATTATTTCAAACCATAATGCTATTCCTTGACTAAGCCTTTCTTTGTACTTTATATATTCTTCAAAGGGAAGTGCTTTGAACCATTGACTTTGAAAATTTTGATTTTACTTAGTTTACACTCCAGATATGAATATAAATAAATAAATGAGTAAATAAATGTATATTCTTTCAGGGGGAAAGCAAAAATCCTTGTACAAAATATATACATTGAAATTTTTAAAAAAACTGTAACACTGCTATGGGAAATGTTAGACTGCCAGTATTTTGATAGAAATATTTTCCTCCAAAATACTCTGTCATTAGATACGATTAAGGTAATCTTCCTAAAATTAGACAAACAGACAGAGATGTGCCATTGTTATCTCCTGCAGCTGTCTGCCTACCAGATTTGTGACATTTTAGGGGTATCTTTTCAAAGCAGCACACAGAGTTTTAGCTGCATGACTCTCAGAAACATCAACAGAAGCTGATCGATTAAATCCCACACTTGCCTTTGCTTTGAAAGATTTTCCCCTAAGCATCCTGTCTGTTGGGCTTTGGAAAAGTACCTCACTATTTCCATGCAGAGAAATGCAGAAAATATTCAATCTATATTAAAAGATAAATTAAATTAAAATAAAATAAGTCTAAAAAATATATAACATAAAATATGGATCAGCATTTCTACTAGTTCTCTACTCCCTTGATTGCTGCTCTGGTACTGTGAATGCATTCCAAGCTTTGTTACATCCATCAGGGATGGTACAGATGGACATTTTGCCTGTCCAACCTGACTCAACTGCTTGAAGATTCATCAGAGAGAATCTGTTGGCAATTGCAAATGGATGTAATCCAGAGCCGGCAGATTTTGTTTCTCTAGAGGAAAGTAGGACTGCAAAGGGCAGACTAGACTGGCAAAAATATTTACTTTTATATTTCATCACTTCAAATTTATAATGGGACAAAATGCCTTTAAAACTTCACCTTTTTAATAGGATACTAACAGAGATTTTTCAATGCAATTCATTTGCTGGCAAGTCAGACACTTGAGAGTGGGAAGCATTTTGAGCTAAAAAAAAAGAAAAGGAAGAAAAGAAAAGAAAAAGCAATCAGCAGGGTGACATATACTTTATTAGTCCTCTTCAAAATCACTTCCTTCCCTTTCTCTCTTTTATATTTCTTGTCTTTCCATGTGCTCTCCTTGTTACATTACATCCCTCATTTTAGGCATTTTAATCCCTCCAAAGGGATGCATCCCAGTGGCACAGGCAGTTGCAAGGCACAATTCTCAGCTACACCATGGCTCTTTTACAGTGCTGCGGCAGCGAAAAGCAGCCTTATAGCCCATGGAACTGGCCACTGTGGAATATCCTCCCCGCTATGCACAAAACGGGGTTTCAGAAAGCAAGTAAAGTCAGCACATTGGATTTATAATGGCTTCCGTCACATTTCCCAGTGTAAAAGACCCCCACGTCTGGGGTAAGCATGGGGAATGAAGAAAAGGGAGCTTGCTTGAAGTTATCATGGCTTTGAGAGAAAAATTCCACAAAATTCAAACTAGCTAGCTCTAAAGGGTGCCTTTTTCTTCTGAATAAGCTGTGGTGCAATGAGGAAAATTAGTCATTACCTCTTGTAGAAATGCAGGAAGTTCTCAGAAGTGTTTCCAGGAGTTATAAATTTACGGAATTTACTTACTTCACACCTGAGGAATTGTCAAGCACAAGTATTCTCCTCTCTTCTCACAATAGGTAGCTGCGGGATGTTTACTTATTTATAGGTGCAAGTCTTGTAGAATGGTCAATACTGTCTTTCTAGGTCTGATAAGGATGCGTAAGTTACCTTATCCTTTTCTTCTCAGCCCTGTTTGGCCAGTTGTTAATAACTCTGTGGTTGGTCAGAACATTTTTCTTCCTGTATTTCATGTGCTTGCAGCACAGTTGCCACCAAAGATTTCATATCACTGAATGGCTTCTGCTGACCCACATGGAACAGAAGCACTCCCCCCTGTGCCAAGTTGTTTTATGGGTACAGAGAGCCTGATGTGAAAGTCCTCTGTTGGAGGCTTTGATCAGGCCAGAAAATCTGGGAATGCTTTTGCATGGCTGTTTTGGGGAGATGACATAGACATAACCTATAGAATGAGCAGATCCCTGTTCTTTTGAGTCAACAACTAATGCTTCTCCACTTGTCCTATTTATACATGACAAAAACACCACTGAATTGTGTTTTTTTCATCTACATATTCCCCAAAATTCCCTCATAAGTGACAAAGCCAAAATTAATTTTAAAAATCACCTCCTTTGTTCTTCATCCAACATGGGTACTGTTGATACTCTTATGAAATTCACTCCGAGGTTCTTTCTGGCTTTCCTCAGGGGAGGTTGTCAGCAATCCTTTGTAGAGAGGAGAGTAATGAAACCATGCAGAAAGTGCAGAATCAGGATAACCTTCCTGCTCACTCTGCTCCTCACTGCTGCCCTTGTTCATATGGTGAGTCAACCCTCAGCTACACCCTTCCATTTGGGCATACGAGATAATTCTGATGCAAATGGCCACAGCCACATACAGCACACCGTGGAGTGCTGAATAGCAGGCACACTTCATTTTGTTAGTAGTTTCTGCTTACATAATTTATTTCTCTCTCTCTCTCTCTCAACAAAAAAGAAACAATCAAAACCAACAACAAACCGAAAAAAGAAAAAAAAACCAAAACAAACAAACAAATAAAGAACCCCAACAACAACAAAAGAACAAAAAAACCCCAAAACAAACAAAAAAAAACCCCAAAACCAAAAAACCCACCCTGAAAATATAACTAGTGAATTTTTCAGCCACAAAACACAGGAACTTCAGGCTTATCTGTCTCAGTGCTCAGCACTAGCCACAAGATGTTGCATGTCCTCAAGCCCCATCAATTTCAATTGAGTTGAAAGGCCCCAGTTCCCATTATTCTCTTCCTGTTAGTAAATAGATTCCTGTTGCCTCTAGTGAGTTTTGGGTCTGTACTCCCTAACTACAGAAAGCAAAATGTAGAGCCATTAAAGTGACTCGAGGTACCTTTGCTCCTGTTTCATTCTCAGCCCTGACCATCCCTAAGGGAAGGTAAAGCAGCCTTAGGGTGAGAAAAATTATATTCTGTGCACAAATATTGCTTATTATTTAAGCACTGCCTTGCAAAACTGGGTATTTTTTATGTTTTCAGCATTTTTTTATATTCAGGATATGAGAGAAGAAACAATATAGATCATTTGCAGTTGCTAAGAATTTACCACCACGTTTTCCTATTTCTCTTACACCCTCTGAGAGTACCTTTAGTAATCTGTTTTCAGTTCTGTTTACTTTAGAATACTATTGAAATTAAACTAGAAAAGTAATATTGCAAACATTAGTTGGTTCTACAGTGAATGCCCAGTACATGATTTAATTAGAGGTTTAGAGTTCCTTTAGAAACAAAGTTCCTCTGCAAATGCAAGCTTTAACTGTATAAAAGTACATGTACATGTATGTAAATGTGTATGTGTGTATATCCCTACTGTTAATATTATTTTTATTGATTTATTATTTCACTTTATACTGTCAGTGGTTATGTCTTCCTTTGTTTTGCATTTTTCCTACTCTATCCTCCAGGAAAAAAAATAGTCATGACACTTACTAGCAGAAAACATAACAGCTTTGAAATCTATTTTCTTCTCTTTTTAATCCTGCTTTAATCCTTTAGAGCTATAAACCAAGGAAAATGCCTATTTTCTACTGTATATATTTACAGCTTCTATTCTAAATAACTTTAGTGCTTTAGGATTTGCAATCACCATGATTTCCTATATGGAGAAAAAAAAAAATATCAAAGTTTTAAGCTCCACAGGGAACAATTCAGGATCTTTTAATGTAGGATGCATATAAAAGCAATCAGAGCTGTTCTTCTCCATTCCAGCTATTTGGCTTCTCTCTGCCATTGTCTGGCATATCCTTACCTTCAGTTCCAAGGCAGTTACATTTAATAACTAAATGCACTGAGCCAATTATTAAATTCACCACCATGATCCTCCTAACACATGCAAAAAATGGACAAAGCTTAAAACCATTTCCCAAAGATGATAATTCTCTAATTTATGTGCATATAAGAATTTGCCTTACACAATCTGTAATTGTGATATAAAGAAAATTGTTAATAGAACATAAACAAAGAGTGACCATGAGCTCACAAACCATTTTCATCCTATCAGAGATATAACTGTTCATGCCCCTATCTTTCTATTTGCCTCTTTTATGTGTATTAAGGAAAATGTACACAAGGAGAATAGGGAGGAGAGATGAAAAGACTCATTAAGCCATCGTATTTTTGTGTCATTACAGCATTGTTCTTTATGTGTTCCCATTCTTCCTAGGAGAACAAAAAGAGCAAGGAGAACATTTCCTAATGTACAATTTCACAGTGAGTATGTTGAATGTGTGGGACATTTCATCTCTGGTTTACCTGGCCAAAATGTGACTATATTCATGAAATATCTTGAAAGTTAATCCATTAATACATCGGTCTAGAACTACAGAAGTATCCTCTCAGTAACTCTCAGTGAGCTCAAAGGAAGTGGAGTGCCTACACAGCACTCAAAACCACTCCTTGAAAGAAGAAAGTAGGGAATGGACTAAATTGGTTCTTAGGTTTAGTTCCTCAGTCATATGTAATTATAGATTTCATGACCCTGGAAGCTTCTCTTTTTACAATTTAATTCCTGAATCCTTCCATTCCCAAATAAGTCTGTTTGTCTGATATGGCCTTTCCTGGAGCACATATTGTCCTTTGGAATAAGGAGTTGTCCTCGATGTTTAACTGATATGTTTGTGCCAGTCAGCTTTTATGCACTGGATAGCTGTTTTCCAGTATTTTCAGATTGCCTATCATATAAAGTTTTTCTCTGGAAGATTGAACACTTACTCAGATTTTTGAAGCCTATTGACAGAAGACTTCTTTTAGCTGTCTGTCATGGTCTGCTGAGAACAGCTTCCTCAGGGCTAAACAAACAAAAATACTTCAATTTCCTTTTCCAACAAAATACGTTTCGACACTCTTGACCATCATAGGCACTCTCTTCTGTACCTTCAACCACTTAAAGTTATTTTGTACTAATTTTCTATCCGATTCTGGAATAAGAGTGATGATAGCTAATCTGTGTGGAGAAATATCCTTACTGCTTCTAGTTCACAGCTGATAATGTTCAAAGACAAGCACTGCATGTCTATTGAAATGACACCACTACCCTATAAAATGTTAGTCTGTAAGATAAATAACATCTCTCACTTGATGGAAGGTTGAAGGAAACAAAAATCTGTGACTAAATATTGTTATTCTCAGAGTTGTAATGGAACCTATTAAGAACACAAAGAGGAAGGCCTCCTTTTCTAAAAGGAAACCCAAAAAAACTCTACGAGAAATCGAGTTAATTTCCTTTATCTGAGCATCATTTGTTTGTATCAGATAGTCATGTTTTGCTTTTTGTGTGAGCAAAATTCCTCAGGTTTAGAAAAACAGTAAAAATGACTGAGTGAAGTAAAGCCAATGAATACCTGTGTGGATTCTCTGATAGCTAATGCAGAGTGCGTTTAGTCAGGATGCAAAATTGTATCAAAGTTTCTATGCATAAAAGATTTCTCTTGTCTTTAAACAGCCATAAATTTTCATGGTTTTGGGAAGAAATTAATATCACATTATTCTTCACATTTTTCTTAGATTTGGGTGCAAAACACAGAAAGAGATATATGTAAGTGTACAGGCATACATCAAAAGGTGATATATACTCCCTGTTCTCAGGAAGCCAGGCTAAAAATGTATCTGACTTTGAACAAATGAGAATAAAGTAGCTCTGGCTTTTAAAAAAATACCACAAAAATAGCTTTTCAATTTCCCAACCAATTCTAAACCCCACAGGACTTAGAAATTAAAAATCCAAATGCCCCAAACAGAACATAGAGTGTAATCTGAAAAACTTTATTTTAGGGTTCATAACACATCAGTCCATTATGGCTTCTTTCTTTCAGCATGGGTTTCAGCTGGTAACAGAAAAACACAAAACATGATGAGAAAATGTAGTGAGAGGAGTATCAACAACTTGGCACCATGTCCTTGAAAACCCACAAGAAAGCTTATCCTTTTGGCCACCCTAATGTCAAGAACAAAGTTACAGTGATATTTGGATACCAGGTTTCAGCTGCCATCAATTGGCATGGCTGCAAAATGGAGCTAATCTAGATGGAGCTCTGCTGACTTCCATCTGCAAGAGATTTGGTTTTAATCTTCTGGTGCTTACTATCATTATAGTGTTTTCTAACTGACTCAAAATAAAAGACCTACTCCTTTGTTTTGGGTGACACAGAATGATTTGCTAATGTCTATGTGAAGTATTAAATAACTAATACCATAAAGAGAGTGGGTCTGTCTTCTCTGATTTTCTTAAACTCTCCTTTATCTGTGGAAATCATGGAACTGAGTTAGGATAGCTGATTAAAATGTGATAATTCCCAAAATTTCCTTTCCATAACCTTGTCATTTTTTTTTCAACTTTTATTTCTATTAATGTACCACTTCATAGCTCAGAAAATCTGGCCTTTTATTTTCTAAAAAGTTAGTTGTGCATTACCCTTTGGATATATTTATTTATTTTATTTTAAATCCTCTCTTTGCTTCTAGTCTTTATTTCTTTTTCTTTTTATTTACCAGTAGGGAGACTTAGATAGGCTCAGTTTTCTTAATCCTCTTTATAAATTTAAAAAAACCCAATTAAGTCTGCACAAAGTCTTGTTTTTCTGATGTAAAAGAAAATCAGGCTTCCTGCAACATAATAATGCTTTGCACTTCTATAGACCCTTTTATCTGAGGTTCTCAACTAGCTGTAAAACATGCATTCATTAATTAAGCCTTGAAAGAGCCAAGAGACAAAACATTATGCCTAGGCTGTGGATAGGTAAGCTCAGAAACAGAAATTCCCTGTTTTGATGGAAGTAACCCAGATTTGAGAGGTGGGATTCAGAAGTCCTAATTTCTACATGACATCTTTCAGTTCCACATGACTTCCAGTCCAGTACCAACTGTTTTAATATGCACAATTCATTGTTTCTTCTGGAGCTAACCAGTAAAAAAACCCTTTGTTCTGTTGTTATCCAGAATTTTCCAAAATCAAAGCTCATTTCTCGATGAAAAGACTGTCATGCAGGTTCTCAGTAGGTATAAACTGCTGTAATTTGACTTTACCCTACTGAGATCTGACAGCATCCTAAGATGAGTCTGTCCTCAAGTCCACATACATGGTAGACACATACATGATAGAAATGGCTTTATGTCCTCCAGCTGTTCTGAAATCAGAACACAAACAAAATTGTATTGGCTATCTAAGAATAATGTGGGAGAGAAAAGTGAATTACATGTTCTAGTAATCAGGCATAACTTTGTAGCAACAACAGGAGAGAGAGAGAGAAGAGGGAGCTTAAGTTTTACTTGTCCATCTTCAGTGAAAGAGAGGAAGACAAGAGAAGAGGAAGACAAAAATAACTCCAAACTGATAGTGTAAAAATACAAAAAAATAAATTTACTGATTGAACTGCAGTTTGCAAATTAAACTAACAACAAAATTTGTCATTCAGATATAATTTCAGGATCATGCTAGAGAGGGTTCAAGGGAATGTAGGTTCATGTTATAGCTGATCTGAAGGAATATACTTTCAGAAAGTTACTAAGGAAACAAGGTGATTTGTTTCATATCCAGCTTCTTTATATTCATTCCAAATTATTCTTGCAGGAGGATTAAAAAGAATATTTAAACAGTTTCTTAAATTTAATGATGGATTGAAGTCCATAGCCTGTAAGAGATTAAAAATGAGGTTTAAAATTCAGATCTGATTTCACTACACTTTTGAAATGTTTCAATTTATCGGTAGCAGGATTTACTTCATTAACTAGAGATTTCCAAAAGTTAGACATCAGAGTTATTCTGGTTCAACCTCTTCAGAATCCAAAGGAGAAATAGGTACTTCAAGGAAGAACTGCACCTGAACAAGTGCTTTCATCTGAAAGTGCCTGTTTCTCACCACTGAGTGTGAAAGAAGTCTTGGTGGGTTAGCTGAATCATACACAGCAAAATTAAAAACATTTTCAGGGAGATAAACCTCAGCCTCAACTGACTTCCATAATGGACATTCATGTACACTCATAACAAACAGCCTTTGCTGGTGGAATGAAACTTTCACCATCCCACAGACGTGCTGAGAATAATTCATTTCTATGCAGAGGTTCTTAATTGAATCATCTCATCCAAAATGAGGAACCGATTAACAATCTAGAAGACAAATGGCACCACACAAAGATAAAGCTCATGATAGTTAAGAAGGAGGAAGAGAAAATAAAAGAATTCATAAATAAGGCTTCAGAAAGAAATATTTCAATAAATTCAGAGAATTAGACAACAATATGTTACAAAAGAAAAGTAATAGAGAAGCTTATTTCTTTAAATAAACAGTAGAAGAAGAAAAAGTTATCCTAATATGAAGGAAGAATAGAAGGTGTAGTAAGGAATAAGATTTGCTACACCAATATGTCTTTACTGTTCTTAAATACAGAAAGGAAGAAAATGGAACTGAGAAGAAATTTCAAAGCCAGCTTAGGCTGATTTGTGATATTGATGAAAATATGACAAACGTTCCCTCATTCTTTATAATTTTTCACATGATGCCTTTGGAGCTGATCCAAACCAGCCCTGAGAGAAAGTGATTATTCTTCCCTCAAATCAACAGGTTGATCTGGTTCAACTGCAATGGTCCTGCCTTGGCTTGCATTGAACATAAAGTTGCACTCCTTAGAGTCTATAAAGATAATAGCATGGGATCACAAAGGAAGACTGAAAAAGAAACAAAATTGCACAAAAGGCAACAACACCACAAAAGTTCATAAAATGTGATAATACATAAAAAAAGGGCCAAAAAATGACCATGCTCATCCCGTCACAGGGCAATTTTTCAGTAAAATCCTATCAAGATTTTTTTTTCATAATTTTTAAACTGATTTGCTATTGAATGCAGCTGCCTTTAGGTAACTAACAAAATTTATGTTGTTGCATGGTGAAGGTAAACAGGGAGTCTAAAATAGTGAAACTTACAGGGCACTATTTGCATTCATATGAGTATATGCCACTTGTTTAAACTAATTTGCTTAAAAACTCATAAAGATTAGTTATCCTATTATGCCATTCAAACAAGTGGCATATACTTATATGTATACCAGCTTGAATTCTGCTTTTATGTGGTTTGAATATAAAAAGCATCCATGAAGAACTTTGAACTAGTCATACTGATTTTTTGTGAAAATCTGGAAATGGGTGTACCAGGAAAACGGCAGAAAGCAAATATTGCCCCTATGTTTAAAAAGAGAAAAAGAGAGATACATGAAAACCAGGTCACATACACGTAACTATATTTATTTACCTCCATATTATAACCTAAGGAAACTGATTGTTCAATTGTTCTAATATTCTACTAATATTTTGTTTGGTTTTTGAATTCTCTGCAATTTAGCAATTAATGCAGCAAAGATGTGGGGCTTTGTTTCAGTGATATTAAATATCTTTGTGTGTGTGTGTGTGCGTGTGTGTGTACACCTCACAACAGTAGGGAATTGATATTGCTTGTGGATAAGTGAATCCCCAGTTTGTCAGTATTTGACAGGTGTTTGGCACTTTTCAATTTAAAAACTTCTTCTTCTTCATGAATTTTTAAACAAATTAGTTGAACAAGTGGCATATAAATAAAAAATAATTATTTTGCAACCTCTTGGTGTACTTGTCAAAATTATTCCCAGCTTTGAGGCACCTTCAAACAATGCAGAGAAACAGAAACCCCTATGAAAATCTCCCAGAGAAGGAGCAAATTCTATACTCAGAAGCAGGTTAGACCCATCAGTATGATGCTTTAGTAAAGGTTTTTTAGTAATCCAAATTAGCAGACTGGCACAATGTTCTCTTATGATCCCCACACTTTTCTTAAGGCTCTGAATTTCATTTCTGGCTACCACCCCAACATTCTTTTCACTTCTATAATCTCCCAGTGATGCATATCTACCCACTGCACCATACCACACTGGTTAGGGTGGATGTTGCTTGAAGAAATGAGGACAAAAGGACCATTATTCTTCCTCTCTGCTCAGGAGAAAAGCCAGGCCCCGGCAGAGAACAGCACTTCTCTGTCTCCTGGAAAATCAATAGCAGTCTTGGAAACGGAGGCTGCACAACAGTTGAGTCTCAGTCCAAAGTCTAAAGGAAAATAAAACAAAAACAAACTCTAGTTTTTCTCTCTGACATTTTTCTTTGACACAAAGAAATTACTCCCATTTATTGCAACTCTGTTGTTGACCTTGGAGTTGAACCCGGCTCCTACACAAAACCCCCTGAATCTTCCCCTTTTATGTACTTCTGGCCTGCACCTCTAATTCATGATTGACACTGATTATTCTTTATTGATGTGCTGACTTTTCTGATTTGTTTGGATTTAAATTGTAAGTTATTCCTCAAACATGGCTTTTGCAGGCACTAAATTTGACCTATTGCTCCGATTCTGACACATTTGGGCAATAAAGGGTTGTAGAAAACATGTTTTAAATTTCAGTGCCTATCCTACCAATACCCCTAGGTGTTGGATGCAAAGGGAGTAACTACCTCTGTTTTATTTCCTGTTCTACACTTTGAGAAAAAAAAAAAAACCCTGTTAAATTAATGGCTGGGATGTCTGTTCTGTGCATTTTCTTTCCCCATGCTTTCCTCCCTCCCTCCTTCATACTTTCTCCTGTTTTCTTTTACTCTTTTTTTCCCCCTGCAATCTGTTGTTTTCTTTTACTTTTAGAGATAACTATGGTAAATAAATACAGATTTAATCTTTAAATCCACTATCAAGAGAAAATGCACAGTCCAGGTGAATGGGGGAAAGATAGACAAGAAAGGGAGTGGGAAATATAAAGAAAATAAAAATCAGTCTGCAGATCAAATCTTTCATTTCCAAACAGAAATAATTACAGTGATGGTCAGTGGGGAGATTTGGGCAATTTATAGTGGTATAGCAGCAAGCTCCTATCAACAATACTTGATATTCAGGGCAAGCCGCAGAACTACAAGTCCTGAAGCGTTGCCTATAATCTTTATTTCATTTTTAGATGTTATGCTATAATAAAATGTAAAAAGGGAATACATAAAAAGTTATAGAGGTGGGAAAAAACATGGTTTGAAGTTGTATGGCATTTCTTGACAGGGCATGTTCCTAAGGATATGCAGAGAATAACAAATGCTATTTGAAATAAGTACAATAGAGATCTGAAACTAGATTGAAAACCCAAGTCAATTTTCCTGAGTGTCATTTGATTAGCTTTCTTATATAGAACTGAAGCTTAAACAATGCTGGGGATTCAGAGTGGAGAGGTGCTTGGGAACACAGTGAGAAATGGGTTACTCCTACCAATTTCATTTCTGTAGCTTTACAACATTATCATTGCACATTGTTTCAGTGTTTTTGCAATAATCCATAAATGAAGCAATGTCAGAGGGAATTTGATTGATAGCTGGGAAAACACAAAAACTGTGAAAGTTATTTCTTTGCTCTCTCTCTCTCTGTCTGTCACTGCCTTCTGGGCAAGAGATGTTACCAGTAGCTGTATAAAATAGCTGGAGTCTGTTGCCTGGCTGTCTATATGGGAAAACACTAACGAGTTTGTGGATATTGCTTTGGACAACAAAAGGTGACAAATATGCATGTAACGTATTTGACCTGTGGATTGGTTTGAGTGATTTATGTTGGTGGTGCTTTTTTTTTCTCACCAGATATTGCTTGCTTTTTATCTCTGGATTTAGCAAAAGGTGTCTTGCTCTCTTGCAATAAAATTAACCTTGAACTTGGTTTTCACCTTTGGAGAATTCTAGGTTGAGAACGAGTGCCCAGATAGCATTCTGATTTGCATCTGAAATAGACAGGTCCTTCAGAGCTCAGATTTGAGCTTTGTATGTTTATAAACCCATGTAGAGCTCTTCCAGAAAGAATGAGATATGCCGAAGATTCATATTGACACTAAAATATGCTGATTGCTGTTTCTTCTGTGCTTTCTTCATTTCTTTCTTTGTCTTGTTATTTTATAGTTTAAATCCTCTGTTATTCAAACTTAGATTACTTTAAAAAGGCAATTTGCCAGGTACTCTTTTTTCTTTCTTTTTTCTTTCTTTTTTTTCTCTTTTCTTTTTTTCTTTCTCTTTCTTTAAATTTCCACCAAGGAAATACTCTCAGACCTTGTATTACATGTAAGAATGAGCACCCAGAGACTCAATGGAGATAGCAAGGGTGAGGGTTCTAAGAGGGCCAGAGTGATTCCAGGCTGTCCCTTAGGGATACTGCACTTTGAATCCTGCACAGGTGGTGTTCGAATCTACAACATTTCTTGTAGCTTTAGGGGGGGAAAATACTATTTTAAGAGGTGTTTTATATTACTAACATTATTTCCCTCTATTTTTTACCCTCTCAGAACTCTGTCAACCTCTCTGTCTCTCTACATAACCTCATAGTAATGGAGTGCAAACCAGCCTCTGTTTGAAAGGTATTTGAATTCCCATACAGTTCCCAAAATGCATACCCTGGAAGCAGTGCAGTGTACTTAAATTGTGATCATGAGAAGTGACAAAACATGCACAAGTTGTAATTGTTCCTCTTTGGGTTGATCCACTTCTGTTCTACTGTTTGTATATACCGTGGCCTCCTCTAATGCATGTTAGCAAAAATTGCAATTCATGGTGTGTGCTATGGCACATATTGTGTTTAAGTACTGAATGATTACAGACTTGGTGGGCTTCCACTGCAAATATTGCCCATGGGGAAAAGTTGCTTCTGAGGCTCTGGTAAGTAGTCTCAAAATACTATTTGCTTTCCTTTTCTTCGGGATTTATTGCATTTTATCATGTATTATATATTTTTTTCAAAGAAGTCTTTCTAGGGATAAGGACTTCAGTACATAACAACAGCTCCCTTGAGTGGGAGATTTCAGGGCGACCTGCCAGCTCTTCTTGCTGCAGATGTCAGGCCATCTGGCTGCCATCTCTGGGGCAGGACACATCAAGGGAGTTGGCTGGCGCATCTCCCCAGCAGGAGTTACTTGGTAGGGGTAAAGAGGGGAGGGGAGAGTGTGAGGATGTGTGGAAAAAATATAGCAGACTACTGTCATGGGAAGCTTGTGAGTGCGACTGGTTTTATGTATATATTTATGTAAATAGATAGAAAGACATGTGTACTGAGAGACATTACTTCCAGCAAAGATTATTCAGGGTTAAAAATGAGCTTGGGTAACTTGGATTGGAAAGACATCTCATTTGTGGTATTCAAAATTCCTAATGTTTCCATTCCATCCTCTGTGTTTATTTTCTTTCTTTCTTATGACAATGCAGATAATGTGTGCAAGAAGGGTGTGTGTATTCTGATGGGTTTTTACAAACGTGTACCACTGAATAAGTTTGAATGGACAGCCATCTGTTGTCAAACCAGGTACAAATCTTTCTCTGAGCTGGAATACTGGATAATAGTTAACTTAGATAATCTGAGTTAACTACGCAGAGAGTTGTGGTCAATGGCTCATTGTCCACGTGGAGAGCAGTGATGAGTGGTGTCCCTCAAGGGTCAGTGCCAGGGCTGACACGGTTCCACATCTTTGCTGGTGACAGGGACACTGGATTTGAGGGCACCCTCAGCAAGTTTACTGACAATACTGAGCTCTCTGGTGTGGTCAACACACTGGAGGGAAGGGATGGATCCAGAGGGACCTTTACAAGGGGCCTTTCCAGGGAGGGGGGGACCATGTAAACATCACAGAATTCAACAGAGCAAACTGCAAGGACTGGATTGCAGCAGTCCCAGACATACTTACAGGCTGGGTGGAGAAATGATTGAGAACAGCCCTGGGAAGATCAACTTGGTGGTGATGGCTGATGGAAAACAGCTTGAGCTGGCAGTGAGCCAAAGGTGTCCTGGGCTGCACCCAAAGGAGCGTGGGCAGCAGTCGAGAGAGGGGATTCTCCCCATCTACTTTGCTTTTGTGAGACCCCATCTGAAAAACTGACTGCACTTCTGGTGCTCTCAAGATAAGAAGGATATGGAACTGCTGGAACAAGTCCAGAAAGGCCACAAAGTTTATAGGAGGACTGGAGCATGTCTCCTATGAAGACAGGCTGAGAAAGTTGGGACTTTTAATCCTGGAGAAAAGAAGGTTGAATGGAAAACTCATGGGAACCTTCCAGTATCTGAAGGGGCTACAGTGCAGCCAGAGAGGGACTCTACATCTGTAGTGTGTAGGACAAGGGGGAATGGGTTCAAAGTAAAAGAGGGGAAATTTAGGTTAGATATTAGGAAGAAACTCTTTACTGTTGAGGTGATGAGACCCTGGAACAGATTTCCCAGGGAGGCAGTGGACATCCCAACCCTGTAAGTGTTCAAGGCCAGGTTGGATTAGGCCTTGAGCAACCTGGTCTAGCAGGAGGAGGCTTGGAACTAAATTATATTTTAAGGTCCCTTCCCACCCTTAAAGTTCTATGGTTCTGTGATCTTCTCTCCAGATAGGTGTAGCTTGAAAGAAGAGGATGGTACAACCTCAGGAAACACACCTTTCTGTTTTGTTTTTGTCCATGAGGATGAGGATTTTAAACATCTGCTGTTGCTAAACAGACCTGAAAACCAAGGACAGTTATGAAGACATAATTTTATAAATGAAGAAATGGCCACGAAAAATTGAAACCTTGATGCTTGCAAGTTTAAGCAAGAGCTTAAAAAATCCACCCCAAACAAAAACACCCCAACATCAACAACAAAAAAAACCCTGATTAGGAAGTAACAGGAATGCGACTTGAGTGGATAATTTCTAGGAAGACCTTATCAAGCTTCAAGCAATGGTGAAATGTTGAAGTTTCTGAGTAATGGTTTATGAATTTGGGGTTGACAGTCTAGGACAGGGCAAATGTGCATAGACACACCTCAAGAGTGAAAAAAGGGTCAAATCAGTAACTCTATATAAAGATTTAAGTCTTCTACTGAAAGACTGAAGTCTGAGTCTCGGTACTGGGTACATTCCTCCCTAAGTATTCTTCTGCAAGCAAATAGATGACAGGAGATGGAAGATCTACCTTTGTCAGCTCTTTATTCAGAAATGAACTGTTGCCCTACCTTAAGCTGATCTTTCAATATAAATTTTACGGGAAGTGTTTAATTTTTCAGAACTGGAAATGCTGTTGCTACCACAAAGATACAACCTCAGTGTGTTCTGTGAGAAGTGATATAGGCTAATGAACGACTGGGAATAAATTTGACATACTTTGGGATTGTCCCTTTAGTGAACAGGACAGGCTCATGACTTTTTCTCTTCTGCCACTGTCTGCCTTCCTTGTCAGCACTGGAAAGGGACAGATATCCCATCGTTACACTTGGGTAGGCAACAAGGTTAAGATCAGAATGTGACATGAGGTTTTTTTTTCCCATGGAGATCTCTCCTGCATGGAATAATCAAAGGAAACAGGAACAGAGCCCTGAAAGGGATCCCTGCAGTCAGTACCTTCTTACTGAGGCCAGTCCTTTGTTCTCACTGACAGCTGTGTAATTTCAGGCAAATTTGCTTCTCACCTGTATCTTTTATGTAAACTTCTTAACAAAGTTAGTCAATCAAAGGTTGTGATAAGATTTCATGCACCATGTGCTAGTCCAGAGAAGGGAAAACAATGTGTTCAGATGCTGCACAAGCAATGAACATGCATCTAAATATAAAGAGTGAAAAATGGGAAGTAAAAACCCCTTATGCCTTAATAGAAATTAAAAACATTTATGCTTCAGGTATCTGCCTGTGTGTTTTTTGGATTTTTTTTAATGTTGCCTTTATGCAGTCACTCAAGCAGGGTTTGGGGCAGGTTTCTTCCCTCATTTAATTTTTTTATGCCACTGAAAATTTCTCTTGTCTTTGCTTCAATTCACATCTCTTCCTTGCTCTTCTTTCTTCTACTTTATCTCTTTAAAAAATTCTGCCCTTGTTTAAAATACAACAAACAACAAATGATAGCTAGAATTAGTCAAGTGTGCTTTAAGACCATGAGGCACTATCAGCAAATGCAATCTGTCCTCTATAGACCTAATATCCGTGGAGATGAAACAAAATGTTGTTTACTGAATCAACACTAACCACAGCATGGCCTGCATGGGGGAACCAGGCACACATTATTGCAGAGGCTAAAGAGTGTAAAACCACTGATCCTGCAGTTACAGGGTCATAAAATCCTGCTTTCTATGTGAAAAGCATTTAATAGTGGGCATTTTTAATACCTCTTCTCTGGGAGACACAAAATACAAGGGACCTTGAATAATTACTCAGTATAAAATATTGGGAGTAAACTTCTGTCAACAAAGCAGATGGTCCTCCCCCTTCCTCCGACACCCCCTGAATCCTCCAGCCTCGAACATACAAAGTGTGTTCTGACAATTTGACAGTTGATAAGGAAAAGACATTTACCATTAACTCTAAATAGGAACAAGGAGCACAAAATGAGAATACGGCCCTTTGATGAACATAAGTGTGAGTTCCAGTCAGCTGATCCCGGTTGTGCTTTGTGAAACGGGACTGTTTTGTCTGTCCCTGTGTGTGCTATTTTTGATGGCAATAAATAGAGCTTAACTGAATAACATTTCAAATGGGTTGCAAAGCTGCAGTTTTATTTGAGGCTGTGGTTGCTTTCAGCACTGGGCAAAGGCATAAGCCCTGTGCAATCTTCACATCTTATATGTTGAGCTTGTACCGCACTTTCTGGATTTGTGTGTGGTACAGAAAGGGGTTATCATTTGCCTTTACTGTAATGAACCATTTGTGGTTGGAGATCATGCACAAAAGGATAGGATTCTTCTTTCAGCATTTATAAACAAAGCAATTAATTTAGTTTAACTGATGGCATGTTGAATTTATGATGTTGAGTGTGAGAGACATAAATCCCACACTGTCCCTACTGTCTCTATTAAAAAATATAATTTTTAAAATAAAATTCTTCTTGTGCATTTATTAAAATAAATTTTAAAAGAACATTCTGACTCTTGATAGACAAGGCTACACTGGTGCAAATGCAAATAATAAGTGAATATCAGGTTTTCATATTAATCTCAGCTCATGAGAGACATGAGGCAGTTATAATCACCTACAATATTAAACTTACATTCCAGAGTTGGGTAGAAAACACTTCCCTAACTAAGTAAGATTCACTTCTAAAAATTCAGTCCCACTCACCTGCCCTAATTCTGTCATCAGATGAAACTGTCCTTAGAAAATATAGTGAACAATCATAAGGAATACAGATCCACTTCTTTCTTCACTTGTGTCAGCTGGGGAAATGTTTCTTCTTCTTCATAACATGGATTTATTCTGTCTGTGTAGATTCCATCATTAAGACCCTGCTGTATTGGTGATTCTTGTTGAGTCAGTGTTCAGCTCAGCCTGTGGTAGTTGATGGTGTAAGGGCAATGGATCACAGGCTCCAGTTTTCCATGTTAATGCAAGATGGTTCCCACCTTTGCTGGTTCCACTGAGAACAGTGTCATTATAGCAGATAATCATCTCAGAGTCAAGCAATCTGTACTTGTTGAAAGGATGTGTGACCTGTACTAATTGTTTAGTGTGTCTGTATCATTGGTAGATCTGTACCACCCCAGACTGGGAAGTCTGGAGCATATGTGAGCAGCTGAGGGAGCTGAAGGTGTTTGTCCTGGAGTAAAGGAGGCTGGGAGGGAACCTCATCTCTCTTTACAAGTCTCTGGAAGGAGGTTGTAGATAGGTGGATACTTCTACTCCAAGGTAAGAAGTGACAGAACCAGAGGAAGTTGCACTAGTGGAGGTTTAGATTAGATTTTTGGAACAGTTCTTCACTATAAGGGTGGTCAGACATAGAAGCAGGCTGCCTAGGGAAGTGGTAGAATCGCTATCCTGGACTTGTTCAAAATATGTTTGGGAATGTGGCTTGGGAATGCGGCTTAGTAGTGAACACATTTGTTGTACAAGTTAACAGTTGGACTCTAATCTTAGAGGTCTTTTTCAACTTTAATAATTCTAAGAATTCATTATTATGAAGCTATGAAGCCCTGAATTTTAGATGTCTACTTCTGTTTCAGTCAGGAGTAAAAGGAAACTTCTGTTTGGTCCTGCCTCATAAGAATGTTATATGAATGTGGTAGGGCAGTTGTGACTTTCTGAGACTTTTGAATCATTTGTGTTCTGATTGTACAGATCCTGTATCTGTGACTGGAGAATTTCTGCAGAATTTAAAAAAAAATAGAAAGGTATTGTCACTCTAATGGTATTCAAATGCTGAGTCAGAAAAAACAATGTGAAACCAAGATTCGTATTTTATTTCTGAAGAATTACTCAAGTGTTGCAGGATGTAATGGAGAAACAGGTTTCATCCTATGTATACAACAGCACAATAATGGAGCAGAAATAAGGCCAGGACCTCAACTCCATGAACTGTAATGTTGTTATACCAACACACAAAAGCGGAGAGTCTCTTCACTGTTGACTGCACTGTATGTGCAATGATTTTAAGATTAGCCATTTTTAATAATCTGCATACGTACAAAAGCACAGTACTACAGGGATAGCATTTTGTAATTATGCTCTGCATAATATAGCAATCCTGTCTGAATAATGTCAGGTTGCAAGTAGATGTATGAAGAGTTTCCTCAGTTTTGAATAATGCTACATTATAGTGCAGAGACTTCTGGAACAGAGGGCTCAGTCTTTGAATAAGGGGTGTCTTTATGTTGCATTAACAGGTGCAACAGATTGGTGCAGGTATCTACTGACTGCATGTTGGGACTGAAGAACTGTGACACTGCTGTGGAAAGATGATGTGTACAAGCCTACTGGTGACAGTGTCACTTGGCTTAAATGTAATGTGGATGTGTCTTTAGAAATGGCCCATTCTCCCTTCCTACTCAGGAGTCAAGAGCATCACTGTGAAGTCAGTGGAGTTACAATCATACACAGAGCAATGTGCATTATTGACAGCTCTGTTTTTTGGTATTCAAAGCAGCAGTGAGAAAGTTTTTCTGTGCACAAAAGAAAACATAGAAGAGTAACCAAGAGATGGGGAAAAAAGAGAATTTAATTTGACATAGGAAGCCTTTTTGCCATTAAATGTAATTATATCAACTCCTCACCCAAGCTTCAAATTTCAAGATGTAACTGGGATGTATCATAACAGTATCTGCTGTCTATAAGCAATACATAAATACAAGAAATTCAGAATAATTTAACTGTCTAAATCCCAGAGATCGAGAAATCCAAGAGTAAAAAGCAACAACAGAAATCCCAAAAACAACAGAAAAAAAGCTTAAAGAGGATGGAAGGAAAGACACAAGGAAGGGAAATTATCATTTCAGCCACACATGAGAAGACAGTGATTTCCAGGAAAACTTAATTTAGCACACAATAATACAGACACACCCTTTCTGGGTTCCTCAGATCAAGAGCTCCTGGAGTAAGTGGCAATACTTGGTGACAAAAGTGATTAAGGATCTCTTATGAGGAAAGGCTGAGGGAGCTAGAGTTGTTTAGCATCTAGAAGAGAGAACTGAGATGGGACCCCATCCCTGGCTGTCCCTGTGTGCAGGGAGGGCTCAGAGCAGGGCCCAGGCTCTGCCCCAGGGCCCAGCAATGGCACCAGAGCCACGGGCAGGGACTGAGCCCAGGAAGCTCCTCCTGGACACGAGGCAGAACTTCAGCCCTGGGCAGTGACCGAGCACTGGGACAGACTGTGCAGAGAGGCTGGAGAGTGTCCCTCCCTGGGGATATTCCAGAGCCCTCTGGACACAATCCTGTGCCCTGTGCTCTGGGATGGCCCTGCTGGAGCAGGGAGGTGGGAACAGATCACCCACTGTGGTGCCTTCCAGCCTGACCCTTTCTGGTTTTCAGTGATTGTGTGATAACGAAGATGAGCATTGCTATTCTAAGAGGCAGCTGCTGAACAGCCAGTTCTGTCATCTTGTTTAGTTAAACAGAAACCACTGGTTATCATTTCAATCTCACATCTCAAGAGCCACAGGACAAAACCCTGGGGTGGTATCTACATATTAACTTTTGCACTGATAACAGGTGGTAGACTTGTGATTTATTTACCATCTCTGAAGACATTCATCCCAGAAGATTCATTCTTGGCAACCTTGAATTGGCTGGGAGACATTTTATGCCAGGAAGTATCTCAGAGACAATAGGCATTAATAGCATCTTGAGGAAAATAAAATGTCCACCATTAGTTTCCTTAGACTTCTTTCTTCCTGTCATTTCTATGTGTATGAAGGAGAATGCAAAGGACTTTGTGTTCTCATCTGTGTCAACCTTACACAATCAGGTGAACCCCTTCTCCTACAAAGTCCTTGCCTTGTTCCTCCAGCACATTCTTGTGATGTTCTGCACTGCATGGCCAGCATAAAGATGCACTAGGGTACTGTTTCTGTATATAAGCTGTCTTATTCCTTCCTAATGAAAAGTTTGATATAAAACAAGGTATAAGGCAGACAAGTAAGATGATTTGTAGAAATTGCAGCAGTGCCTAAGATGGCAGTGGTCTCCACACACACATTTCTATGGTTACAGACTGATAAAAAAATGACTAAAATTCATCAAGTGCTTCTATAAATCTCTTTACCGAAACAGCAGTGCAGGAGCCTCCCAGGAACTGTAACACTACAGATGAAAAAGCTTAATCTTTCCCCACACTAGCCTGCAGCTAGACCACCACAGTAGGTGGTGCTGTGAGGAGAGTCGATTGGCATTCGGGCCTCTACAGGGGGAATAAGTAACAAAGAAATTACCATCCTTCACTTCCCTGCCCCCACCAACCTCTGAAAAGTAGTTTTTAGAGCTGCTGAAATGTTCAAAATAAGAAAAGTCTTATTTCTACCTCCTCTCCTCTCCCAAGAAGGAAATCCGTAATGGAATTATTTAGCTCCCAGTACAGATTTCAAGTTTTCACTGTGAAAGCAGTAAAGGAAATACAAGGCAATGGAGGAAAAGAATTGAAAAGAGAAGGAATCACAAAGAAGCACAGAATAGTCTGAGTGGGAAAAGATCCAGAAGGATCACAGGGTCCAGCTCTTAAGTGAACAGCCCATATGGGGGTTGAAAACACATTCTTGATGTCATTGGCACCAAGGTCTAACCAACTGAGTGAAGGAAGAAAGAAGAAAAGTCTTAGGATAAAAAAATGAGGAAAAAAATCGTAGAGTAACAAAATAAAGAAAAAACCTAAAGCCACGAAGATATTTTAAAGAACAAGCATTGCAGCAGTTCTACGAAATGTACACAAAGAAAGGTACATAAAGAAGTTGAACAAGACTAATTTTTCTACATCTTCAAGGAGAGAAAGAGACGTTATGATTAGAAAACCACAGCAGAGAAAACAGGGTTAATACAGCAAATACATTAATTAGATACAGTAAAACACTTGAAAAAGGATTAATTTTTTTATAAAACCAGAGATCACTGAAAATATCAGTTGGCTAGTTTTTTGTGGAAAAACCATAAGTAACTTTATTAATTATCATTTTCTTTATATATATATGTCTGTATTTAGTCCCATAGCATGTCATATTTTTGAATTACATATAGGTAACTCCTAAACATTTCCGTGTGGACACCAGTTGGTTTCTGACTGGCTTCTGAAACTTTCTCTTCTAGAGATGGGATTATTTTCTAGCCTTAGAAAGAGTTCTGGCACTGGAACAGTCTGGCAAAGAATGGACTGGAATTGTCTTCAATGAAGAAATTTCTTGCTGTGAAATCCAGTCCCTGATGGAAAGGATTACCTACCAGCATAAACTAGATGTCTCTCTAATGATGTTTTGATTTCATACAGCATTCTTTATTAGAAATCCCAAGAGCTGCCTGAAGAAATCACTTAGTGTTTCTGAAATCAGGAACACATATATGTACAAGTAATTAAGAACATCTCTTTTGTTTTATTATCTTGTTTTATTGTCTTGTTTTGCTGCATGTTTTTTTATTTTAAAGAAAAGAGAACATATTTTACATTAATTGGTCTTATACAGAGTATAAAACCTTCACCACTGTGTACCCATTATCGTCCATTAATTGCTTTCTCATCTGATCTCTCATATTTTGTTTCCTTCAATGGTAGTTATTTGTGTCATGACATACTCTTCTGAGGAACTCCCCATGAGTGGACAATTTTAACCTTGGTTGAACCTCATTCATTTCAATCATATTCTGTCCAGAAGTAATACACATAAAATCTTGAAAATTTACTGTACCTGCATTTTGAGGCAGGCTCCTCATATCTAAGAGTGCTCCTTGGTGACTGGAAATCAAGTCTGTCAATCATTGACACAATAAATTAATTTTAATATAAAAAAAATGCAAAGACATGCAAAAGCCACACCATTTTGCATCTATCTGTCTTCACCAACACAGTTTAAAGGGCCAACAGATTTGGAGTCTTTTCCTTAAATATTTTGCAGACGTGTATTGAAGAAATCATGAAGGAACTCAGAGGCAGACATGTTGGTTGATAATCTGAAGAATGCTTACTTCAGTCTTCCCTTGAGGTGTACTCAGTGTCCTCACAGAAGCACATTTGCTTGTGGAAACTGAAATTCCTCAGTAGAAATGCTAGAAGAAGGGGAAAATCAGTAATAAAGTAAAGATTTTGACTACATCTTTTGGATAGATTCTAGCTCCTAGTGAATATTATTCCTCTTAATAACAAAAACTGCCACAGTCTCATGTAGATTGTTTTCTGGTGTGTAAGAAAACACCATGTTATACACAAAATGTAAGCCTTTGTCTTAAATATCCTATACCCAGGGATATCTAAGTTCACAATAAAAATCTGCTATTAAATTGCTGAACAATTTGGCTTATTTTCTTCATTTGTCAACTATGTGTTATACACTATTAGACCAAAATTTTTAATGAACTCACAAGTTTCTCTTTCAGGAGAAAAAAAAACCAACAAACAAAAAACCCCCAAATAAATCCAAGAAAATCTGCTCATGACAAGGAGCAGCTTCTATTACGAACATTTAGTAACAACTTTTCTTTCATAATTGGAAAGACTTATTTTGACTGTAACTGGGGTCTTCTTTGTGGGTTTATTTATTTGTTTGGTTCTTATTTTATTATATCAGTGTGTATAAGGAGGGTGTCAACAGGACAGAGCCGCCAGGCTCTTCTTGGTAGTGACAAGAAATAGGTCATGAGTCAATGGGCAAAAACTGGAACACAAGAAATTACAGCTGAATATGAAGAAGAATTTCTCTGTGAAGAGTGACTGAGCACTGGAATAGGCTGCCCAGAGTCTTCCAGTCTTCCTAAATCTTTTTCTGTAACAATACCTACAAATTGCTGGCTTGAGCTGGGGGTTGGTTTCTTCTCCCAGCAGTGACGGGACAAAAGCTGTGCTAGGAGAGGTTCAGACCAGGCACGAGGAGGAAACTCTTCATGGAAAGGTTTGTTAAGCATTGGAATGGACTACACAGAGAGGTGATGGAGTCACCACCCAGGAGGTGCTCAAAAAATGAGCAGATGTGGCTCCCAGTGCTATAGTCCAGTTGGCAAGGTGTTAACCAGTCAGAACTTGGATTCAATGATCTCAGAGGTCTTTTCCAACCTAAATGATTCTGTGATTCTGTGAAATAAAAGGACCACTAGGAGTTGGGATAAATGGTGCAACTCCTTTTTAGTTCAGTGACACTCGTCATGCTTTGGTAAATAGTCAGAATCATGACAGTTTAGCCAAATGGATAAATCAGAAATAAAATAATCTGTTATTAAATTATACAATTACAACCTTTAAGATAGCCCCAAAATCTATGTCTATATTTTAGATCAGATGATACTGGAATGAACAGATTTAGAGATATTGTATTAAACTACTTGATGTCTATGTTAATACATTTTATCAAAGTGCATAGACCAAATTCAGCAGAATGCTTATGATCTTGCCTGCCCAGTTTAGTGATAGCACATACCCTGACCTTCCACCACTTGGGTTCTCTAGTTAGGTCCCAAGGCTACTGTAAATGTTAAAATGAAGCACAAGACCATCACTGTGAAATTTGTTGCTGTCCTGCTTTTAAGGTATCTATTTTTCACGATGATGGGACATCAGGGAGAACACGGAGTCAGATGGGGTAGACCTTTAACAGCACGTTTCTTGAAGTGAGCACATTTACTGTACATATCAGTCATAAAAATGTCTTCCTGGAGTGTCACAGGCATCCTGGCAGGAGAGAGTTGAACAAAAAAAGTGTATATAGAAAAAGGCAGATAGAAAATAAAAAGAGAGGGTAGTAATGCAAATTTTTTTGACTGAGATAGCAGTAAGATGCACAGTAATAGAAGCAGTAATAGACCCTCTCCTCATTTACAAGTTTGATGTGACCAGTGTTGACTCTTTCTCCTATCATTTGTCTTTGAAAAAAATACAGTTTTGCAAACAGAATTTCCTGGACCTACTTTTCAAAATTACTTCCACAAGTTTTAAAATGTTGGTAATGATCATGCTGTTCATGTGGGGAGACATTTTTCTGTTTTGTTTTGTTTTCTTGCTTTTTTTTCTGGGATAAGCTGTCTGACAGATCTTTCCCTGGTTCTTTCTCTGCTCATTTGTGTAAACTCTTTTTTCCTGTAGCACATTTCATTTGTTATTGCTAAATAAGGAGAAACAAATAGTACAGGCAGCTGGTCTGTTCTGAAATGGCTCCCCTTAACCCTAGTTTTCTCCCTTCAAATGAAAGACAAGAACAATTTTCTTAGATGACTTCATAAGTTGAGGGCCCTGGAGATCTTTCTGACATTACTCTGAAGGCACAATTGCTGGTGATACACAGTGCTGTATAGAAACAACACTGCTTTCTTGTTGCTTTTGGGGAACCTGGCAATCATGACATAATTATCTGCCCCGTTGAGTGAAATAAAAAAGTGACTAACATACATTTGATGCAGTGATGTCATCTCAGTATACATCATATAACTAGTGCACACTAAGGGATTAGAAGACACAGATCTGGAATGCAAAGAGCAGGCTTCTGAAAAAGTGAAGATCAGGGGCATGACCTCCAGAGCTTCTCCTATATTATTTAAACAAAAAGGTCTAGGCATGTATTCTATAAGGGTAACTCAATGTCCTAAGATTTTTAGGGATAAGTTTAAATAACTCCCTAAAAATTTTTTGAAGGTCCAAGTGTTCAAGAGACATCAAACAATGTTTGGACATTACTGTGATGGCAGCATTCTGTGGCACAAAAAGGGCAGGAACAGATGTCAAATTTAGATATGCCTTTTAGGCAGGAAAACCTCTGTGGGAAGAATCATACACCAAGATAAAAAATTAAGCATAAATAATCAACAGAGAAAGTCAGACGTCTCACACAGGTTCAGATGAATGACCTTCCAGAGTTTCCTGTGTCATCCTTGACTCAAAAGTCAGGCTAGGACAAGCTCAAAGAGTGTTTAATCATTTAGTCTGAAAAAGTCTAGAGAAATCAAATAAAAATTACTCTGAATCTATAGAAAAAGGCCCAAATATTTATGTTGTGATTCATCATCTTTACTTTTAGTTATCTACACTGGACATCTACCTCTGAGCATTCCAGGTGCTCTTTGTTATTGTCTAGGGAGAGGAATAGTAATTCATCTAATATATTCTGAGCATTTTCTTAAGGACAAGATGAATCATGACCTTGTTTCCCTCATTGGCTAGGGTGACAAGATAAAAAATATGTGGCTACCTCATTGATGTCTACATTTAGTCAGATGAATCCCAGCCTAATGACCAAGTGGAAGCTAACTCTCTCTCTAATAGCTATTTGGACGCGCCCACATTATCTGAATTGTCTTGATGAAATAAAAGTAGGCTTGTGCCTAGATTTCCAAACCCATAACCAAGTGACAGCTGGCTCCCTCAGGAAGGATGCTAAAATTTGACTGAAGATGGAGAATGAAAGCCATCATTTTTCAGTAGGAGGCCTCTCTAGGTCATTTGTAAGGCAAGCTAAAGTGATTTTTCTTGAACACAGATTGCAGAATAAAATTCCAGTCTTTAAAGTTCATAATTTCTTTTTTTTTGAAAATATACATTTTTATGGTGAGTAACCACTGCTGAGTGACAGGAGGAAATTCATATTGAAATATGTAAAACATGTTTTGTATTGATTGATTTTCAACACCGCTGTGTAGATTGCACAATTAGATTGACGTCAACAGATTTATTCCATTTCCATGATTCTGTCCAAGCATTTCAAGCTGTGTCACATAAAACACAGAAAACCTCCCACCAAACTAATTGAAATAACATTAGGCATAACACTAATGAAATGAAACATTAAGTATTAATTTAAGCAAATATCAATAAAACAAAAAATAAAGCCCATTATGAAACAACATTTTATCTTTCTGCCCATCTAATCCATCCATCAATTTTTTGCATAAAGTATAGAAACAGATTTTCTTTCAGTGTGTTCTCACCAAAATCTGGTACTATCTGGAAGACACGCACGCATAATAATTGTAGTATGTGTTAAAGATAGAAAAAAGGTCATTTTTTTGTAAAAAATAGTAAGTTTTATCTCCTGCTTAGTTACTATGAAGGATATCAAATAACTGATTTTTTTTTTTTTTTTTATTTAACATAAACATGTGCTAAGTAAATATGGGGTAGCACAAGAAAGCATATTAATTTGGCCTATTACTCAAGAACATTTATTCAGAAGTGTCCGTCCTTGCTGTAGAAGGGTAGATGTGGGATCACAAACTCAACAAAATATGAAAACTTTCTGGTTATTTTTCATCTCCTATGTTAAGTTTCTACAGGAAGAAAAGTGGAGGCAAAGTGGGGGCAAAATACTTTTAACTCAGTATTCAAAGTTCTTGATTTATACAGTGTCCATGTATGTTGTTTATTTAAAATACTCCTTAAGAAAAGGGTATTAGCAAAGACCAGTGAACAGTTCTCAGTGTTCACAAAGCTCTATTTTTTTGCATATATGAACTACAAATGCATCTAAATAAAAATAATATTGAAAACAAACACACAAACAAGCAAAACAACAAAAGAAAATTTAGAAAGAAGAGTGTGAAGGGGCACAAGAAAGAGAACAAGAGGAGGGAACATCAATGCATCAAAACACAGAAATCAGGACTAGTTAGTTGCAGGTAGCTCACACAACTATTTATTTCTAAATAACATTATGAAGTTTTTGAACTTGGGGGTTATATTTATCCATATTTATTGTGTAAATGGTAAGTTTCCACATCCTCATTGCAGATTCTATTCCAAACATATTTTCATATATTCTGGATACTCTAGACATTTGACAGTGCCAAATGAACCTGCAGAAGTTCACACACCTGAAAATATTATCAACATAGGTGCCCACATCCAAAAGGACATTCAGGAGCTTTTGCCTCATTTTCATATCCTATGTGGAAAAAATAAATTGGATATGTTGGTGGTTATTTTTCCTTCCACTGATATATTGTTTTTTTCAGTGGAAAGTTCCATTCAAAAACACCTGAACTTCACAGAAGGGGAGGTTGAAACTCGGGGATATTTAATGTGCCTTCCAACATAGGCCATTCTATGTTTCTATGAATTATCTTGTTAACACCAGATAAAATGACACAATTTCTCTCTGTTATCTCAACCTCCCACCCCTCCCTAAACCTCCAAACCAAAACAAACAAAAGGGACACACTCTGCCTTCACTAAAGGCATTTAAATTTATGCCAGAGTAAATGTATAATAAGAAGAGAATCCAACCTCCCCAAATTTTTACAGCTTCCTTCACATGATTCACTAATAGTATCCAAGTGAATATTTCTACCTGTATAAAAGTATTGCAAAAAATATTCTTCTTGCGTGACCTGTAAATGTTTAAAACATTTTTTATGAAAGCACATATAATGAAAAATTGGTTACCAGAGGTCATTACTGAACTTAATGTACATTCATGTATGGTTCTTATTAAATACTAGAACAAATCAAATCCAAATCAAACCAAACCAATGACACGGGTTGTCCAATAAAAGGCTTTCATAGGATAAACCAAGAACAAAATTCTACTCCCTTTTTCAATATTCAAATTTGAGCAATTTCAGTGGCATTGCTTTTCTCCCCTCTGGTAAATAATTTGAAGGCAAAGTTCTCATGCAAGCCATGAGGCCCCAAGATATGTAAAGTAACATCCAAACAGCAAAGTATTTTGATGCAAATTGAGTTTTCTGTGAAAATTAATGAATCTGAGACAGATATACAGTATGCAGCAAGATTCTCTCAAACTGAAAATAGAACAGCAATAAAAATGCCAAGAAGTGATAAGGCAGCAATAACACATGAGAGATTTTATGTATCAGTTGGAAAAAAATAGTTACTGTAAATGAGTGGGTGTTCTTGTGCTGTATTTTCCCTCCTTCTTTCTTTTTTTTGTTTGTTTGTTTCATTTTCCTTGATTGCTGAACAGAAACATGTCTGCAAAATGATGGATTAATTAAGAGAAACATACATCTCTCTTTAAAATAGGAAAAAAAAACTTCATCTCTATAAGATCCCTTCCAAAGTCCTCATTATTACAATGTGGTGGGCTTTGAAAGTCATTTACATAATAGCTAACAAAAATGTACTCAGCAATACACCGGGCCCACTAAACACGGGAGATAATTACACTGGGAGAATGATATTCCACTGCCAGCTCCATTTTCAAGATACATTTATTTGCCCTGCACACAGCCCTGAACAACCAAACACACATTAACATATCGTGTAGGTGCGTGCTATTGCAATCTACATGATGGGGGAAGGGAAGAAATACAACACACTATTCTTGGCATATATGTACCACCTGAATGGTATTTTTCATTATCTCCTGCACTGGGAACATTGTATTATTCCATTGGGAAGTCATAGTGAAGAGGATATAATTATCAGCAAAGTAATGGGGATCCTCTTGCTAATGGCCAGCTATTCAAATATCTCAATATAATCGCCTTGCCCAATCTCTCCCCGTTGCCTACTCTTCTGGAGAAACTCATCATTTTTTCCACTTACTCCAGCATAATGAATTCATTTTGCATTTTCTTTGTGAGAAATTAAGAGGAATAGCAATGTAATGTGTTGACATTTGAAATGCAGCATAGAAAAGTTTAGACTGGCAATTTAGTTTAATCGCCCACTAGCAGGGAGAAGCTTCTTATTATATTAGTTCTTGGTGTACAGGACGTGTATTTCTCCATTGAACTCCCTTGTCTTTCTTATTTTTATCTTTCATCTACATTTCAATTCACTAGGGACACAGCAGAAAACACACTCACCTCAACTACTGTTATATATTACCCTTTATGATCATTGATGTTCACAGAGTGGAAGCATGAAGGGTGAAAATACTTACATCTTCACAAGAAAAAACATCTTCTGAAAAACAGTAGAGGTTACTAGTCCCTTTAAGAGAAGTCCACATAGAACAGTACTGATCATTCATTGTTGTAAGAGCTCTCATGGTGCTTTCCCAAATAGCCTGAGTTCATCCCTTGTTTCCTGATGTCATTAAGGCAATGCCATTAACACTCTATTCCTGCTTATGCTTACTTTAATTTTTTAACGCAATGCAGAATTAATCAGTCCCAAGACCGTTTGCTTAAAAGTCAGAGTAGTCAGAGAAACAACTTCATGTATTCTATTTTTGAAGCTAATACATTGGAGGGGCAGTTGGACAAATCTTTGTGGGTTTTGTTTTGGTCTGTTCTTATTTGTTGGCTTTGCATGGATACAACATACAAATGTAGGATATAAAATGCTGGTCATTTGTGTTTGGGAAGTCAGTATAGCCTATAACTTGTGGGAAATATTGGGCAGGTCATCCAGAAAGACAGGATGGTGAAATTGTAATTGCCACTTAACATTTTTTGGGTAATATGTATTACTTGTCATAATTGTTTCCTGATGTTTCTGTAGACTGGGGATCATTCACAAGATCAAGAACAATTGTTATTCCCTTAATGTGGGCAAAATTTTTTTCTAAATTAAATTATTTTTTTTTTAAAAGGGTTTTATCTCAGCAAAAGCTGCGTAATTTTTAAAATCTATTTGGGCCCACTATTAATGAGATAACAAAGTCAACACAGGGAGATATTAGAAACAGCATCATTTAAAAAAATACAAAATATGTTGATTCTGTTGTGTAAAATAAAATGAAATAAATTGTGTTTTGAATAATTTAATCAAGGATCTTGATAGTAAAAAAAAAATACTAAAGCAGAGAAGTTTTTCATACCTCAAGGAAATATCTACAAAGATTTCTAGGAAGAAATCTAAGAACCTAATATGGTTGAGGAATTTTATTCCATCATGTGACACACTGTGTTTAAGGACAGAACCTTTCTAGGTGACAACCGGAGTGGGTGCCTGCATATGTTAAATGAGTGTCCCTGAGCAAATGGTCAGCCAGGAATATTCTCTTTTTTCTTCAAAGAAGTAGAGAAAATTGTTCTTACATCACCTTGTCTTACTCTGGCAGAATATTTTACTAGCTTTAACCAAATGAATCCTCATTTATATGAATAGAAGTCAATATTCAACTTCCGTGGGTTTATGAATTTTTCCTCTAGTATTTCTGCTTCATAAGTAACTAAAGTTGTGTGCTGCAACCTCCTGGATTAAAAATCCTCTCAATTTCCCACAAACATTACTCATGATTTAACACATACTATACAGAAGCAAAACAGCAACAGTAGGTCCTTGACAAAGTTGTTGATTTCTCAGAACAAGTTTTCTACATGAAAAATCCTCCAGTTTCCCCTTCTTCCCTCTACTTTCCCCTTCTCCATGCCTACATACTCTGATATTTTTGTCTATTTCTAATAATTTCCAAGTCTCTGAAATATGGGAAATCTTTAATTTTGTTTTTTTTTCTTCCTTGCTGAGGAGCTTTATGAGTATTCAGGCTGCTCAGCACTATGCCAACATCCTGCACTTAGCTTCTGCAGAGGAGACACACTAATTTTCACATCAGAGCCTACCAGTTTGTAAACTTGTCTTACACCATTAATTTCAGGAACCTTCCAATGTCTTTCAATGGGAAATTAGCAGTCAAATGTGTTTAGTTTGCAGAAACAGCAGCCACACCACCGACAAGAGCAACAACTCGTAGAACCGTAAGTCATTAAGAAAAGAATTTCTTCAATTATGAATGCATACATTGTCAATGGTGAATGAAAGGAAGAGGCAAAAGGGAGAAGTGGAGGGGGATGAAGTAAAAAAGACAAGAAAGTGCCACAATAGGCTTCAAAACTCTCTGTGGTAGTTAAACTTGTCAGCATTCAGCCTGCATTTCTGAATGACTATTGTTAAACAAGTGTTAAAAAAGCAGACTGTTTCTATTGTTCAATGTCTGAAAAAAAAAAAAAAAGAAAAAAAGAAAAAAAAAGTTTTAAAGGCTGTTTTTAAAGGATCCTATTTAAAGTTTTGGCAGAGTGGGGAACCTAATTACTGTATGTCATTTGTCTAAATGTAAATGAGAAAGGAGTTGGTGAAAGAAAAAGAAAAGGATCTATGGTCTTCTGGGGTTTGAAAAGCCCCCCTGATGGTGACTGCACTGCTTTTTCATCCCTTCTTCCTCAGGGTGATTAGACCCAGACTGCAGAAATCAGCCTTTCCCCACTGGGAGCACTCTAGGGTGCCCTGGAGAGCTGAGACCATGGAGGCAGCAGGTTCCATGGAGAACCTCAGTGGTGCTGAGACCTCTGCTGATCACCACTGCCTGGGCCTGGGATCCTAAAAGAGTGAAGAGGGAGACACGAACCCAGATTCCTATTTGGGGCAGGTTCTACTCTTTCTCTAAGAATGCCAAATGTATCAGGACCCCAAGTCAAGGGCATGGTGACCAGGGATTACCACACTAAACACTTTGGAAATAATGAGAGATGACTAATGAAAGCAAGCTAAAATCACTCTGGGTATGATAGGTTCATGGAGTGACAATTGCAGTGACTGTGATGTCAGCCCCCAAATCAGTGATAGAGGATGGGCACCCACCTCTTGTGGATGTTTCAGAAAAACTCCACACTCTTTGTTAACTTTTTTTCTCAGGCTTTGTGTTTCACAACTAAGAGATAATTCACATTTTCCTCCTGCCTTCATCCCATCACAGGGTCCACTGTTCCATCGTCATCCTCATCATAATCTCCATCATGCCTGCAGCTTTTCAAGGCTTTCTTATTGCCTGTACCAAATTGAAAGAAATTCTGTATTTTCATGATTATGGCCTTCAGAAGAGACCCAAGGGGAAGAGAGAACTGCAAAGATGCTCACTTCCTAGATTTGCTGAGTATCTCTCCATGCCAGCTTTGTGCAGCATTTCCTGCTCAGTCTTTGCTGGATATTTCTTTCCTCAGGATATATACCCTAAGGCATCCCCCATAGGTCAGGATGTAGAGTCACAGATATGAAGATAATGAGGAGCCATGGGCTGCAGTGTTTTTCAGCATGCTGTTGTCATCCAGCTCTCTACATCTCAATTTCAGCAGGCAGCAGAGTGTCACATCCCCTCTCTGTCAGGCTGGTTTGCTGGATCAGTTCCTAGTCCTTGTATTTTTACTTCTGTGTGTATGTGTGTGTGTATCTAGGACATTTATTATTTGCATTTTTCAGTCTGGGTTATGACCATATCTGTCAATCATTCCCAAATTGGCCTGTAAGAGAATCCATGGTGCTTCTTGATTTTTATGTAGTTTTGTGTGGGTTTTCCCAGCTCCTTGCCTTATAAAGTCTATTCTTTACATATGTCCATGCCTGCCATTGGCTGTGCTTTAATTTAGAGATTGAATCAACCTGCACTATGTTATTCTGGTGAGTCCTTTGTGGCACACATCAAGCCCTTCTTGTCTTACCAAAATGACATTTGCCACAACTGGTCCCCTGTCCAAGAGCCTGGAGTAGATGAGGTATCATCAGTCCCAAGTGACATATGCTGCCACAGATAAAAGTGAATCATCCTTCTGCCTATCTTGCACATACATTTAAACATGATTTGGTGTAGTAATCTCCATACACCTCTTTTTTTTTTTTTTTTAATAGGGTTGTCATTTTGCTATAGCACATATATGTTTTCTGGCTTAATTGAATAATATGGTGGAGTTTTCACTGGCTCTTAAATGGCAGTCACAGTAGTTTTTGATGGCTAAGTTTTTAGCTATATATTAAATAAGTCCCGGGGACTGTTCAGTCACAGAGGCAAAAAAAAAACCACACTAGATGACTCACCTTTCAGCTATCAATCCAGTCCTGTGAGAAGGATGGACACCTTCCAGCTGCCTGTTGGGCCTGTAATGCGTGATAATGATCAGTGAGGAACAGGGATTATTTGGGAGCTTACCAGTTGGTCCAGACCAAACCCAGGCCAGGAATACTTCTAACAACAACACAGACATTCACATTCAGAGCACAGAAATGTAACATTCAATTTGCTGATATAGATGCAGACTAAGGGGCCACTCACTAAGATGCTCTGATATCTTTTGGCTTCAGGTGAGAGGCAGACATAGGTGTTTAAATAAATATATGGCTTTCTTAATACACTGTTTGCTCTCTTTTAGAGCATTATTAAGTCATTTTCTCAGACTAGTAAAGCTGGAGGTAAATATAGCTTATTCATTTCTAACTTGGTCATTGTAGAAGGCAACTAACTCCTCCTCGTAATCTTTCTCCAAAACAACAAAGACAGTTTATTCACTTACTATTTTTTAAGTTTTTATTATATCACAACAACCCTTTGTTGTGCCCCACTGAGATTCTAAAGGAAGACAACAAGACTGATCTTGTCAAGGTCTGAGTATTCAAAGTGCCAAATAAAATGGCTCTAAGAAAAGTCCCTTACCCAATTACTTCAACTCATGGAGGAATTTTCCATTATGGCTCTGAAGCTGATGCAATTTTTATGCATTATAAGGCCACACTCTATCAATTTATTGCCCCTCAAATGAATGCATTAATATTGATGGCAGCTAAACACATTGCAAACATGTTCTGCCCATTAATGCCCTGGAATAGAGTCATTATCCCATTTTAGTCCCACTGCAATGGTGGGACTGATGGGTGTACAGAAGGATCTGAAATAAAAACTAAGAACTCAGTATATTCAGAGATCAGGGCTCATATCCACTAGAAGCAGTCAGATCTACTACAGGTTCATAGTCCATTACTTGTCCCTGACCTCTTGAGATTCACAGCCATAAAGAATAATTCACCCAAAAATAAATTTGAGGACTGCTGTGGTAGTATTTATGGGTGTACACACTTCCTGACCTCAATGGACATATGCCATGAAGTACCCAATACCCATTATCCACAAATTCAGGAGAGAAATGAAAGGATATTCAAATGTGCTTTCCCAGTACTTCAGTTTTCCTACTGAGCTCTGCAAATGCTTACTAGGTGCCCAGCAGCCTGAGAGGATGCAGTAATATCCTGATCCTCTTCAGAACAGCTGCCTATGAAGTGTCACACTTACTGGGCTTCCATTTGGAGAAGAATAGGAGGCAATTTCTGGAAACATGAGAGGCAAATCTACTCCCTCTCCCTTCCCTTTTTTTCCATCTTAGTGCCTCAGGTTAATAAAAAAAACTATAGTCCTGAATGTTACAGGGAGATAAAGAACTGCAATACCAGTGATTGCATGTAATTTCTAATACTGAAATATTTCATTCTGGAACTAAACACTGCCAAAGGAAAGCACTTCTCTTCTTCCCTCTTCCTCTTGCCTGCAAAATTCAGATGATATATATATGTGCTTATGTACCAATTTTCCTATATCTATAAAATATCTAAGAGGACAATATATATGTTACATATATTTTAGGCATATATTGCCTGCAGTGTAGTTTTAAGAATAAAAGCTTTTTGAGCTCACTTTTTTTATACCACCAAACAAAATCCTGAATTAATTTATTATATAAATTAATTATATAATGCACTTAAATTGTTGTTTGTTTGTTTGTGTGATTAAAGGTGGCATGTTTGGTTGTGGTTTTTTTTGGTTGTTTGGTTTTCTGTTTGTTTGGGTTTTTATTGTTTGGTTTGGTTTGGGATTTTTTGTTTTTTGGTTTGTTTTTGGTGTTTTGGTTTATTTTTTTGGGCTTTTTTGGGTCACATTTTTGTTTGGAATCTTACTTTGAAAATTTTATTCCTGGCCTTCCTGGGTGGGGGGGCAGGGTCTATAATTACAAGAAACTATAAATAAAAACATTCTGTTAAGTACATGAATTAAAAAATGAGAGAAAAGTAAATGATAATAATAAAAAGAGACTCAGAGCTTGAAGAATTAAACACCATTTGCCACTGCTTCTGCAACAATTAACTACTTTGTGGTCATAAGAATGTCTTTAACCAGTTGTTCACGTCAGGAAAATAGCTGCCTTCTTTTCTCTTGCCTCTTATTGTCTCAAGATCAGGCTGTAGCAAGAATTGCCTTTGACACAAGAGGGACTGAGCTCTGGTGTGGAGTGCAGTGGCCAATGACACGGGACACCATCTCTTGTAGAGTTCTAAACCAATACCCACAAGTACCTGACAACTGATTTGGAGAATTCAGACCATTTTGAAAACTCAAATGTGGATAATTTCCCTTCTAAAGTCAGATCCTGAGGTCCTGCATTTGCAGTCCCTGACCCAATCAAATAAAAGTTACAGGTTTTACTCCACTAAATATTAAATATATTATGACCCTGTTATTTGAGACAATTTTGCTCTATATGTGAACTCCTGGGGACAAGAGGGCTCCTCTCATGTGCAGACATCATGGCTAATCAGAAGCAGGACCACCAAAGTTTCGTGATGAGATCTTCAAGCCATTCTTGTGGGATCTGAATTCCAGCTCCTTCACAGTGCACCACAATGCTCATTTGTCCCCCCAGGAATAATGATGAAGGCTGCTAGAACTCATACTTGTTTCTGTTGGAGGGGGGGACTTAGTCTGTTAGTTTTGTTAATTAGAGGGAAGTATTTCATATTTAATTAAGGTAAGAATGTTTGGGTTTTTTTGTATTTTTATTTTTTTACTAGAAGATGCCTTGTGTTTCACAGAGTCAATTAACAGCTGACCTATGAGAAATAAAAAGAATCAGTTTTTCTCAGCTGCACTGTGAAGGCAAGAAAAGAATTTAACCCATTAACATTGTTGCACTGTGCCCATTAAACATTATTTTAATGTTGTCTCTCTCGTTTATCAGTACTGCTAATTATGAAGCATTCTTGGTGGAGTGCCATCGTGTGCTCAACGCTGTAATCAAGCAATCAAGCCTGAACTGGGAATGGGATGTGCTGAAGTTGGAAAAATTAGTGAAAAAGAGAATGGAATTTGGAGCCACCTATTCCTCCCTTCTAAATCTTCAGGCAGAACTTCCACCAGAGACCAACAAGGAACCATTGCAGGTGGCCTCATTAAGATCTCAAGTCAGCAAAGCACTTAAGCATGTGATAGAGTCAAAATGATTTAATAACTCAGTTGAAGTTAAGTGCCAACTCAGGGTCTAAATCAAGAAGGATGTACTTTATGGTCTGTTTCTTTGGAATATTGTCTTTTTGAACTGAAGGAGGGGAAGAGTTCAGGCTTTCCCTAAAGTCAATTGTGCTAAGCATATTATCCCAAGTCCTACCTTCTAGCAAAACTACCAATAAAGGTAACTGAGATGCTTTTTTAGGTGCCAAATTCACCACTTGTTTTGTTTTCATGTCCAAATACAAATATTATATTTAAAAAAGGAAGAAAATTTTCCCTTTATTTAAAACTGTGTCAGTTGCACAAAGCAATATTTTTGCACCGTTTTCTTCAACATAGGTTAAACTTCACTTTTATACCAATTGCTACTTTAGAATTACTCCTAGTTATAGCTACCCTTCTTATACCACTGTTTCCTCATCAGTTAAGTGGAGGAGACTGATGTCAGTGTTCCTTGCAATGTAGCCACAGTTCAACAGAGTTGCATGTTATAGAATAAGCAACCTGACTGACATTAAGTAAATAAATAAGAATAAAGATAAATAAATAAATTAAACAGAAAAGCAATTCAGAATAGATTGTTGGGGGGGGAAATGGCTCTTAATTTAAATCTTAGTAAACTAGGTGTTATTTATAATTTTTTTCCTTAGGCAATTTAATCACTTCTCAATAACGAAACAGATTATTTAGTCACAAACATTTCTGCTCACAGTAGTCACTTTCATTAGTAAGAGGCAGTCTGATCTGATTAGATAACTTCAGGAATATCTCCTATTAGCTTCCATTCATCTCAGCAGCAATTTAAAGTAGAGCTGATGGCTGATTTAAAAAAAAAAAAAAAAAAAGAAAAAAGACACAAAAAACCCAACAACAAAACTCACAAAGGAACATTCTACGAGCATTGGCACTAATATATCAGTCATGTATTTCCCCCCCCTTACTCCCAGTTACTTAAAAGGCAAAGATTTGTAGATGACAAAGCTGTCAATATTGCATTAAAGCAAAAATAAACACAATGAGCAGCCACCTGGAAAGGAAGAGAAATTTGCATGATGAAGGAGGCATGTACATCTTCCATCAAGCTCTAAATGAAAATCCTATATAAGGCAGGCTTCTCATGGAAGTGCTGACCAATACATTTGAAAGCTGGTACCTTTTCCCTTCCCTTGCAAAAAATGCTGCTTTGAAACCAAGAAAATATCTTGGAAAGGGAAACAAAACCAAGGGTTTGTAGCAGGTGGAGTACAAAAACATGGTCAAAGTTCTTGCTGCTGCATTACTGATGTCAGCAGTGCTTTCACCCTTGCACACGTACATTTTTGCCTTTATTTTCTCTTTTCTCTGCTGATTTCAGATTGATGGGACTCCTGACCATGGTGAAGTTTGTTAGCAGGTGGGAATCCTGTAAACTGAGAGCAAGGAGTAAGGGGCAGCAGTCTTCATTGAGCTGACAGTGTGAGAAAACAAAAAAGAAAATGGGGAAATGGGGAAGATAAAGAAATGATGGCATCACAACTTTCTCAGGATTTTATGAGGAAAGTAGATGCAGAATCTGTAGCCTTTCACCAAAGGATTTTCTCTTTGTATCTGTGCTCCTATGAACAAATAAGCCACTGAGCCACATCCACACCCATTAATTAAATGTCTGACTTCCCTCTCAGATTCAGCAGTTTGCATGAGAGGCACAGGAGAGCATTGCCAGCTCCTCTCGATGAAAACACTCACAGCCAGGATCCGGCAGTAAAGCAGCCAGAAGCAGAGCTCCCCTCTCCTCCCAGACACAAAACCCGGCTCTTGCAGCTCTTTGGGGCACAATGCTGCCTCTTGACCAACTGCTTGTAACTGCTTTCATCCTCACTCTGGTACCCAATTAGCACCTTGTTAGCCACACACCTGCAGTGCCTTCACCCGGAGGTCACCAAGCCTCGTGGGCCTGATTCTCCAGTCGGTGCTCCAGCCCCAATCTGAGATCACTCCATTAAATCAACAGCTTTAGAGGAGCCTAAATAAAAGGGGAACGAGGTGATCTGCAACATTAACCCTTTTCCTCTCTGTTTTTCCCTCATATGCACCCTTCGGCCATCTGTCACCGCTGAGAAAGTAATTAGCTAACGGGAACATTTCTTCTAATCAGGGCTGGGCAGCAGCAAAAGCGAGAACAAATGCAACTCTCAGGATATTGTAGTGTTTCTCCAAATCCTTCTGGAGCTGTTACATCTCGGGAAGAGTAGTCAGGAAACTTGACTGATGTAGTAACAGAATCAGCAGTATGCTAAAAGTTGGGCATCTAAATAAGTCATTCATGATGGCTGCTTTGTGTTTTGGCCTCATCAAAATTCAGGCCTATTACAGCATGGGGAGAAAAGCTCTGGGAAGTGAAATGAGAGCTGGGAGAGACAAATGTAAATAGAAAATGTGTTTCTGAATTGTGCTACAGGGACTAGTATGAATATAAGCTACTGGTAAATGATGGTGTTTCACTCAAAGAAGGATATTGTCCAGTGGTGCTAATATAAAGAAATAAAGTTTCAAAGAATTATCACAGCATAATATTGACTCAAAAGCACTGTCTCCAAGACTGAAGCTAAAAGAAATCTCCTCAAGAGAGGTGTATATGTAGCTATGAAAAGATAACAATACCACCTACATTTCAGGACCAATATTGCACTAACTTTTCATCTCAGTAAATTCAGTGTTTGATGCAGTAAAGCCCCATACTTGGCTAAGAAGAACCAGGAGAAATGTAATGTGTTTTAAAATTTTTGGCGCAGAGTTGAATTTATGAAGAACAGACAGTGCAAATAACGCATATCTTTAGGGAGGGCTAAACTAATGAGTATAAGTTCAGACTTTTTAACATGCAGGAGGTTGGTGTGATCCTTACATATACATTATTTTCACATTTAGGAGCAAAAGAATAATTCTAAAAGCTATGGTGGAAAACAGCATTTATGAAGTATATTAGCCCTTAGGGAAAGGGAGAATGCTCAAACTCTCATAAAGCAGGCCATTCTCATAGTGTTTATATTTTGGCATACAGACCCAAACAAATTTTACAGCATTTGGATGAAAAATGCTTTTCTGGAACTTTCCACTCAAGCCTTCTGAAAGACCCTTGTGGGAAACACAAGCTTTGGTGATCTGTCAAGGATGCTACTGCTTAAAAATCAAAGCTTTGGATTTAACACTAATAGATTCAAATCTTGGCCATGTCTGCTTCCCTGAGGTCACTTTATGGATGCCACACCATACTTTGTACAGACCTGGGGTTTCTCATTTCTGCTATTCAGTGGAGTTGTGAATATCCTTCCATTCAGGCAAGTAAAAGAGAAACTGAGGTAGGATTATTTGACAGCAGTTCAATTCAGGGTTGTCTATTTCACTGTCGAGATCTACTGAATCAGCAGAACTGGTATTAGCACCTACACATCAATGTGGTGTCAACTAAGTAGAAAGGAATCAAATAAGTGATGCATTCTGCTTAACTCTGAAGACCACAAGAACAATTAACTAGAGCCTATAGAAGTACTAATGATGTAATTACTTTGGAGGCAGAGGAATTTTTGAGGCAGGTAAGACTCAGAAAGACAAAGGACTAAAAGGAGAAATAAACAGGGTAAACCAGGCTGAGAAGGTATTTATTTAGCTTTATATATATATAAAAACTACTAACATTGTAGTTTGCTAATTTGAATTGTTAGTAATAGCACAATCCTTGGATTGCTTCAGTAATTCAGCTGCTTTTATGGATAAACTGGATGACTGCAGCCTGCAAATATCCTGCTTCTCTATGGTCATAAGTCAGTCCAACTGAGCTTGTCCAAGCCGTAAAAGTTAGGTCCAGCCTTAAAGCTAGGAACCCACAGAATATCATAGCATTTTCACCAGAGGATTGGTGTAATAAAAATAGCAGTTTCTAATAGGTCTAGTCCATGACTGAGTATTAGTATTATTATTATTATTAGTAGTAGTAGTAGTAGTAGTAGTAGTATTAATCTTTTTATTTCATTTTTATTTAGTCCAGGTTTTCCACAAATGGAAAGCTGAGGCAGGAACTGTGATGAGATAGCCTCTCTGATAAGTTTCTGCTGCCAGTATTGTTGTGTCTGATGCTAGTTTTTTCTCATTATATTCAGTGTATCTGAAACCAAGCTCCACTACCTGTAACTAGCCTATGGCAGTGAGCAGAGGAAATAGCACTTTCAAGAAGCCAGAGAAAATTCATGTTAAAATATGAACTGATGCTATTAAGCTGGTTGTTGATGCAGTAGAAGTACTGAGGATAGCTTGTTTAGACAGTTGGCTGTGGCCAAATTAAACACGCCTGAAATTCGAATAGAACCACAACTTAAATAAAAGATGACAAACAATTATATCCCACGTTTACTTTTGTGCTAAGGAGAACTGTGACATTTCATTCTGAGTGGCTTCTAAGGCAAAGTAAGACTGAGAAAAACTCTATTCGTCTTTTGCTTGAAGTTAAGGGTGTGTGAAGTGGAGGCTTTCTCTCAGAAGCTTCCTGTGATGTGGTAATGCAAGGAAAGTCTTCCCTACTGTGACCAACTCACCCATCTGTTGTGTTGTTGCTTGCTGGATGCACAGAGATTTTCAAACACTTCTCTGAGGGCTAAGCTAGTGCTAAAGTTCTTCTGTACCACGTGTCTGGACAACCTGTATGTCACTAATTTAACTAATAAATAAAAACAATGATAGATAAGGAAAAGGGGAAAAAAAAGTTGAATAAAACAGAACCTCAATTTTATCTGCTTTTATTTGGTGGGGGAAAACAGCCATATTGTTTTGATAAAAAGGGTGTCCCACTTTCATCCAGGCACATGCAGTTAATAATTCCATACCACTTTTATTCAGAAATTCCCTCATTTTTATATATTTTTGTTTCAGGTGTTGGAGGTGTTTTTCTAATTACTTCTATAGCCATCACTCTTAGCAGCAATTCAGTACCTAAAATAAACCCTGGTGTTTCAACTGATGATTTTCATTTAAGGTTTGTCTTATAGATAGCTCTGAAAATCACCAAAATAGCTAATAGCTCTTTTATGTATTTGGTGATGTGAGTAACACAGATGATAATTACACATCAACTCACCTCACTTTAAGGTATCTGTGGTATGATGAGTATAGCGAAATTGCAACATTCTCCCTTGTGTTTCTTGTTTGTTTGTTTGTTTGTTTGTTGTTGGTTGGGGTTTTTTATATTTATATTTTTTGTAAAGGGGGAATTTTTTTAATGTAGCATTTCAGTGGAACAATTAAAGACTATCTTTATGCCATCATAGAATCATTTGATATCAAAAAATACAACTCAAGGTACAGCTCAGAAGTCAGATGTGGTTTACTATACAGGCACCTGTTAACTGACAATGAGAGCTGACATTACTGTAATGGAAATGCCCAGTGTATATTTATGGAACATTAATTCAGCCTATAATATTGCAGCTGTCAAAGTCTACAGATGTAGATTCTATTTCAGACATTTTCCTTTTCTTCCTTGTAATTCACTTTGATTTTTATTTTTTTGTGTGTGTCATAGATTTAAAAAGAAATTAGTTAAATGTCTCACTTGAACTATTTTCTTTGTCTTCACATTCTCTGTCTGAAGGAGCCAGGGTGAGCATCTGAGTCTTTTGAGTAGAACCTGTTTAATGCAATAGGGTTTTTCTCTGTGGCAATAGGAGCACGGCTGAGATAACACCACATACACTGACAAAAGATTCCCGTAAGTGGATGATGCTCACAGACTTTCCTCCTTCCCCAGGGAGAGATTTGAATAATGCAAGGTTAAGGGGCTTGGCATGTTACCTCAGGACAGCTGTTCTAGTCCTGCAGAACAACATGAAAAAAAACAGAGGCAGACTGGGATGGGAGGTGTTATCATACAAACAATGCTTGCCTCACCGCTGTAACAATGAGCACAAGGTGCAATGCTGGGACAGATGGGTAGTGAGAAATCAGGAGGGAAAACACAGATCATAAGCTAGAATTGAGGAAAGGCTGGGAAAAAACCAAAGGTATGTGTCACTCACGACATTGAAACTGTGATCTTGAGTTCTGCTGGCTTATTTATCCTCCTGACTTAAGCTGTGATGAAATAAGGCCAGCCAGGGAAAGGGGGAGGTGTCAGGAAGACACTGGTCCCTTAAGGAATGAGGCAGTGCTCCAGGGTCTCAGCTGTGCCAGGTTTCAGAGGTACAGGCAAGAGGTTGAACATACAACTGAGAGCTGAAGGAAATGGGGATTGGGGAGCCAGGAAAGACAAAATGAGAAAAGGAACAGTTATGCTGTCCAGGTGGGCTGTCATTGCTGACACACAGGTTATGGTGGTCATCGCAGATTGTCGGCCTCACATAACTAGATTTAGGCACTTCTACTACTACAGAGGTGCTAATTTATAACATAATGACTTTATTCAGGTAAATGACAAGTCCTTAAGTAAAATTTGATGGGGAGAGGTGTTTCTATGTCTCAACTCCCTTTTTGAACCCTATTTTCTTTTCCATCTGTAATTCTTATAACAGCTTACCCCTAACAACCACCTCTTTCTTTCACAGGCTTCATGTAAGTCTTCCTGGGTCATTATGTGTCATTTATTATATTGTAAGTTTGTCCTTCTACACTCCTCACTTTCTTAGGTTGTTTTGAATTTTCACAGCTTCCTCTTCACCTTTCTATCTTGAAGGTGCTGTGTGATCTCATAAAGAAAAAAAAAACTTGTCATCTTTATGCTTGATCATGTGAAATCTTCATGAATGCTTATCAATATGACATGTTTCTGTCATTGATCCATCACTTTGCAGCTGCACTTCTGTCTGCTTTTCTGCCTTGCAGATATAACTACGTGTTAAGAAAGCCATAATACTGGAGGATGTTATTTTTTGAATGAGTCTGTTTCCAGTACTATTTATTCATGTTAAAAAGATAAAAACAAAGGTATGACTGTCAGTCAACATAATGTTGAGGAGCTACTTTCTCTTAAAGCAGTTGAAATTTTGACCCAATAACATGTTAATTTCATGGAAGTTTCAAGGCTTTTGCAAGGACCCTATTTCAGAAAAAAAGGTCAGTATTCTGAAGTTAGTGACACTCATTTTTGTCAGATAAGCCTGATGTCTCTCATCTGTGTCCACAGAGAGTGACTGACTAATTCCAGTTTAAAAACAGAAAATGGGAGAGTATGCTCTCCATCAAAAAAATCTCATGGCATAAAAACACTCAGAAGCCATCAGCTTATGTGATGTGAAAAGTAATTAAATGCAACAACAGCATGACATCAGCAGTGGATAATTTTCAGACTTTAAATGTCATTCCTTTTAAACTCAAGAGTTGTTTGAGGTTTTTGTCTCCATTTCACAAGATAGAGTACAAAACATTGTGACATGCTTAATATTTCTTCCGCCAAGCCGTCCATTCTGATTTCATTCTCACCCTTTACAGAGTTGTTGATTTCAGCCTGCATTTGGCTGCCAAAAATGCGATTGCACACGCAGCACCAAGAACAAAGTGAAAATGAATTATGCATTGGAAAGGAAGTTACATTTGAGTCAAAAAACTTAAGACTTCAGCACCTCCAAATTACAATATAATTTATGAGTGAATACATTTAAAGAGATAGCAACGGACTGAAGCAAGAGAGGGTCAGCCATGTCGAGGCTTAATATAATTTACAGTAGCTTTCAATTATTTATTTTTAAGAAGCCACTGAGCACACTGGATCTTTTCAGTGGTAATGTCAAAATATGGATATTGGGAAAAAGACATGAATAATAGTGACAGGTTTTTATGCATGATAATGGTATATGGGGACATTTAAAATATGGATCGCTCACCAGAGCAAAAAGCGCGTGTCATTTACTCTGAGAATACACGACTGTATGCTTAGTGGCTCTTCTCCTGCACTACAAAAGTTGCCTGAACTTGATTTTTCTTTTTATTCTTTCTTCTCCTTTTTGATTTAAAACTTTCTGCTTTGGAACAATAGCTGGTGAGTTCAGATCTACTTCCCAGAAAAAAAAAAAGCCAGGGCTCTTTACAGTGACTCAGGCAGAATGAAAGAAAGCCTTTTAAAACTTCCAGCTCATGCAGTCAAAAATGTTTTGCTTTTTATTTATCTGTTTCATATATTATATCTAAAACAAGTGTGTGGCTTTTGACATCCTAGAATGAAGTTGGGAAGATCTGTTTTCAATTCCTTGAAAGGCTTCTTTTGTAGAAATAGGTAAGTTTCTTCAGCACTGAAGTCACAGAATGCTTTCTGATTCTCAGAATACTTATTTAATACTTGCTGTAATACTATAAGCATCAAAATCACTGAAACTTTGTTTTTTTTACCTGCAGATATATGTAAAATAAGGTGGTCTCATGGCTGTTTGCTTAGGATTCCAGCCTATGCCCAGACCCCAGAAACCAGGAAATATACTGATGTGCTCCAGCCACCAATCCAGTCACAAACAGACCTCCTATAGCTTCTACATCATATCCATCGGTCCCAGGCAGATCTTAAATGCCTTAGGGTAATCATTTAGACAATTTTATTTTGTCACCTGAAATCTGGATAAACCTGTCCCATGTGTCTCTGTAGAGACCACTCTGCTCAGCATTTTCAGATGGTGCTTTTTGGATCAGCCTCACACATCAGATTCCATGGGACAACAAGAGTCTAAAATGTAGACTCTACAGCAAAAATAAGCCCTCCTTCCTTGGGTTACCACTAACATTTTTCCTCCATCCTACCCATATGGTTGCATTACTGTTTGGGGGCAACCTATTTGGCCTTGGAAGTGGCCCCCCATCCCATGGCTATGTGCTCTCACCACAGGTATATGTGGTAGTTTTCTTTCCTATTAAGGCTGATCAGAAGTAGATAATCAACATATTTTAAACTAACAAAAGTGAGAGTTAAAGTATTTAATACATTGGGAACTGTTATTTAGTGCTTCCTCCTTTTTTAGTTCATTGATTTCTATGCCTCTCTTTCACCGTGTTTCTCTCCTTTTCCTGCTCTTTCTTATCAAGATAGAAATTCACTGAAGAGTATCTGATGGCACGGTGGAGATTCCCTCCTGAGGTGTGAGAGTTCTGGTCTCATAAATTAAACACTTTGAGTATTTAAAGAAAGATTTTTCAAAGGATGTGCTACAACTGCTGAACATTTGAGGTAGAGTCCAAACACTTGCAATTCCTTTCAATGTTGCTGCTGTGCAGGAAAAAACAAACAAGCAAAAAGCAACATGGTATGACCTCCTGTGGCTCTAAATTTAAGAAAAAAAAATTATAGTTTCTAATCTAATGTAGAGGAAGAAAATCTTCAGCTGATGGCTGGACATTTGCATTACAATAGATAAGGAAATCTTTTGGAGTGCTCATGGTTTTCAGTAAACCACTCCGATTTTGGCATCTGGAGGTCCCATCCTTATGTATCTCTCCCTAAACATTACATAAAAACTCTACTTCCCTTGAAGCTATGGCATCTGGTGATGGCCATAAGAGTCACATTAATTCCACTGCTATCATTATTGCCAATACTAAGAGTAGTCTTTATCTAATTTAATGTGGACCTTACCCCTGAGCTAGTGATCCTTTGGCTCTCTTAAGTAAAACAGAGAAGTAGTTACTTTTTAGGGTGCAATGCACTTTATTCTTAACTAGAAATCTAAAATATGTCAGCTAACAAGACTGATTTTCTTCAAGAGCATGGGGTTTTGAATTTTGAGGTTAGTTTTTTTTTTTTTAATAGGTCATAAAATCAATGTTAAAAGTAGCTGAGGACAAAACATAAAAGGTATAGGCACATAAAATTACCTGAGGTGGATCATTCTTTATTTCTTTGTTTGAACTTAGCTCTTTCTCAGAGGCTTATCTTAAATAGAGAGGTACAAAAGCTCATTTTGTCATTTGCCACTTTAGGAAAGCATTGATCTGAGTTTTGTACTTTGTGAATAAGTTTGGGGGGAATTAGGGTATATATTTTTGTTGTGTTTTAGTTGGTTGGTTTGTTCTTGGGGGATTTTTTGTTTGTTTGTTTTCTATTTTTCCTTTTTTTTTTTTTTTCTCCAATGTTTTTCTTTTTTTTAATTTTTTTTCTTCTCTAGGGTCTTTTTTTTTAAGAGAAAGGGATCATGGCCTTTACTGTCCCATCAGCTGCCATGATGATAGAGACAAGCAGAAACTATAATTGTAGAGATATTTGGTGATTGAATTCTACAACTGTTCATGCAAACTCCTCTCATATACAAGGAGAGCATATTTTTATTTTTTTTTTTGTGTTATCAGGTTAGCATAACTGATTCATATTGTCATCAGCAGACCAAGTGACAAAGTGTGTCTGTGCATGAGACGAAATCACCATTTTCCCATTAGTCATAGTGGAGAATATCTAAAAAGACATTGTGAACTAAGGAGGAACTAACTTACTAAGCATTAAATCTTCTGAAATTCCTTATTGATTTTCTGGTATGATCTTGTCTGATATCACAACAACACAAGAGAAAAACGGAATTATCTGATCTTTGGTTTATCAATAGATCTCATTTCTTAAAAAGTGCCACTAACCTGAGCCAAATCCTACAGCTAAGTAACTTCTTAACTGTTCATTCTGCACTGACTGTCTTATTTGTCTTTCCAGATAATGAAGATCACTGTGGCTGATTATTGTTCATGAAATACAAACTGTGGTGGAGGGCAGGAGGGGATTCTTTTGGTTTGGATTTTCATACAAAGTGAACATTGTACAGAAAGGTGAAATAGTATCATTCAGAATGTGTTCAAGAGCATCATTTAAGAAAGGCAGGAACAAACAAGGCACATGTGTCCTCAGACAAGTTTTGCATACTTGGTAAGGAATTTCAATACTGTCTTTGTGGCAGTCCCCACAAGCACATGGGAAAGTGAGAAAGTCAGAAAAGTGGGAAATTAACACCTGCCTCACTTAGTCCCAGCCTTTAATCTTTGTTCCACTTCATGATAGCAGAAAAAAATAAAAACATCCTCAAGCCAGAGGAGAACCCTTCCTCACTTTTCACCATGAACTATGTGGGGACAAATAGTGGGCTCAGATTTGAGAATTGCACAGACTGATAGAAGAATGAAGGATAAATAAACCCCTTTTCTCCTTTCAATAGATTACTACGTTGCTCCCTTTGTGGAAAGGGAGTTAACTGGCACCAAGCTGTTGATCTTCTTCAAACACAGGTGAACTATAACCAGTGTCATGCATCACTCAGTCCAGGGGCGCTGCACCTGTGAAAAGATTGGCCTAGAACCCAATTGTAAGGATTGTCCAGTCTGGTTTCTTGTAAGACAAGACAATTAAATCCTTTATGCTTAAAAATGTTGGAGTTCCTGAGGTCTGCAGCAGTCCATCATGAGCAACATCTGCTCAGCAACCCCAGAAGGCAAGGCTTTTACCAACAGCTGACCTTAGGAAGCAACATTCCTAACATCAGTCCTTTGAGCCAAATACCTCACTGACAAAGGGTTTTCCCGATGATCTTCAATCTGCATTTGGAGTTACCAGTCTGTGCCTTGCACACTTCCACATTTTCCTCACGAATCATGCAAAACTCTTAAGGTTTAATGGTCTCTCACACTCTTTCCTCAGGTGATTCTACCCTTCAGGAAGATTTATACATACTTGTCAAAAGCTGCTAGATTTCTATCTCTCTTTCTTTCTACCTTTCTCTCTTCTCTTTCTACCCCCTGAAGTTTCAGAACTGGTTGTCACTCTTTAACAGTTTGTTTTCCATAAATACACAGTGAGCATCTCACCCTTTCCTCAACACTAGAGCACATTCTGCTTTCATATGCAAATCCTCTCAGTCAACAATGTAGCAGGAATATGTTTAAACAAGAATAGAGATAGCTAATCAATGTACTTCCCTAAGATTACTTATTCCTGAGTTGCTGAGTCTGTCTTTGCTTGGTCCTTGCTCGGGTACAACTCTTGCAAATGTCTAGGGAAGTTTAGTTTGTGAAACAACTGAGAGAGATGTGAGTAAGAGTAATAGTGTAGGATTTTATATTAGTCTGTTATTATATCAGAGATATCACTGGAGTGGACTCCTGAGGGTATAAATACACTACAGACTTCTTACTGACATCCTCCTATTACCATTGTGTATTTTTCTCAAATCAGGTATCTGTTATAACTTTGTCTGGAAATCTGGGCAGCCCCACATCTTACAGATATTCCAGGAGTGCACAAACCAGTGGGCATCTGTCAGGGACTGACCCTGGCTGGGTGCCAGCACCAGCCACAGCCACTCTCTCACTCAACTCTGTGACTGAACAGAGGAGAGAAAATATAACACAAGGTTCATGAATTAAGGACAGGGAGAGATCACTGATTACCACCGTGGGCAAGACCCACTCAGCCTGGGGATATTAACTGAGTTTATTACCAACAAAAGCAGAGCAGGAAAATGAGAAGTAAAATAAATCTTAGAAACAACTTACCCCAATGCCTCCCTTCTTTCCAGGCTCTACCTCTTCTCCCTTAGTGGTGCAGGGAGATGGGAACTGGGGCTATGGTCAGCCCATCACATCTTGCTCCTGCTGGCACTCAGAGGGAGGATTTGGAATCCTTCCCCTGCTCCAGTGTGAGGTCCTTCCTGTGTGAGACAGTTCTCCATGAACTGCTCCAAAGTGGGTCAGTCTTCCATGGGGTTCAATCCTTCAGGAGCAGGCTGCTCCAGTGCAGGACCCCATGGGTCACAAGTCCTGTCAAAAACCCGCTCCAGCCTGGGCTCCTCTTGCCACAGGTCTGCAGGTCCCTGCCAGAAGCTTCCTTCAGGATGGGCTTCCTAAGGGTTAACATCCCTCTTTTGGGCATCCCCCTGCTCCAGCCTGGGCTCCTCCAGGGGTTCAGGTGGATCTCTGCTCCCCCGTGCCCTCCCTGGGCTGCAGGGGCACAGCTGCCTCACCATGGGCTGCTCCAGGGGCTGCAGGGGAATCTGAGCTCCAGAGCCTGGAGCAGCTCCTGCCCCTCCTTCTGCACTGCCCTGCCTGTCTGCAGGGCTGCTCCTCTCACATGTTCTCACTCCGCTCTTCTCTGATCAGAAATATCTCTGTATAATATGTTTTTTCCCTTCCTAATATGTTATTACAGTGTCATTACCATCACCCTCTTGACAGGCTTAGCCTTGGCCACTGGTGGGTCCTCCCTGGACCCAGCTGGCATTTGCTCTGCTGGACATGGGGGAAGCTTCTCAGAGAAGTCACCCCTGCAGCCCCTGCACTACCAAAATCGGGTCATGCAAACCCAGTACAGGATCTCAGGCCTGTTTCCCCCTAGTTCTGTTTAGTTGGCTGAACTAAAATATTTTAATTTCAATATATTGTCTTTCTCCCTGCTCATATATATTTAGAGGGGATTCTGATGTCTCTAGGTTAGACAGTTATTTCTTAGATCTGCAGAAAGGTGTTCAGAAATACAAAAATTAATTATTAAATATTGGGATATAAAAGTCTCTTTTCCAGCTATATAATCTTTACAGATTTGAAAGAGCTCTATTCTTGCAAAAGTCTTTCTCATGACTTTGATTACCCAATGACCATTGAAAAGGTATTTAATGAGTGTTTAGTATCTTCAGACAGTCCCATTTGACCAGAGAAGCATGTTTTCTAACATTTATGCCAAATATATCGAAGGACTAGATTCTGTCCTTTTCCCTAAAGATGCTGGACTGTAGGAACAGATATGAGAAATACCTATTGCTTCGTTGCTTTTCCACTTACAGACAGACTAGGATTCTTCCCACTAAGATATTTTAAATCTTGCTTTAAATATTCAAACTGAGGGTGAAAAGATTATCCGACAGTGTTAATGTCAAATTTACTTTGCATGAAGTGCACTAGAAAGGAAAATTCACCTTAACAAGGATCAACATCACATGCTTAAAGACTTGCACTAAACTACATTGATTGATTTAAAAGACTTTGAGAAAATATGCACATGTTCCAGAGTGTCTTTTTTTTTTAAGGTACTGTGAGATTTTACACAGATATTCATCGAGAAACACTACCAGGAACATCATGATTCCTTCCCAATACAAGCCCAAGCCAGATCTTCAGCCTCTGCTTAGTAGAGGCTTCCTGGGGACAATGGGATATTTCCAGGGTTAAACCATGATCCTGAAATTCTCCTTATTTATTGGCAAACATGATTACCTCATAAAATTCGGGCATTCAAAGGCTCAAAAGCACTCAGGAGTGACAAGTGAGTTTTGCATGGACAATCAAAACAAAAGCTTTTCCCAAGCAAGTAAGCAATTTTCCCATCTACCGTCGATCATGACAGAGCCCTTGTGTGTCCTTAAGGATTCAGACATGGTTTCCCATGACTGTTATTGTTTGCAATTAAAGCAATCCTCTTGTTATCAGTGGGGATGTTGGGCAAGTGGCAGTTTCCCGGTATGAATAAGAAGTGCACACCTGGCTCCACATCTCCTCAGTATGCAACAAAACAGAAGTCAAAACCTGTGGATGTGAAGACCCTGTGCTCTGCTAATTTCAGCAATAAACACAGAAATTTTACAGTGGCATGCTGAATGGGTTTTTCATCCCTGCATTTGTGCTAGGAGACTGAGTTGGACTCAGTTCAGGTAGCAGACCCGTTTTAGTGAAGCAATGCTTTGGGGCTTATATTAAAGGGCAAAATAAAACATAATGCTTCCCTATCTCCAGCTTCAGAAGCGACACTTGCTGTGTTTTTCAACCTCCTTTTGAGGTTTGTATTGGCAGAACATCAGTCACTTTATTTCTACTCTTCATAACTCTAAAAGTGTTCCATAAAAGCCAGTAACATCCCAATTTTGAGCACCAGCAGACAAATTATGTGTTCAGAAAACATGCCTCAGTTCTTTCTTTCAAAACCTAGTTGATCTAGTTTGGTTTAAAGGGGGATGGGGTTTTTTAATTACTATTTGTTTGCTTTTTTGATCATTCCTTGTAAGTTGCATGGTTAATTTACAAATAATGTTCATGCAGAAGCAAATGGTTACTACATACACATATGTGCTATTTTGCTCTCTTGCTGTCCCTGAGAAAAAACATGATAAATATGAATATTTTTATTAATAATTCATACTCTGAATCTAATGTTTAGGTATTGAAATCAAGAGCTGAACACACTGAGTGTGAGATACAGCCTCTTACTGATTTTCCTTTGCACTGTTCTCTTAGTAACCCACTTACACAATGCTCTGATTTAAATAAGTGGTATAACTGAAAATAACTATAAATTTAGGCACTATTCAGTATAAATTACCACTAAATTATATATATAAAAAAAATTCTGCTGACTTTTTTCCCCACAGAGATGATTTGTATCTCAGTTGTGAAAACTCTAGCATAAGTCAGTGGTTTCATATTTAAGCCAAGGCACTCATCTTGGTGTATTTTTCTAACCCTGGGCTTGTCAGAGTTTACCATACAATTAGAAGAGAGCATTTGTGTCTTAAAAATGTGGTTCAGAGGAACTAAGTGCCAGTGACTGTATAGAAAACTTGTGTATCTCCATGAGTCTCTTTGAGGGAGGAAGAAAGTTCCTTTCCAGAATAACTTGGGGATGAGGATACTTCCCGTAGAAATGGGGGAAAGCATCCTCAAAAACCTCCATTGGACTTGACTTGAGCTTCAATCTTGACTGAACTGAAAAGGTATTTTCTAGCCTATTTGCTGCAGCTAGATTATTTAATTTACCAGAAAAGCATATATATCATGTTGAACTAAAACACCTGTATAAAAGAGTGAGTCAATCTTAAGGAGTTATTGTCCTGGGTTTTAGAGACTCTTTCTAGTTGTGTTTACATGTATTATCTAGGAGGGAATATCCCTTAGTAGTGGGCAATTAAATTCTGCTTGATTGTTCTGCCTCTGGTTTACACATTTAATGTTGCTTTACTGCACAGTGACCCAGATTTAGCAGCAGTGGTGGAACATGAACAGGCCTCTGGCTGTTCCATATCATGGTTGGTAAAGCACACTTTTGGAAGTGAAAGCTGTGGCCTCCATCACCCACATCTGCAGAGCTGAAAACAGTTTTAGCATATCCTGGGACAACTTAGGAGCTGTGGGTCTGTGCCACAGAGTCATAGCTTTGAACCAATGCCAAAGATTACTCTTTGGCAGGAGAGCTGCATGTGGCAGACCATGGAGACTGGGAAGTCAAAGACAGCACAGTGGGGTGGTAAATATATCTGATGTGACTGGCTACAGCATCATGCCTTGACCACTGGACCAACAGCAATTCCTCCTGCCTTTGATGCTGACAGTTGTGATAAGCTATCAGAAGTTCATTTTTTGGTGTGCTATCTTGGCTTTCTTTTATCAATATATTACCAACTTGAATTATTTCAACAGAAATTTTCTGTTCTGTTCAACAAACTAACTTAAAAAGAGAAAAGATCAACTGAAGGCAGAAAATGAGTAAGTGTAGCATACAAAGAGTAGTTTGTCACAGCAGATATATCTCCATTTGCACTTGTGCTGTTATTAACATGTGCACTTAGAAACATGAAACAAACCTTAAAGCCTTTTTTTTTTTTGCAGAGCTCTAAAGCTGATTAAATCAAATGCAGATGTGGAATTGGTGCAAAACAGATGCTGAAAAGCCATGTCAATATCCTAAAGGAATCCATTCTCTATCAAAAGGAAACTTAATTTCTACTATAAAGAATTTGATTATGTATTGTTATACCAAATGTGATTAATGTTTTGTGGTGATTAATCAACTGCAAAATATATAATTATGCCATCTGTATTTTTCCAGCTTCTTGTCACTTAAGAATTCCACTGGGGAGTGGGAGGTGGGATAATGAGCACTGGTGGCATTTAGAGTGCTTAAAACTGCACTCCGAAAGCCTGAGGAATCCAGTGACAAAAAGAACTGGCATTTATTCTAATAGCAAAACCTCTAAGCATATTAAGTAAGAACCCAGAAGACCCATTGGCTTGATAGCTACTTATGTGGAAGACCCAGTTATGGAGTTCAAACAGCCTGGGACCCATGAGGGCTTGCTCCAATTCAAAGGTAACCTATTAAGACCCCAGGAGAGTATTCAGAATTTGACTTTTGGATCACCTCCTGCTGTCTGATTTATGAAACAGACCTGACACTGATGCAAGGATCATCGACTGTCTTCTGGTTGTATGTAAAGTGAGGTATATTTGCAGTGACAGTTGAGAGCAAAGAATAACACTACTTACATATATTTTATTTTTTTTCCCCCCCAGGGAAAGCAATTGTTTAGGTTCAGATCTGAGGTAAGACACTTGGCCCACAAAATCATCTATCACACTGAAGAGGAGCCTTCTCAAAATGTCATGCAGAATTAAGGTAAGAAGTAAAAGAGGTAAAAATAAAGGTTCCTTAGGGAAGTTGGTCCCAGCCACACTACAGATGAGTGATCTGTATCAGTCTTTTATCTACTCTCAAATTAAAATACATCATCTGGGAGATTCATCCTTCATCTATTTGGCGTTTGCAGAGGGAAGAAAAAGTGGATACTGAATCCAGAGTCTTAATAACTCCCACATGCTTGTAAAAACAGCATTCTGGTAATACTTTTTTCTTCTTTGGTTCACTTGTTTTCTTTCTCTTTTTTGGAATAATATAAAGGCTATGTAAAATATGGTCTAACAATGCTTCCCCTTTTTATCTATCCCATTTGACATTGTTGAAAACTAACATCCTGGAACCTGCTGAAATTCAGCAGAGCAAATGCGGGTCCTGCACCCTGAGAGGAATAACCCCAGGCAGCAGCACAGCCTGAGGGTGATCTGCTGGAAAGCAGCTCTGCAGAGAAGGATCTGGGAGCCCTGGTGGACACCAGGCTGCCCACAGCCAACAGCCCGTCCTTGTGACCAAGAAAACCAATGTTGTCTTGGGGTACATAGGGAAGAACATTGCCAGCAGGTCAGAGAGGTGATCCTGCCCCTCTGCTCAGCCCTGTGAGGCACATCTGGAGTGCTGTGTCCAGGTCTGGGCTTCTCAGGACAGAAGGGACATGGAACTCCTGGAGTGGGTCCAGTGGAAAGCTATAAAATTTATCAAGGGACTCTTTTGAGGATCATGAAAAATGTCTGTGAAAAACATCTGAGGGGGCTGGCACCACTGGCAGGGGACTTCAGTGTGTATAAATATCTTCAAGGGAGGTCCAAAAGGATGGATCAGGCTCTGCTCAGTGATGCCAATCCATAGGAGAAGAGGCAATGGGAAAAAACTGGTACACAAGAAGTTCTACCTGAATATGAGGAAGAATTTCTCTACTGTAAAGTGATGACACTGGAACAGAGCATCCAAAGATGTCGTGGAATCTCCCTCACTGGAGATATTCCAGAAATGTCTGGACACAATCCTGTGCCAGGACTGAAGCAGGGAGCTGGGACAAGCTGAGCCACTGTGGTCCTTTCCAGCCTGACCCATTCTGTGGTTCTGTGATCTTTGAAGAAAGTGAAGATGGATGCAGGCCCCCACGTGTACGTAATCATGGTCATGGTGTAGTTTTGAATAAAAGATTCATGGGAGCAGGTAGAAATTAAGTGTTAACAGCTTGAAATTGTGATCCACTTAGTGCTTTTATTTTGCAGTACTTGAGACATAAGACAGGGTTTAATAAGTTTCACAAATACACTGGAGTTTACCTGAAAGTCTACAAAGGGAGCAATACACTTTAAAATACACAGGCACTCACTGACATTTTAGACACCCACCATAGCTATTAAAGTTCAGCTGCGACTCCAGAAGACCACAGACACCTCAAGTATATTGTGTCACATTTGCCAGTTCCTTTGTTGACAACTTGGCTATCAGGCATATCTGACACTGCATTCTTCTTTAGGTATTTGGCCCATCCTAGGTCTTTCAGAATATGGATCTCTGTATCTATCAGCCTTTGAATTCTCCTAGTGAAAAGACACTTTTGTCTTCCTTCTTGTGTTCTGTCTCTCCCTTGCCTTTTTAATTTGTAATGTATCTAAACAAGGTTCACTCTTTCTGATCTTTTAAGGGAATGGTCTTGATTGGTTCAGGGCATTGCAACCCCCCAAAGAAAAAAATCATAGTGAAGTTACTAAAGTCAGACTCTGCCAAAACTCATGAATCAGGGAGAGGTACAGCCTGATAAAGGAAAAGAAAGATTCTTCTTACATGAACACGTGCTTTGGTAATGAGCAATAACAGGGGAAAAATAAACTACAATAAAAGTTGCATGACAGTTTGAGTTTGGGTGATATATACTTGGTTTTAAAGTTCCCTCAATGTGTCAGTGTTTTATTCATGGCTGGCAGCTAGTGTGGATGCAGCAGTAGTAGCATAAAGGTTTGAAATATCAGTGCAATTATGTTTTAGGGTCAAGTACCTTTTTAACATCCTTCCTGGTTAAAAAAAAGAAAGAAAATACAAGAAAAAAGGAAAAGGGAAGGATAAAAGAGAATGGGAATGGCAAGAAACAGGAAATAGAGACCACCCACTTCTAAAACAGAAACTGATAATGAAAAGACAAAAATATTTGGAAATCTAGTATTCTGTATAGTGTGAGATCACTGAGTAGTGACAGTGCCCCATTTTGTGTCCACTCTTATCATTTCCTCCCTTCTATGAGTCCTTGCAACTGTAGAACATTTTGAGCAGAAGCAACTGCTGTCACCATGTCACCATCACCACCTTTTGTTCCTTCCTGAAGTACTTACAACTTGTTAGCAGCAACTATGCTCTCATGTTGTTGATATAGTTTGGATGAAACGTATTAATTACAAGTGTATGAGTGAGTGAAGTGCTAAAGAGTGCATGTGTATGAATGATCAGATTAAGCAATGTGAATTAACATAAGAACAGTAAATCTACATTAGGAAAGTGGTTACTGGAGTCTCCCTTTATCATCAAAGAAAACAGACACCACAAAAGGATGATTCAGACCACTGGTAATTTTGCCTGGAATTTGCACTCTAATTTTCACATTAATAAAAACAAGGAACAATTGCATTGATTTCAGTGGTGAAGAAAGTTAATTTCCTGGTGGTCGTGAGAGGGAAACTTGGTTCCAGCATGCTCCCCTTTTACAACCATTCTTTCAAAATGAAATGCTCAAATTCTAAAGAATGGACAAAGCTCTGAAAATCATACTGCAGAGAAACCATCTACACTCTTTTGTGACTGGAAATGAAGGGGAAAAAATGCCTGATGACCCAACAGGTCATTCCCTTTGCTAATTTTTGTGATTTCCTGCCAATCCTTCTGTATAAGTCTTGATTAAATATTCAGAAAAATCATTACTTATACATAAAGCTATTCATTTAAAGGTGCTTCAAATAAAGCAGGCTACAAACACTTTGTTAAAGGAAGGCAACATTCAAAAGATACCATATATTTGAGTCCCAATTAGGCCAGATCATTAAGGAAATATATTGCAATTAAGTTTGCATCCACTGGATGGAACTTGTTGCCAGATAACAGGAATCTCTCAAACGTTGAGGTTTTTTTTCTATCATGATTATTTTCACAGTATGAGATCATTATTTCAGATAGAATATAGCCAAACATTGAATTCTGAAAAAAAAAAAAATTTAAAAAGCCAATTTACCTAATTAAAAATTATAAATTCAAACTTATCATTACAAATAAAAACAAATACGAAAACTATTTGGTGCAAAGGGATTATTTTGTTTTAAATGGACACGTATACACATCAGCAGTATTAACTCTTAGAGTACTGTGGGGAAATGGACTTACTTCTCTCAAGCACGTTGTACTAAAGATCTAAAAATTCACCTCATTGTGAGTCAAAGATGACCTAACTAGTGATCTGCTGTGAGCTTTCTTTATCTTCTTCAGTGGAAAATTCAAATTATTTCTTCAATCCTCAGTTGCATCTTGTCTAGCTCCATTTAGGAGATACATATGAGCTCTCAAACTCTCATTCCAGCATAAAATTACTGTCCTGGATCTTAGGCTTACAGCTCTTATGATTCTCCTTTGATTTCTCTTACATCCAGCTCTTGCCCTATTCACAGACTCACAGCTTTCAATATAAGAAGCTGCTGCTTTAATTGAACCAATTTTCTAAATTGTGCAATTGCCAGCTCTGGATGCATTTCAGGATCAAGAACACTATTTCCATGTAGTTAACTTTTCAGTCCCTTTGTTTAGTTTCCATCATGATTCCTATATTCCTTTTCCCTCACCAGCCTGTGTGTACATTTGAGAGTTACAGAAATCAGAAATTGGCCTAATTCTGTTATCCCTTTGAAATATAATTGCTTTTCTTTCAGGGATCCTGCCCTGAACTCGAATATGACAGTCTCAACCACGCTTTTTATTTTGGCTACAATTCTGTCTCCTGCATTTGCTAAGCACTAGTTCCTACCATGTGTTTTTAACAGAAAACTCAATAGACTGTGAATTAGTTGGGATTTCCTGTGTCTCTGAATGAGATATGCGTAAGGATATTCTTAAACTGTCTTTCTCTTAGGATCTTATAATAGATTCTGATGAAAGAATGAGAGAAAGTAAAATTTTGAAGGGCATGGCAAATGGAGTGACATATGACATGGTTTGTGTGGGAACTACCCACTGATTTTATCATTGCAGGAATGATGCTGCTCTTTGCACATGCTGGTTTCAACAGCTCATAAACAAACCCCTCCCTAAAGAAAAAGAACAAGTGAACTGATCCCCCCTGGCTTGCAGCAGTGCAAATAAGGGTTCAGTCCAAAGAAATGGCATAATGAGTGATCTGGTCTGAGTGCGAATATATTTTTGGGAGGCAAGTTTACTCTGAACTGTAATGCACAGAACCTTAATGTGTTGATGGTGGTTTGCTTTACCACAGATCCCAGATGTTCTCATCCATCTTGGCATCATAATGTGCAGGAGGTGAATTAACATATGAGAGAGAATTTCACCATGAAAGATGCTTTAGTCACGGGTTGCAATGCTACACCCCAAATTGGTATTTGACGCTCATTGTCTTCCTTTGATTTTGTCTTCATTTTTCCTTCCTTTTTCTTCTTCTTCTTCTGCCTTTTTTTTTTTTTTTTTTTTAACTTGTTGATTTGCTTTACTTATCCTGTGTGTTTCATGGGTGCTACTATGATATAACTACACTAGAAGGCTGAGGATTGAGAAGTAAAATCGTGAGTTACAACTTTGTGGGAAAGGTACCTTTGTGTTAAAAAACACCCATGGAGAATTGTCATTAAATAGTACACAGAACATTTTAAATAATTTATTAATAATTAATACCTTCCTTCAGCAATAAAGTATAACATAGATCTTTAGTCAGAACTTTAAAAATATCAATACTTTGTAAACATAAAAATTTCTGTGTCAGTTCTTACCATTTATCTTAAAAAACAAAAGAGTCGACAACATTCATCTCTGGATAAAGGAGAAGTTCAACAACTCTTTAGACAAAGAACACTTTCCTTCCTTTTTAAAAACATTTGTTTAGGGGCAATGAAAGGGAGACATTAAACTATAAAACCTCCTTGAAAACCAGCTCTTCACTTATCCACTCAAACAGGCGGCACCAACAGCAAAAATTGAGTTTTCCTTCAGTTACACACAGTAGTAGTGTATTCCTCAGCCTTTATCCTGAATTTCTATCGAAGAATAATTAAGATCTGCTCTCTTTTTTCTCCTTTCTCTTCTCCTCTTCCCTCTACCATCAGTGATCTAGAGCAGGGATAGTGCTTCCTGTGTGGATGCTGTCAAAGGATGATTTTTAAATTTGCAGTGAGCAGAACATTTTACAGACCTGCCAACCACTTGTCATATGCTCATGTCCCTCTTTCACTGCCAGAATGGGCTGAAAATGAACCAGCTGTGGGAGATGGAAATAGAAACATTCTTTGTAAGTATTCATTCAGGTACACACTACACACTTCTTTTGTACAGTATACATAAATCCTTCTGTTGTTCACAAAACAAAGTTTATAAGTTTCTTCTAAGAATGAGATAAAGCAAATAATTGTGTGAAAATGTATCCATACTCTGTGAGTATCTGCAGTTAATCCTCAATTATTTGAATGTAGCTTGTCTGACCTATGAAGTAACTGTGCCCTTGAGGCAAAGACTCCTGGAAATGATGTAAGACAAAGAAAAGTTGATGTCAGTCATGACTGACTCATCTACATACCCTCACAACCCTTTTTTAATAATATTCTTTGTTTTTCATTTAGCTGCAGGTTTTGATTGTAAGGGATATCCCAGCAATTATATAGTCAATTTTAATAGAACTCTGATTATGATCTCACAGAATCCTTGATTTCCCCCCATGTTTGTCATCCAAGAAGCAAAACCAATAATAAACAGTCTAAGTGGACAATTAGTGTTGATATTAAATTACTAAGAAAGAGAATATTTGCATAATAATTGTTGATAATAATGTATGAGCTCTCTATGGACTGCAGAGTATTTACATAAACTGCTTATCCAGTAACTCTGAGTGTGATGGATTTAAAGTTTCTTCTAATAATTTTTAAATATTATGCTATGACCTGCTTATTTTGATGGGGTTTTTCTGTTTATATATATATACAGTGAACTAATTTAATCACTAGATTTTCAGAAAATTATTTGGGAAAGTGAAGAAGGAATTTCTGATACACACATCTTGGTATACCCTCCGAAATATAGAGAGATCTTTTACAGAAATGTCCTTTATCAGATCTTCCCTAGGTTAGTCCAGGTATTTTTGTAGATTACTACCGGGTTCATGAGGAGCTGAAAATAACTGGTGGGGAATGCAGAGTCACATCAGTGTTAAATCAAAAATTGGTGATGCTTTGTGAGACTTAGGCCTCAACACCCAGCTGTAAGAGTGACCCATTAGGTTTTTTGCAATTGCATATGGGATAGTAGGGCAAACAGAAAGAAGTTTTCACTGTCTTTGGAGTACACCAGGTTCAAGTAACTCCTGGTCTGGTGGTCATACATTGCTACTATGTGCAACCAGAGGTATTGAATGCTTTAGGGAAACAGTTTATATTTTCTATTGTGGAACCTTTTGTATGTCAGGCCACCCATCCTCAAACTGGAATTGCTTTGGGTCCAGCTGCCTAAGCTGCTGAGGTTCTCCCATCAATCTGTCCTGTCTTTGAGTCATGAGGTCAATAAGGCACATTTGTGCTCACAGCATGAAATGTTTCAAAGGCTCACATATTAGGCATTTATCCTACTTTATAATTATATATTATTACCTCAGGATGCTTTGGTGCATTCTATGAGACCTAGTTCTTAAATAAGAGTTGTGTGGGCCTGGATTCATTCAGATAAATCAGTAAATTATGGAAGATAAGCACAACCTCTTATAGATGAAATTTAAACAGAAAGTGAGAACTTGGCTGTTCTGTTTTCAAAATGCCCCTTCCTGAACAGATTATTATAATGTAATTTAGAATACAGTCTGATAATGTTACCCAAATTTGTGTTTACTGCAGAGTATTTGTATGCAGCAGGACACCTAGGAAAGAATAATCCTATAAAGACCCATCCTCACTACTCCATGACAATAGCTTCCTGTAATTCATCTCCTCTCAAAGCCACATGCACAATAAGAGAATCAAAGAAAGTGGAAAGTCCTCAAAAGAGGATGAAAAGTACAACTATTTCAGTAATTGTGACATTGAGTAAGAAATCTGTAGAAATCCAAATCTGTTTGAATATAAATTCATGAGCCCATGAAGGGGTAACTTTTGAATAAATTAGTCACGGTGAATAGTTTACCCAATTTTATTACAATCTGGAAGAGAGGAGCTCTGTGTGATATCTTTTTTTACCTGATTTTTAATGTCCTGAAGCATTTGTCACGTTGTTTCCTTTGTAATCACCAGCTTTTTTACAGGCAAGCAATCTCCCAGTTTGAAAAAACGTACAACAGAGCAATGTGCTGCAGCCACATCCTGGCAGTTTAGTCTTCAATGCCCTGTAAATACCTTAGGCAAACCATAGATCTGCTTCAGCAAGGGCATAGAAATTCAGTCTGAATACGGTTGAAGCTGATCCCCAAAATTTGGTATTTATTCATAAGCAAAGCTGTTCTTCAAGATTTTTCACTATTCTGATTTTGAGAGGGTCATCTCTAAAAATTAAGATATTCCTCAGTTGCTTCATTACACATTTCCTGTGCAGGTGGACAGACAGACAAAATCAACTATCTCATGGGAAACTAAACTGAATTAGTATCAGTCCACCTGAGCTATAAATCTGAGGAGGGTCTCAAATCCTTTTAAATTTAGCTATACCTGGTAATTTCTTTTTCAAAAAAAAGTTAAAAGATTTCAATATCATGAAAAGCTGTTTGCAACAAGTCTTACAGTAACTTATATTAAAACTAGGACCATTGCAGAAGTTATTTACCTTGAATTCAGTGGTCAGAACACATGATTCTTTCCTCAAAAAATAATTTAATATCCTATATTTCCTGACCTACAAATGATAAACAGCTGGCACAGGCTTGTGTGTCCATGTTCTCAGGTTTTTAATAGGACTAAACTCTGTCACATCAGTATTCATCACTTATGTTTCAAGTTGAAAGGGGGAGTAAAAATAAAACAAAACAAAACAAAACAAAAAAACAGAAACATGAAAAGAAGAGATCAAAGGACCAGCCGTGAAAGAGAGAAAAATTGCTTTTCAAGTGCATTGCATTTTTTCTCTTGGTAATGGTTTCTCATCACAAACCCTAAGCAAAGAGACCACCACAGTGTATGAATATAGCATAATTATTTTGCTTAACAAATAGATACATATATAGGTGTGTGAAGTATATATAGGGGTTTGTTGTCCATTAAAAACACCTGACTTTTCTGAAAGAGCCAAAAGAAGAGAAAGAGGAAAGTTAGGAAGTCAGATATGTTAGAAAACATGCATTTCTTGAAAGAATAGAGGAGTGGCCCGTGGCTGCAGTCCCTTAGGTTGTTCTTTCCCTGACATGGATTGCCCATGGGTTGCAGTCCCTGTCCTAATCTGGTTCTGTGAACTGAGGGATTAACAGTATTTTAATATAGAGTTTAGCTTGGGAGGAGAGAAAAAAAAGGCAGTGGTTAGATTTGAAATGCTGTTTATAGGAGATTGACTATGCAATTAAGTTAAATTCTTGTGAGGGAAGAAATGGGTGAGAAACTGCACTCAGAGAAGCCACAAGGTAAAGAAACACAAGAATCTGGGTCTTGCTCACTGACTCCAGAGGTGAGTACAAGAAGACATTGTATTATAATTTCAGACTTTCTTCCTTCTTACTGATACTGATGCCTGTGGCTTTAAAGTTAAGTCAAAAAGTGACAGCTGATGTCTGTAAGTGATAGTAATTGTACAAGATGATATGACTTGTATTCTTAGGATAAGAGTCGGAAAAAACAGTTTTCTACAGTCATTGGTTTTGTAGGAATAAAAATTGCTCAGTCAAAATTTTATTTTTATGGTCTATGAGCTGTAAAGACCATTTAAGGTCAGCTCTTCATACTGTATTAGGTAAACATTTAAGAGGTAAATACTTTTATCCAAGTTTGCTGCAAGCAAAGAAATAGACCATGAAAACTCAAGAGAATGGACTTGATGTTTTTGTGCTATTATTTTTACTGACCTAAAACCAGTACTAGAGGTGTTCAGAGCCTCATATTTAACGTGCAAGCTTCAAAACATCACCAAAAGAAAATTGCATTGACACAGCTATTAAAGAAAAGTATTATACAGCCTATGGACTACATGTTCTGTCATTGTGGTACCAGAACCATTTCTGTTTTCACTAGTGCTCATGTCAGGGAGAATTGGGAGCCATAATGGCTGAGGTCTAAACACAGCTCTACCTCAGTCTTCCCATCTCACTGTACCCGGTTTTATAGGCTAAAACTTCCATAAGGTATTCCAGTGTTTTCACTAGGGACAGCCCAATCATAATAAACATTTTTGTATGTTTGTCTGACTGTGAAGAGACAGTTCCCAAACACCTTAGTCACAGGAAATAAGGACTGTGTGCTTAAAACAGTTGATTGATGCAATGGAAAGAAGTGATGTGAGTAACCTTTGGGACGCCCAAGAATATTAGAAATAGATAATAGGGAACAATTATTGTTATGAAAATTTAAACACTTCTACCCATGCTGGAACTAGAAGTAAACGGAGTGACTTCTGTAATTCAAACAGCACAAGAGAATAGGGTTTTGTAGTGAAGATTTGCTGTTAAAAAAAAACTGAAGTTCTCTCTACTGTCAAGAATACTTCCTGTGAAGTCATCTGTCTTGTTGTTCAGAGAGGAAACAGGAAATATGAAATGGAAGAAGAGCAAGATGGAGCATGGGGATGGTGAGCAATGGTTAAAATATTATGCTGGAAAGAGTGCTCGTGCCTTAAAATCTTCTAAGACTAAAGGCATCACATTGTTAGACAGACACTGGAGGCCCTTCTTGTCTAGAACACATGAATACATTATTTCTGCTTGCTTATACTTACACATCCAGAGGGAAATACTTGATGAGCAGCTTCTAATACATATTCCCCTCTCCTAACTGTATGGCCAAATTGTTTTAAAATACATTCCCCTCATCCTGGATTCGTGACTTGTTTTGTTTTCTGCAGAGCAACCTCTTCTCAGGCCCAAAGGTGTTCCATCACCCTCCTATCTCTTTGGTCCCTGTACCCTGGAGTTTGCTGGCAGGAAACTTGCAAGGGAAACAGGGGATGAAATTTTGAAATTCTTTGAAACAAAAAGGGAGATGAAGCCAAAGCTCCTGCTTTTGTTTGGGCAAGTGTCTCTTACTTGGTGTTCTTTCTAAAAGCTGGATGGTTCCACCATCAGTGGCTGCATTTTGCTCTTAAAGAAGACACCTGTGGTTAACACGCAGAAATTAACAGAGGTGTGTAGGACCACACAGCTTTGGGAGTTACCAGAAGTTGAGAAAGCACTACAAGCATATTTCTAGGGTGAAATACAGAGAATATTTAGTATGATAATGTGGCCTCTTGGTAGATTGCTGGTACTTAAGAGAAATACTGTTATTCTGAATCCGTATTCTGAGATTAGTTTCAGACAAGTTAATTATACCCATTCCTGCTTTTTCTCTCACAATAGCTCGTCCTCTTAACACCTGAATGCCCCTAACTGTAAAGCAAGAATGTATTGTTCCCATCAGGCTCACAGGACTGTTGGGCTGCTTGATAATTAAATGGAAGAAGAACATGAAAATTCTCACACCTTTTTTCATGCAAAATGTCTCCATTTCAGCTTCCACTGCCATGATGCTTTAGCTACTTCTATGGCCTTTTGAAGCAAATATGACAAAGCAGCAACCAGAAAATGCTCTTCACGGGGTGCATGAGAAAATGAACATTAAAAGACTGAAAGTTTTGCTTTTGATGTTTAAATGATTTGCGGTGGTGACCTCAACTGTGCTTTAATGACTATTCTACCCAATTAATTTCCTTAGATATTTTTGTTATGCTTTAAAAATGCATGCTCAAATTTTGTTGGTTTTTTTTCTTTTCTTTCTGAAGTCCCTGTTGTGTTTTCTACATTGTGAACTGCAGAAATGTTGCTGCAGTAAATTCCTTTTGTTTTGCCTTGTACAAATCGTAAAAGAGTATATTATCTTCATTTTTCTTCCTTCTTTCCACTTAAGTATGTACAAGATTTTTTAAGAGGATGAACAGGGAGAGTAAACATATATAATGATGTTTTGTTTTACTGATGAGCAGTTGTCACGCTCTTACATTAGACAGGGTTGAGAGCTGAGAAAACTGATAAACCAACAGACAATATAGGCAATATTTAAACCACAGGAACTTGACTCTCAGTTCCTTCTTTCTTGCACTATACACAGTAATGGACTCTGAAGGGGTCAAGGACCTTATTATCTCCAAAAACATTTGATGTTCCTTTCTGAATTACCCGTTGGAAATAAAAAGGTTTTTTGGGTGTTTTTTTAGAAGCATGTGCACACTATTTCCATGGATTTTTATGGACTTCATAAACCCAGGAAACAAATACCTACATACTTCAATATGGTCTTCAGATCATCTCTGAGACCCCTTTGCACTGTCTTACTCCACCTGGTATTTTTAATGGATTCTGCAAGACCAAGGCTAAAAGTTTTTCTTTTAGTCTCTGTAAAATAGCCCAAAAGTCTGGAGTATTTAGGGAAAAAGAAATAGGAAAAAATCCCTGTAGAGACTTTCAGGCTTGACTTAAGAAGTCAGTAGATTAAAATAACCAAGTCAACTAAATAAGGCCTGTGGGAAAGCCAGGTAACCCTCTGAAAACATCCAAAATGTTGTAAAATATGTGATGTGAGAGCAGTTACTCACAGGTCACAAAAAGAATAACAAGTGATAGAATGAGACTAAGAAAGAGAACATTTCCACTTGTTAAAGTTTATTTATCCTGTGAAGAAATCTTCCAGTGAAAACAGCTTTTCTGACTCATTTATAGATGGGCTAAACTACATTAATAAACAACCTGTAAATCTCTTAATTTCCTGAGTTAGAAGGAGAACTGGCAAGATCTCCTAGTGGAACAGGTATTTTACCTCTCCAGTGCCTATGATTCTATCACACAGGGTCCCTTTCAATTATCAAAGCATCACGTGCTCATTTCAGCAACATGACTCCCATTAATGTCAAAGGGAGACTTGAGATTAAAAACCCCAGGCGTCACTTTAAAAATGCAGGAATTAAAATGATATATCATTTCTCCACTAGAGAAACCAATTCCCCAAATATGAGACCCCCTTGCATTTTTCTACTACAGGACTACCCCTTGCTTATCCTCAGCACCCAAAATTAAATACCAAGTCTAGATCGCAATTAACCAAGAGCTTCTGAAGGTGAAAAAGAGAAAAGCAGAGACTTTTTTTAGCCATTAAAGAAATTAAAGACTTTGCTTTTCCAGGGAGAGTGTGATTTAAGGGCTAATCAGCACCATGGTCCTACACATTATCTAAGAAATTGAAAATTACTGGCTACTAAGCCCAGCTCTCAGAAACTCCAGGGGGATTCTCTGCAAGGCCTCTGATAACTTTTGAGTCTGGGCTTGAATGTTGTTCTCATCTTAATTAGAAATTCATCGTGTGTGTGTTTGTATATGTGTTAGCATTTGTATATATGTTTATTGCTGTATGTGCACATACTTACACACATATTTTGTCTCCATATGGGTGCACAAACATTACAGAACATATAACTCTCCACTCTAATTGCCTGCTTTTTTCCCCTGTCATGTTTAGCAGATTATGCTCTCTACGCTCTATTTTCCTTTCCCTGTTTTGGCAAGGACTTACAAATGCCCTATTTGCTTTCTTTTATCTCATTACATTATTCAGTGGTTTTCGGTACACATATGCTCAGAAACATCAGCAAATAACTTATTTTCAAAAAGCTTTGAGAAAAGCAAATGTGTTTCTTAAAGAAAGAAGCATAAGACTGACTCAAGGCATAATCAAAGTAGCTGCATAGGGCAAAAGATTACCAAAAATACTAAAATGACTACAGTCCCACTGTTTTGCTAACACCAGAAGTCACCAGAATCTTCACACCTACAGCTGTAAACAAGGAAAGTTAAGCTGACAACTAAGGTAGAAGGAGTGTTTGAATAAGAGTGCAGTGCCAGGATTGGTCTTCTGCTTGCTGCTACCTGCCTGAATTCTGAATAATCCCCTGGAAATGCCCCATTCTCTCCTGTGAAATGTGAAGTGTATTTTCCTTTTTGAAATAGATCAATAACAACAGGAATCCTAGGAAAGAGGTGGGGCTGCTACTGGGTGGAACCGGGACCTTTGGAACAGAGCCTGAGATACTGAACACCTTCCTTGCTTTCATCTTTGCTGTCCAGGCCAGCTCTCATGAGACTGGGGTGGCCAAACACTGGAAAATGTTTGCCAAGCTCTTGTGGGACCTCTCTCCTTTAATGACGTTCAGAGTTTGTGCAATCAGGGTCTTGAATGGCTTAACCTAACCCTCCTCTGAGTGAGGGGAAAGATAATTTCCAGCAATCTCTATAATCTAAAGTACTCCATGATTCTTTGATTTGTTAGAAATGGGAGAAAATAAATGTTTATGGATCTGCAAGCAGACAGAGCTGAAAATAAACAGAGAAACTGTCAACTTAAATGTGCCCAACACAATTTTCTGCTACTGAAGACAACTGGCACAGAAAAGGCTATGTCCATATTATTAAATGCTTTTCACCTTCAAAAGAAGGTGGATGTGTATAAACTGATCCCTGGCTTCTGCTAAACACAAAACATATCTCAGAATTGGGATATCTCAAGTCATGTGGTTCAAAAGGGTTTTGGGAACCTCTGTAACAGTTTGGCTTCACAACCAATTGACATCTGAAGTCAGAAATATTCCCCATAACTATTTAATTTATTAGAACTGGTGTAACCATGACACCAGATATTTTTGTCTTCCGAAGGTAAACACGGACAAATATTTACATTCCTGAGAACTATTGCAGGTAAGGTATCAGGAATGTCCATCTTTCTAGCTTTACTTTTATTAGCTTGTCTGTTTTATTTCAGATTTGGTTTTTTTTTTTGGTTTTTAAAAAAAGCGTACCTTGAAAGTGTTAAGGTTTTTTATTGTTTTCATTTTTCATTAGGTTTTTTTTCCACATTGCAAATTAAGACCCATGGCTGTGTGCCAGTCCAGGTGTGTGGTGCTCTTAAAGACATGAGTAAGATCATGTTTCTATATGGCCTTGTTGTGGTTTATTAATGCAATTTCTTGATATGGAGGACAGTGGTTCTGGAAAAAAAACCCAATTTTTGTGTGAGGGATGAAAGAGGACAAGATTTTGAGACAAGGCAAAGAACTATATGCAAACAGTCAGAGAGATTCACTTTTAAACAGTTGTATTTTTGGGGTTTTCTTCCACACACTTAAAGGGTATTTTCATAGTTCCTTTCAATACTTTCCCCTCATTATTAGTTTTGGATTTTCTTTCCTTTTTTTTAATATTTGTTTGGTTATTTTTCTTTCAAGTGAATTTTTTTCTGGGGGCTCTGGGGGTGGTTTTATTTGGTTTGTTTGCTTCTTTTCAGCTCACCAAATCTCAAACAGAAATATGTTTATGTCTGGTTAATGTGTTCTTGGCTTTTAGATAAGAATCTAAAGTAAGAACTTTATCTTTCAATGTAGCCTTGAAGATCAGATTAAAGGGAGGAAAATTTGAGCAACTGGTGGGAAATAAGTGGAAAATTATGAAAAATTTAAAATTTGCTCTACTTCATCTATAGTTGTTTCTCTCCCTTCTGCTAGTGTTATTTTATTCACCTCTTATTTTAAAAATACAGCATTTATAAGCACAGTGTCTATAAGAAAATGGGCACAATCAGCTTTTTGATATAAGGCAGGGGTGTACAAAGAATTCCTAACTGAGTGTAAGGTACTATTTTAATTAAAGTCAGGGATGGGAAAAAGTGCTGCACTGACAATTCAGATTGTGAATGATTCGGTTCATCCACAAAATGTTTCTTTCTCATCCCTTGCTTCAGCAATTTACTTTAGTGAAGGGCAAGTTCAGACCACTCAGCTCTTCTCCAGAGGAGCTTACCTGTTCTGGTCTGGACTGAAGTCCACTGAAGAGCTTTTTTTTGTCTGCCAAAAAGGCATCATTGCCATTGATCTGTGCTGGATTTCAACAAGTGACCTCGGGGTGACTGTCTGTGCGAGCTCTCACTTGAGAGAGCCTTACTTTCAGCAAGGTTTTTTTTCATATTCATATTAAAGCAGGTTGCCTCATGAATGAACGGAGCATGAAATACAGAATAACCATAACAAAAAAAAAATGCAGCTTTTTGCTGTTTTGTTTTTTTTTTTTTTTTTTAAAGGACATTCCCACTTTCACTTAATTTACACTCATATAAGGGGAGCATTACTCCAATAGGTCCAACAAAATTTCTTTTGATCCACATCCCATGTAACAAATCAGAGTTTTGCCTGCAGATTGATTAAGTTAACAGAAATTAACTGGAAACTCTTTGTTCTTAGGTGCTGTCTTTCTCAATAATGACCCACAGATGATAAAACATACAGAGTATTAAACAAAAAAGGGATTTTCTAAGTAGACTACAAACCACAGCTGAATCAGTTCACTGATCCATAGGGCACACATTCAGTCAGAAAAAGAAAAGGAAAAAAGGGAAGAAATTCCATACAACCCAATGCCAAGGCCATTAATGTGGGGAAACAATAAATTCACTCCTTGACATTCTTCATTTGAAGATGGGAAAGGTTTATTTTTTCCTGAAAGACAGAGCTGAGAAAGATCCATTCATTACACTGTTGAAGGAAAAATCATTCAGCAGAAAATATAGGTAGTGTAGCTGAGGAACAAAGAAAGTAGATTCTTAATATCTTTTTTTTCTCCTAACAAGCAGATTGTTTCTTTTTATCCCTTTCTTAAAGGCATAAAAGGAACAATACAAATCTCTACAACCAAAAAATCAGACCCAGACAAACTGAGAAATTAAAATTTCACACAAACTATTTTCCTGTATCAGACTCTGACAACATTATACAGATTCTAGACAGACAACCTGGGATAAGTCTATAACCTCCCCTTCAGAAATCTGAATATCCACTAAAAGAAGTGAACATTAAAGTGCCATAACAATGACTTTATGAAAGGAATTGCACAGGTATGAACAGTCATAAACTTATCTCATTGGGAATGACAGTTTCTGTCTTTCAGAAGCAGAAGCAAGGCTGAAGTAACACCTGGGTATTTCAACCAACAGAAATAACACTGGAAGGGAAATGAGTCTTGAGAATATGTGATAAGTTATCCATGATCTGACTCTTACAGTTCTCAAGAATGCAACATGCTTGCCTTCACCTGCTCTGGAGGTGCTTTAAAAAGGCAAAAGCACCTGATTGTCCAGTCCCTCCTATTCTTCTGTCCATCCACAATCTGCACTGGATATGCCATGGTTGAATTTACATGCCGGATTTCTCTGTGGAATTTTACATTACTGTGCACACTGTTGTTTTATCTCCAAGATAACACAACATCTTTAAAGTAAAGTAACACTGTATATAGTAGCCTGCAGCTCCTTTAAGGAATTGTAGTAAATGTTCAATATTTCATACAATGTTGGATGGCAATAAACCCTATCATACTAAACCCAAAAGATTGCTGTGGTGTCTTTTTCTATAAAGGGCCCATCTGGGCTGAATCTAGTCTCCTGTTTTTTCAACAAATATGACAAACTACTGTGCTGGATGGTAAGCCAAAGGTACTTTTAGTAGTAGATATCAAGACTAATAACAATCAAGAAGGCACTCACTCTGCAGTACTGAACAGATCTCTTGACTATTTCAGGGTTTGGCAAAAGAAACACTTTTCTAGATGAAAACCATAAATAGCAAGGCTTCAGAAGACCAGGGAAGGAAATTTGCCTCAAGAAAGTAAAATTTCCATCCAGGTTTGAGTTCCTTGATATATGTTAGACAAATGTTCTTAATAAAATTCATGCCTGCAAAAAGTATGAATGAAAGAATGAATGAATGAATGAATGAATGAATGAATGAATGAAATTTATTAAAGTAACTCCACAGAGTGGGAAATAAAAGAATCTTCTGAAGAACAACTTGTTATGGTAAACAGTCCATCATCCCTGAATTCAAATTAATAAACCCAAGGTTAAGGTTGAGGTTTCGATCCTTATTTCCATAACTCACCACAGAATTGGTCTGAACAGGTACAGATACTGTCTTCAGCTCTGTATGTGAAACATCATAAAATGTGGGCAGATGGAGACAGCCTGGCTAAACAAGAGTTTGAGACCAAAGTGCCTTGACTATTGCCAAAGGGATCTGAAAAGAACATGAAATTTCCTTCTTTGGGGACACAAAAAGAAAGTGTTTTCTAAGTTCAACATTTTACCCTGGCCTACTCAAAGACACAAAACCAGACACTAGCACAGGTCCCATGATTTGTTCTACCAACACAAATAATACACCTAATTTTTAATTTATTTTTTTTTTGCCTGGGCACCCATTTCCCTGCCTACATAGATATTTGTGCAAGGTTACCACAGGCTGTCTGCTTAGACATTGGGAAACAGACACAAAAGGACAGGTATGCAGCTAAGCATTCCATTTCCTTCATTCCATAATTTCAAGGTTTGTTTGGTTGGATGAAAACATTGCAGATGACAAAGGAACTAAGAATCTCTAAACAATCAAGATGGAAGCATAATGAAGGAGCAGGGGAAAATCAAAGGCAGTCATATGAGTCAGGTAATGAGAATAATTGAAGGTTATTATTCCTTCTGTTCTCTAAAAACTTCCACCAAATATTAGAGTGATTATTTATAATTTTCATTATATTGATGGTATGACTAAAATCAAAGTCTTTTTGTGCTGAATACTTTTGAGCAAATAGGTCAGATTCATCTCTCTCGGTTTTTGGAAGTCTGAAGTCATCTGACCTATTTTAACAAGCCATTTTAGGATGAAATGAGCAGCCCTGAGGAAAAAGCAAAAGTGCTTATATCTCTCCTTTACTCATAAAAGGAGTTTAGAATGACTGGTTCATACAGAAATGTCGAACTTAGGAGTCTTAACCTAAGTGAGATGAATTCTTCCTATTCTTTCCAACTAATTTTATCACTCTGAAAAATAGGCACCTCATCTAAGATGGTTGCCCAGATTCTCTCTGTAGACAATGGAGAAAAATAAGTACCTCTTGAGGGAAATTCTTTCTACATTATTTGAACATCTTTCTTTTGAGAGGACGAGCCCTCCTCCAGAAGGGAAGGTGGCTGGCCAAGGGCCTTCTCACTTGCAAGGGAAGTGAGTGACATAGATCAGTGCCTTGCTGAAAACACAGTGTCTTCTGAAAAGACATTATAATTACATATATAAAATAACAAAGTCAAGGATGTTTACTGTTGACTCAGTTGAGGATGGATTTCACTCTAATGGCTGGTTATAAGACAGATAGGGAAACATAAAGCAAGAGTGAAAGAACAATAAAAGTGAGTGAGAGAGAAAATATAAGAAATAACTTCTTCAAGCCCCATGAGAAATAAACGCATTTACAACTACTTTATGCACAGTTAAATTGAGATACAAATAAGTTTAGTTCCAAATAGTAAGCCAGAGCAAGAGACACAATACCAGGGAAACAGTTCCCAGAAATTGGGAAACAGCTGCATGCTGGCTATGGAAAGAACTCTATCTTGCAAGAGATATAGGCACCCAGAAATGAGTACTGGAAAATGTCTGAATGTGAAAATAGTCAGAAAAAAAAAAAAACAACATGCACAATAAGATTCCTGGCTGATTGAAATCAGCAAATGGATTTCTAGTTTAGCTATGCAAATAAACTTGAATTCTAGCCCCCACTCTGATTCAGCTTTCATTTAATTATTTTCGTTTTTTTCATTCTTTTCATAATTCAGCTTTTCATTTAATACTTTTAAATTCTGACATTAGTTTGGTAAAAGTTGCTTTAATACATTTTTTTTATTAGTTCGGGTAGTTGAGAATTGGATTATTTTCTTTTATATTTGTATTTCTCCCCTATTTCCCCTTCTTCGAATCATTCTAGCAAGCCGCTCACTAAAATTCAAACAAAATAGCTGTTACTCCATTCTTATAATAAGACATGTAGGGCTTTTGGAGTTAAAAACTGAACAACTTGGGTAAACGTGGTACTGCCTTTGCTTCTGCTAAAACATGAAAGAGAGAGGTGTGTGCAGTTTCCCCCACGTACGTGTCAGCTACTTCTTTCTTCTCTTTCTTTTATTTTAATTTTATTTAGAATTCAAACAAATGATGGTGTGAGAGGAAGATATGATTTAAAGCCAGCAAGACTCACCCCATAGGAATTTTAGATACTGCAGTATGGGTGACAAGCCAGTCTGGTGACAGTCACACACAGGAATTGTGCATCCAGGAATTGTGCGTGTGAATACACACACACAGTGCTAGCCACCAATGAGGAGGAGGAAAGGCTGTGTTGCAGTTCATTTCCTCAAATTAAAAAAAAAAAAAAAAAACACTCTTGAAATAGCTTTATTTTTGTGTCTTCCCCACTGTTTCTATAAATCTGCTGAAATGAATGATGCTGTAATGCTGTGAAGTAACTGACACCTCCTACCATGCAATTTCGGTAATCATTTGATAAATCTCCTTTGAAATATAGCTATGCCCCAAGAAGTGGTGTTGGCTTAAAGAAGTCTCTAATATTTTCTCTCTTAATTTTTTTTTTCTTTACTAAGTGAATATATGTTTAGGCATGTGGAAATTTTTACTCTTGTGTTTTGTGGGATTTAACCAATAATGACTTGCTTATTATGATCACAGAATATTTGTCTGTACTATGATGATTCAGTCAGTAAATAAAACTGATGGCTTTTGATTGTCTTTTTCCTAACTAATGTGTTCACTTTACCCCAAGAGCTGGGTCTCACAATTATGAACAAACAGGTAAAAATACCCCAAAGCCATTACCCTCCAAGTACTGAAAACTTCAAAAGAAATGCAGACAGCTGCAAACAGGTTCTCAGCAAAGTCAGTGCAGTATTTGTCTAGAGAAGAAGGTAAGGTCAGCTCTGTAGACTTCTTGGAAGAGACCTCCCATCAGTCTAAACTGATACAGCTCCACCAAAGTCAATTTACACCAAATAAATATTCCTTTTTTATTTTTGCATTGTCTTTGCACTGCAGTGTAAAACAACAGGAGTCACCTTACAGAGGCCTTTGTGTATTTCAGCTCAATGCCAAGTGCCTTTGCAGGTCTGAAAGGACAGCCCACTACCACAGGTCATTTGTGCTTCTTTCTGTATCAGCAATAAATTCCACCACACAATTCTCTGCTGTGCACACAAATAATCATAAAAAAAAAAAAAAAAAAAAAAAAAAAAAAAAAAAAAGAGAGCAATTTTCCTTTCTCTGCTGTGTAAGGTAATATTCCTAAGATCAAGGCCTCTAGAGTTGGTTGGAAAAAGAAAGGAAAGGTTTTCCATGTCTTTCCAAGTCTGACCGCTGTGCTAGGACATAATGTGGGCAGATAAAGCTGAACACTTTCTTGGAGCTATTTCCAACATAAAGAGTTGAACATTTAAAGCAATTTTCACCTAATATTTTTGTTTTCCTTTTGTCCTTACCTCTAATAAAACCAGGTTTGTTTTACTTATCAACTAATAGGGTATAGCAGGGTTAAAGAGTAGCACACCTTCTCCTTCCTTCTTGTTCTTGTCCTCCCTTCATATTTCTCTTTTATCCTCTTCAGCTCCCAATTTCTCTTTCTTTTCTCTTGCTTCCCTTCCCCCTTTCTTCTTCGTTTTCTAGTTTCATATTAATTTGCCCTTCCCCTCTAAAACTGGATTCTTAAAATAATTACTGGACTGCAACATTTACAATATGGCAAGCTGTCCTTGTATCTTCTACACTGCTCTTAAACCTCTACATCACACTCTGACTTCCCAAAAGCAGGTTGCTGAAAAGGGAATGGTTTTAAAATAGGCTACACACCCACAAGGAATCAACATGTGTTATATTGGTACTTCCTTTCTTTTTTATCTCAAAGTAGAAATAAAGGCAAGTAGATTTGTTGTTAAGTAGCTCTCTAGTTTTTTAAGATCCGCAGTGAAAATCTTCTAAGAAAAGTTGAAGGCCAGATCTTGGAATACAGGCTGGTTTCTCAAGCACCTCATCTCTGGTCAATAGAGAATGGTGATTAAGAACATGCACAGGAAAGTTGATTGGTCTCTCATGGCTTTTTTTAGCAACATTACTCTGAGTAGCCTAAAAGTTGTTGTGTAAAGAACAGACTTAGTCCCTGCCATGAACAGAGAATAAGAAGTGAATTACTTAAGGCCCTCTCAACACTGAACACAGCCTAGGCAGATTAGAAGATGAGATCATAAACCTGTTAAAACCTCTGTAAGTAGAAATGGAAGACACTGAATAAAATGAAGCAATATTTCATAAAATATTACAAAATCAAATAGATTGAATTTGGTTGTACACACAGAGTTACAGACACAGAAATATCTTAATGATGAAAGTGACAGACAATTTTTCCATAATGTTTCAGGGACATCTGAATTATGAGGGCAAAAATCTCAAATGTGATCTAAGTATTATTAGTGACCTAATAATAATTTTAGTCTAGTTATAACTTAAAAGCAAGCCCAAAACTGTTCTACTTTTAAGATCACAGAAAAATTTCCTTTAACTTGGTGATTCAGAATAGCTTTAAGCATGCTTAAAATTTCAGAACTCTGAATTTGATGAGTATTATTTTATTAGGCTATATTTGACAGATTGGGCAATGCTTTGCAAGATATTGATCACATTTATAAATCTCCGAGTTTTTCCTACAGGTAAATCCACTAACATTTGCAAATCAGGATGTAAACAAAGGAGGGAAGAAAATGTTTTGAAAAAGGACTGGGAAGAAGAAAGAAATGCCAAACTTTACTGCATAAACTTGCAGGGTACTTGTTATCTTTGATCTATATGAGCTATTTCAATTCTGTCTTTAAAATCAAGAATCTGAGTTTTTCTTGATTTACTCCTAGCTATATTACTCTTGGAGAGAGGGACCACCTTCAAGGTGATCATACTATGGTGACATGAAACTTATTTGTGGTGGGAAAACGTCTGTATTTGTGCATCATTGTATCTTCTTTTGGTTTCAACATCCTCAATCTACATTTTACTGTCCCTCAATTCACCTCAAGTGAAAAACAAAGTCTACCTTTAAAACTGAAGTGAGGATTGTGACCAAATAATCCCTTTAAACAAAAGCAGGTCCTGTTCACTTATGGAAAAAAAAAAAATGGTGAAGACTTCCAATGATCTTTCTAGCAAATTTTTTTGTTTAAATATTGTCCTGGTTTTGCACAAATATACAAATATGTATCACAAATATACATGTAAATTCATCAATATAATAAGCCATAGATCCTGTAGTCAGTCTTTGCCTTCCTGGTATCACCAGATTAAGAGTCTTTTTAAGGGATGCAATATAGATCCATTTTTCAGAAAATGCACACTATAATATCCTTCTTCAGCTGTAGATTCTACATGTCATAGTTTCCAATTATATGAGCAGGCTACTTTCTATTTTGACCACAGAACCAGCATCAAGCAGTGACAGTCATGTTACTCCACCCTCACGACTGGAATTCCACATTCCTGTGCAGACCCAATGACTTGCAATAGACTTTTTTTTTATAGAATCACAGAATCACAGAATGTCCTGGTTTGGAGGGGACTTTAAAGAGCATCTCATTCCAACCTCTCTGCCTTAAGCAGGTTCTCCTTCTGCAAGACCAGGCTGCTCAATGTTTTATCCAATCTGGCCTTGGACACTGCCAGGGATGGGGCACCCACAGCTTCTCTGGGCAACCTGTGCCTCAGCACCCACACAGTAATGAATTTTTTCCTCATATTCATTCTAAACTGATTATTTTTCAGCTTGCAGCAATTCTCCCTTGTTCTGTCACTCCAGGCTCTTGTAAATAGCCTCTCTCCCTCTTTCTTATAGGCTCTGTTCAGGTACTGGGAGGAGCTGTCTGTGAATCTGTGTCTCAAAGAATTCTTCACTAATTGTAGTTTTAAATAAAGTGTTCATGAATTTTCCAGATCAGGGAAATCACTCTTGCAGGTGTCCATGGCTAGACTATAGCTTCATTATTATTAACTGACCTTTTTTTTTCCAGATATCAACTGCCTTTTCCGTCAAATTCAATTTAGATTTCCAAACTAGAATTTATATACCAAATTTCTGGGGAAAGAAAGTTTCCATCATCAAGAAAATGTTGCTTTTTCTAATTATGTTAAAAAGTTTATTAAGAGATATTGCTTTGCCCTGCAAAAATTCACTAATTTACATCATGGGAGTGTCACTGATATTGCAGTATCAGTATTATTGCCATATCTTCCTCTATGTTTCACCTCAGCATTCTTCTTTTCACCCCATCTGCAGCATTCCTATATGCTCTTAAATACTTACTTCCTTTTTTCCAAAGGGATTATAGACTGAAGTCTTTATTGCTGATATATGCCAGATATAAATGTTCCCTTTTTTTTTTTTTTTTTTCATTTTTGTTTTAAATCTAGGAATGAGGGAAAGTGAGACAGTGAGCGTTGTGTATATGTATCAAATAGAAAAGAAGAGAGAATCTCAAATAAAAAAATAAGACCTCCTTTGTAAATTCTATGGAGCCATAAATTTTGTTGGTTTGACAAAGCCATTTAATCCTTATCAGATTGAAAAATTCCAAATGTTGCATTTGGAAATTATGGCCATGAAAATTTGTTGGAAGTCTTTATTGGCTTCTTTCAGGTCACACTATTAACAGATTGGGGCCTGAGTTCTTCAAATGTATATAGAAATGCACTTGGAAGATGACATTTTTTACAGTTAAACACCTTCAGTCACCACCCAGGATTTATCATGCCCTACTATCATGACTTGTGCTGCCATCAAGAAAGGAATGGGTGGAGAAAGAGATTTCATGATGGTTAGTTTATCTCCACAGGCTGGATGCTTCTGAGAACAGAAGAGAAAATGTGCTCCATCTCAGTAGTCCCTGATAAAATCCTTGTCATCTGTGGTTTTCCTTTCAGAACTTTTTCTTATTTCAGAACGTTTCATCTAAATCATCACTCTTTGGGCAGTCCTGTGTGAATCATAATCTGTTCTGATACCACTATCAGTGGAAATGGTGCTGTCAACATTTATGTCAATGCTGAGGTTGTAATTTCTTGACAGTAATGTTCCTCCACTTGATAAAACACTCTGTTCAACCTGGAGGAAGCTCCTGCTTGGTGCTCCCTCACTAAGAGTCCTTTGCTACTCAGGCACATGGCAGGTTGAGAAGACACAGTGCTGTCCATGCCATATTTATTTGCTCTGGTAACAGCTCTCAAGCTCACTTGGAAGAACAGTGATACTCCCAACAGTGTAAGAGCGTAAAATTCACTGATACCAGGAGTGGTTTGGGAGGAGGAGAGAGGGATGGGACTGCTCGGACATCAAATCTCCATTTTGAATTTACAGGCAAATATGCACTTCAAGTTCAGTCTGTAGAAGTCATCTCTGTGTGTCTCATAGGTAACAGATAATTTCCCTACATTTTAAAGTCAATTAAAATACTTCCGTAACAAAAACAAACAAACAAACAAACCCAAGTCCAAACAAAGAAAAAATACCTGTCCCCAAAATTATGCCTCAAGAACACTGACAATGGACTATTTTCTAATCTTCAATATGGTTCTTCCATTAAAGTGCAGGAACAAGAAATTCATATGTATATTTGCCAGTTTCACAAAAAGTTTTGATATAAATGAACTATGAAATCCCAGATATCAAACACAGAGTGGAACAAATGCAGAAAAGGGCTACTTAGAAGGTCAAGGGAATGGAAAAATTTTCTTAGCAGTCTAGAAAGCTTGGTTTGTTGAGCCTCTCAAAATGAAAGAGATACAACAGAGGATTTGATTGCTGTCTAAAATAACATCAGGGAAGTTTTTATGGTAACACGAGAGAAGGAAAGGGGCTATTATACCTAACAGGCAATGTTTGCAAAAGAAAAAAAGGGTATAAAGTGTTGAAAATAAATTTAAACTAAAAAGTTGAAGAATATTCTCACTCTTTAAAGAAACTATGTTCTGTACAAATTTACCAGCCAGAGACCAGGGAGGAAAAAATCCTGATCTTTTTTGAAATGGAAAGTGAAAGATCTTATTCTGCATGCTACCTGCCATAGCAGAGCAGTTTTAGGACCACACCCCTCCTCTCATTTCTAGCATCACTTGAAAAATAAGAAAAATCACTAGTTTGCTTAATCATCTGTGTTTTGAAAATCATATTTGTCATAGCAAGTAAATTGAATATACAGTTAAGTCCTACAACACTTCTTCAAAAGGTTTAGTATTCCTGTGGGTGGCATGGACTTCTGGCCTGCTACAAGAACAAATCAAACAGAGATATAAAGGCAAAAGAGATATGATTGCAAAGGCAGAATATATTCTGTAGCAATTCAAATTCAGTAATTTTCAGTGATTGGTTCTACTTTAGAAGTCTGGGGGACTTTTTTGAAATTAGGCAAAATCAGAGTAAAGGAAATAAATATTATCCTTTACTCTATGCTGAGTGATAAAGTTATGTAAGGAATACTGGCAGAAAATTATACAAATTACAAAACTGTCTACATAATAACTGAAAGAAAAACTTCTTTGCTTCATCTGAAGTCATCCTTTCTCCAGCCAAATAACATCCCTCTACTACCTGTACACAAATTCTAAAAAGACAGCTGTTAAAATCTGAAAATAATCCCCAGATGGCCTTCAAATCCCAGAAGTTTATTATTAGTTTAATAGTCTCCACTTTTGAGGGTCAAATTGGAGTCCCTGCTTGAGGACTAGCTAGAACAATCAACCTGGCAGACATTTAACCAATATTGGAAGTGTCACTTGTCCTCAGCTTCAGGGAGAGCTGCTCTCGTGCAGGCATCAGTAAATCTTGAAACACTTCCTAGCCCAAATTCTAAAATGGTGGCAAAATTTTACAGGCGTTTTTATGGATTATGCAAAGCTTCTTTGAATACAAATACCTAAAAGAAACAAAAAATCCCCCAAAAAACACAGGCACCATGTAGCAAATATTAACAAGCAGTTAATGTATTTCATGGTCTTAATTGAGTTTGGATAATTGCAGATATTCATTCATTCCCTGTCCCTCTATTTTAAATGCAAGTTTCACATGGATAAAGTGTTTACACATTTGGTCTTGGGTCATCAGTTCATGTCAGGCCACCAGTTTATTCCATAGTGGTCCATCAGTATTATGAAGTTCTCTGCTTCAATAATTTTAGAGGCAGCAAAGGCAAATTTGTTCCAAACTTCGGCTTCTCTTAGAAACATCTTCTCTCTCTCAAAATTTATATTCCTTGGGAACACTGCACATGGTTTGCAGTGGCTGTATTCCTTATACAAGACACTGTAAGATGTGCTAAATTCTTCAGTTCCCTGGCTCGCCTTGCCCTGTCTCTCAGGAGAATCAGCACCAGTTTATCAATGACTGCAAGCTGTATCTTAGATATTATTTTTACCAGCTGTCAGTATTTTAACGTTGCCTCAGAATGATGTTAGTGTTTGCAACATTTGACCACATTGTTCCAGTCTAATATGCCTACTTATCTACATTACTGGGATTACACAGCAGGTGGCTACATCATCCATGAAGAATCAAGTTCAAATTGTTGCAAATAATCTGACAGTTTTCTTCTTTTTAAATTCTGAAAGGCTTTGGATGTGATAATGTTAGAGCTTCAGATACCTCCTCTTCTATGGTTCTTTTGACACTTTTTGTCACTCAATGCTCTCTTGACTTTGTTGTTGTTGTTGTTGTTGTTGTTGTTGTTGTTGTTGTTGTTATTGCTTTGGGAGGGGAATGTTTACATATATAAAATGGCATCCCTGGGCAAAAGGGGTTTTGCAATTGTGATTCCTATATTTATATAATTTGCCCCCAATCCCTCCATGTTCAGGGCAGTGGTTCTCTGGAAGTGTCCAAAAAATGTATGTATGTGGCACTTGAAGACATGATTTGGTGGTAAAGATGATTTGGTGGCGGTGCTGGGTTGACTGTTGGACTTGATGATTTTAAGGGTCTTTTCCAACCCTGATGATTCCATGATTCTGTGAAAGGCTTTTGATTTGCTTGCCACTTTCAAGTAAATTTGATAAGGAGAACTAACCTTAAAACTTAATTAATAGAATTTAACATAAAAGAAATGTCTGGATTAAAAATAAAACCCAAAAAACTCTACAGAAATGCCACTGAATATGACCTTAAATCTTTGTAGATAGCAAAGAACCCTTAGAAAAGGAAGTTCTTTAAATCCCTCAGTTTTGGGAAAGTTTCTTCTCTGGTAAATAGCCTCTTAATAACTGAGATTGGCAATAAAGGATGCATTGTGACACTGCAGTTTCTCTTCTCTCTCTGGCTTTGCAGCCTTAAGAACCACCTCATCCCAGGTGAGGCTGCTGGTTTCCAGGCACACCTGGCATGTGATGGTCATGGATGAAAAGGAAGGCTCTGATGCTGTGCTGAAAATGAGTGAAATACATGCCTCCCTAGGAGAGAAGGAGAGTGAGACAGGAGGCAATTAGACGAGTCTGACTTCTCCACAGGAGAGACTTGACACATTCCCCTTTTGGTGGACACATCTGCCTTTCCTTACCTGTAGACCCTTTTTCAAGACCAGATTGTTTGCTTTTCACACACTGCCTTTGAAAAGGCTAAATTTTATTGAAAAAATAACATTGGTTTTCCTGTGGTAATCCAACATCTTGAATTACTTGTGGGTACCTGAATTCTAAGCTCGATACGATAAGTATTTATTTCATCTTGATATTTTTTAGCTCAAGTTAAAAATTGTCACAGCTATAAATCAGTGCTGTGGTCTGGTTTGGTTGGGGAAGATAATAGTCATGAAACTTTCAGCAAATGTTGTATGATTTTTACCATTGTTAAGAGTGTGCCTAATTTCCAAACTTTCCTCCCTCCAGATAAGGTCGTATGGCCAACTCTGTATCTATCCTCAAATCTCATTTCCATGTTTGTGCAAAACCTCATTGAGAAGAAACAGTGGAGGTAAAGATCCTGGGGGAAATAAGGAAAAGCATTAGCAGAATAATGAGTGACTCCTGTCTTATTCAGGGAACTCATGAGATTCCATGGGATGTTACCCTGAAGGACCAAAGGATGTAGGCTAACTCATCAAGGACAAAATTAGAGCAAAAAAATTATCTATTTCAATGTGCAGGATATTGAGCAGCTTTGTCAAAAAAATGACTTAGTTCTCTGAGTTTGAACAGGAAAAAATTAGTGGGTAGACATTGAAAACCACTGTGGGACACCAAAAGGAATACAGAGCAACACAATTAGACAATTAAACGTTTATCTGGAGTTGAAACTGGTAATGGATAAAAGAAGCCATCAGAAAGTCGTCCACTATCACTTGAAAAGATAAACAAAGACTAAAGAAGATTTGTGTCCACTACTGAATGAAATCCCTGGCAAAGGACATGAAGGAAGGTCCATGAACTTTTCTTTGCTCAGTCTTCAGTGGCACAGTCTGCATTCCCAGATTTCCCAGTCCCATGCCTAGCATCAGAGTTTAAAAGATTGCAACACCATACACTATGCAGAAGGATCAAAATGGGAATTGCTTAGGAAAATTTGAAATACAGATATCCATGGAAGTGTATGTGACACAACTGGAGGCCCTGAACATGAGAAGAATTATTCTGAAACACTTCACAGCTCCCACAGCAAACACCTCAAATGGTGCTGGCTCACAAAGAACAAGTCACAACTAGAAGCACTGGCTCACAAACCACAAACATCTCTACAAATTCTTCCCTCCCACAACAAATTCCTATATGGAGAATGAGGGAATGGAGTAGAATGTGCCCTGCAAAGCAAAGGAATAAGATGAAGAGTATCACCAGTCCTTACATCTTGCATTGATGCTGCTGCATGGAAGATCTGGAGCTGGGGCTGTGAGACAGAGAAAGTGAAAGTGGAAAAAATGGAGGACAGAAAAAAGAAAGAAGGAGGAAAGGAGAAAGAGAAGAGAGGAAAAGAGATTAGGGGGCCCAATCAACTTCCTTTTGTATTTTATATCACATGCTAGAGGTGCTCTGGGAAGAGTCAGGAGCTATCTGCAGTACCAGGGCTGCTGGATCTCTCCCTGTGCCTGTGGTCCTGGGATTGCCACCATGCAGGACCTCAGCACCTCCACCAGCCAAGAGTGTCATCAATGAGACTCCTCCATGCGAAAGACCAGAGCCCTACCAGAGCTTGTACACCACACATGTGAGCTCACAAGAGCTCTGGACTAAATGCCAAGGGACAATGTCTGTGTGTCTGCTGAAGAGCAGTGATTTGGGGGCAGTAATAGCCACTATGCAGTGCCACCAGACTGGTCTCTGTTGCAGCCCCAGCTGCTGCTCAGCCAGGGATGCAGATGCTCTAAAGGGGGGAAATGGCTGCTTTTTAGGGTGTTGCCATCTTCTCATCACCTTGCAGGAGCTGTTTAACCTCAGGCTGGACTTGTGCTGTGATAAGACACTGGTGGCTCTCAACTCAAAGGCCCAGCAGTTCTCTGGAGAGTGTAATGCATGTGGGGGAATCCTGGTGATCTTCTTGGTTCAAAACATTCCCTGACTTAGGTTCTCAAATGGTTGCCAGAGAGGGACTATCCCTTGCAGCAATGTGGGAAAGCCCCATCTGGAGAGCCCAGAAGGCTGAAAGGATGGGTGTGTGCTGGGTGCTGAAGGGGGTGTGTGCTGGTTTTGGCTGGGGCAGAGTGAGTTTTCTTCCCAGTGTCTGGAGTGAGGCTGTGTTTTGGGCTTGTGCTGTACCCAGGGTTGATAACACAGAGATGTTTCTGTTTTTGCTGAACAGGATTACACAGAAAAGGCCTTTTCTGCTTTTCATACTGCCAGGCTTGCAAGGAGGCTGGGGATGCTTGGGAAGCTGGGAGGAGACAGAGCTGGGACAGGGGACCCTTACTGACCAGTGGGATATTTCAGACCATATGAAACCATGCTGTGTACATGAGTGAGGGGGGAAGGAAGGAAAGGGTATATTTGCAGTGATGGTGTTTGTCTTACCACACTCTGCATGATGGGTCCCTCCTCTCCTGGAGATGGCTGAACATCTGCCCAAGGAAGAAGTGAATTAATTCTTGTTTTGCTTTGCTTGTGTGCACAGCTTTTTCCTTCCCTATTAAACCATCTTTATCTCTACCCACGAGTTCTCCAGCTTTTACCCTTCTGACTTCTCTCCCAGACCCTGCTGGTGGGGGAATGATTGAGTGTCTGTGTAGAGCTGGGCTGCTGGCTGGGGTTAAACCACTACAGGATCAGTGTTCGATCACGGTCACTAAAGAGGTGTTTCCTAACTTCCAGCAGGAACCTGCTGTGCTCCAGTTTGTGCCCACTGCCTCTTGCTCTGTAACGGGACACCATTCCAAAGAGGCTGACTCCACCTTCTTTGCCTCATCCTTTCAGACATTCTCCCTGAGCCTTCTCTTCTTCCTGAAATGGGTTTTCTGGTGTCCAGGAATCATGACTTTTCTTTCAGACCATTTCTTCAGCATGTTGAGACAGGCTGGATGACATCTCTCGATGGCACATGGGGTACCAGCCAGCTCTCTCAATTTTGTACAGTTCTTTCCCCATCCTCTAGAAAAACAGTGAAGATCTACCAGCGGTGACTGGACTTTAATGAGGCTTTGTGTCCTAGATTGCCACCCTCCAGCCCTTTTCAGTCATATCTCTCTTTATCTAGTCCATGCTAAATCAGTTCCCCTGTGAGGACAATTTCCAGTGCCTCATGGAAGCCAGGGTAGTCATGTCCACTGCTCTTCTCTCACCTGCCAGGCAAGTAGTTTCATCACTGAAGGCTATCACATTGGTCAAGCATATGTCCCCTCTTAGTGAATCCATGCTGCTGCTCCTGTTTTCTTTCTTGTCCTTCATTTGCCTGGAAATGTCTTCTAGGATTAACCAATTACTTTCCCAAGGACTACAGACTGACCTGTAATTCCACAAGCCCTCCTACTTACTGTTTTTGAGGATAAAAGTGACCCTTGCTTTCCTCCAGTCCTCAGACAGTTCTCCTAGTCACTATAATCATTCAGCCACTGCCAAGAGGCCTCACAATGGTATAATCCAAGCCCCTCAGCATTTTTGGGTATATGGTATCAGGATCTATAGATTCATGTTTGTCTAATTTGCTCAAGAATTCTTTAACTTGATCTCTTCTACTTAAGGTAAGCTTTTCTTGCCCCAGACTCCTCTAACCATCATTTTTCCTATGTTGCCTGTTGTTACTGCCTGTGAACAACGCTTGGGTGTTAATTACATTTCTGTCCTTTCCATGAGTCTCCCTAGACTGAACTCTACCCTCTGGAATTTTATTAGCTTGTCATGAAATGAGACCATCTTCTTTTTTCTTTTTTTTTTCTTTTTTTTTTTGCATAGTGCTCTGAGAATTCCTTCCTAGTATTCCAAGGAAATATTTATTTGCTTATTGAGCACATAATTCTCCCAGTAGCTTCCATGATAGGCAGTTGGGACATTCTGGTTTTAAGGTATTTTCAGCCCATCTCATGTCTGAGAAATCTGCAAATTTACTTTCAGTCACACATACACCAGTGTCTCTAGAGTGAGAGGGAAGCAGAGGCTTGGAGACCTATTTCATTTAATGAAGACCATATCAGATATTTTCAGGAGTAATTATATATGCTGGAATTAGGGTTGGTCTCTCATGTAATCTCTTCCCCTTTAACAAAAAAGTGCCATGGAATTTTAAATCCCTAGATTGTCAAACACAGCAGTTATATTCTTGCCAATGAGTTTACTGTCATAAGCACTTGGAGAGAAAGTCCATTTTAAAAGAATATTCATGAAAAACACTTTCTGAATATGTAATTGGGAGAAATGTCACAGCAATTGTTAGAGTTGCACTCACTAATTAGAGAAAGTACAAAATACCATGTGATTTATGTGTTCCATCAAAACTAAACTAGGATTTCTGATATTGTATATTCACAATGAATTTTGCTTGTGTTCAGTATACAGACCATGCTTCAATTGCAGAAATCACTCACTGAATCATCAGGATGGAACAGATGCAAGAAAATGGTGATCTTCTTAATGAGAAACAGTAAAAAAAAAAAAAAAAGAAAAAAAAAGAATAAGGCACGGGATCAATTATTCACTGCAAATTACACACTTGGCTACCATGATCATTATAACCCCTTCACATCCTGTTACTCTACACTACATTATTTCTGCTTACCCCTATGGAGCCTGCCCTTTTACCTTCCTGACACTCCCTCCTTTTCTAGCTGTCAAACAGACTATTTCAGTCCCTGTTTAAAGGATTTCTTATTTCTTCTTTGTGTGCTGCCTGTATCCTGCCATCCCTATCTCTCCCCCTTGCAGCTCCATCAGAGTAGTGGCTTTCATGCCTAAAATGGTGGGGGAAATGCTGGTTTAAAGACCATCTGGCTTCTATTCACAGGGACACTATTGAAAACCAAACTGGTTTCTTAAAGCTCCTACTGAAGTGTAGAAAAGTGTTCGTTTTCCCCCCTCTGCTTTTAAACTGAGGGATTTTTTATATTTTCTTCCCCGAAGTCTTCAGACTGGTTCTTGAAACTGCTGCTGTCATGCAGGAGCCCTGTATGGCTTCTATAATGAATAGCGCAAATAATTTTTAACGAATCCTTCCTTTATCAGCAGAGCTCAGCACAAGAAAGGATTATGCATGGTGAATTTGATATAGAGGACGCAAAGGTACTGGCTTATGGGTTAGTTATTAATTGTTGGGGCTTATTAAGGATATTCCTTCAATTTACCATTCAGCTGTCAAGGGTGCCTTTGTCAGTCTTGTATAAAGAATCTAAATATTATCCCCTCTGTCACTGTGAGGTGTAGCAGTATCACTCTTTCTGTGTAACGTTTAACCAACAAATTCAAGTGACTTGGCCACAGCTGGGCAGGAAGGAAATCTAGGATCAAAGGAAAAACCAAAGAGACTTCCAATCTATGCCAGCACTTTAAGCATCAGATGTCTTGTCTTCACAAAGCACAGAAGAGCTTACTCTGTTGCAGTACTCCAGCTTTCATAGTACCTCAAGCTGCTTCATGCTCTAAGGCATAAATGTGATTGTTTAGTAATTCCTGTCACTTGAGAGAAGGTAGAGGCAAAGACATTTAAAATTTTTGTGTTGAACCCTGAAAAAATGTTAACTTTCACTTTGACACCTTTCTGCCTATTTTCCAGTAAAGTAAATCTATATAAATTCTATCTATTACTTAAATCTAGATGTGGGCCTATTTCATCAAGAGATGTTACAGACGTTTCATATGGCCTGTGCTAGAGTCTGAAACAGTCATTGTTTTGGGACACAGCAGTGGTGGAGCATTGAGTTCCACCTCCAAACCAAATGGGTTCCTTGGGTCTCTTGTGAACTTTATTTATCCAGTGAATTTGTGATCTTTATTTATCCAGTCTTCTTAGTCTGGATAGTGCTCAGATTAGGTCATTGCTGTAAAGGAAACGAGTTTGAATTTAGATTATGGAAACAGAAGCTGTTGTGATCCTACATGGAAGGAGTGGGAGCAGAAGTAGGCAATAATATGCTTGCAGCAGAAGAGCATCAAGAACTTTACTTTAGATTTTCCTTTACTTGAAATTGAGCTCATTATATCTGGGATTTAGTCTGATTTCATTGACAGAGAAAAAATTTGTGTCTGTTCCCTCTTTCTAAGCTATTCTAACCTGCCAGTACAGACAAACATGTCTTGTTACATGATAGCAATCAAAGTAATAGAGCTTCCAGTTTTACTTGCATTAAGTAGACATTGTGCATGTTATGTAGTTCCTCAATTTTAATAAAAAATGTAAAACACACAAACAAACAAATCATATATGTACTTTTCAGAATTGAATTCAGTAAAGCCTGTGAGAGCATGTCTTGTTTAACTATGAGTGATTTCAAAATCATTGTTGGATGGTTGTCTAAAATGATGGTCACACACCTTCAGGGTTTTTTCATCTTTCTGAAAAAATTCTACAGAAATCATTAATTCTGTACCAAATATTTTGGAGAATTAATATGTTCTATAATCTTTTGTGATTTCTGTTTTCTTGTATAAGAGAATTTCATTGTGAAATGATCCTATTTTCAGACAACTCTGTTTTGCAAAACACTTCTCCACACTTTTTCCTATTGATTAACCTTGCTGATCCTATAAACAAGATATTCAAAACCTCCATTGACAGAAGCTAACTGATTTTAAAGTAGACTGAGCCCACTTACAAAATTTGCCATTAAATTTCAGGCTTTGCTGTCTGAGCAATGTGATAAATATCTGAAATACTCCACCTATCTATTGGAAAAAATTTTTGGAGAAGCCCCATAGGAATACCCAGAAAAATCCCTCTGAAACTGTCATGTGGCACAAAGGCAAACACCAAATACAGCATTTTATAGGCATCTCTGTAGTGCAAGCTTCAGCCATGAAACTCATCCAGTACAGAAGCAGAAGAGAAGCTTCTTTGTTTACTCAGTCCAAAGGCAAAAATCATCAGCTGATTCAAAGGGCAACGTAGTAATACCCCTAAAGAGAAGGGGAAAAAAAAAAAAAAGTTGGATACAATTGTCTTTGTTCTTTACCTCCTATGCCCTGCAAATTCAAAAGGGAAAATAACAAAGAAAAAGAATACCTGGTTTTACTGAATATACAGCCAGTAGTGAGCACAGGCTTAGTGAGTCAAATATCACACAAACAAGGAAACTTTCTCGACCAACTCTATGAGGAAACTCTCAACACATGGCAACACTTTTAGAGAATAAGCTATTTTGTAGTGCTCAGGGCAAAACTTAAGACTTACAGTAAACATCTTTCATCTCCATGGATACCTTGTTTATTAAATAGGTAAGCTAGATGCTAACATCTCTTTTGCAAAAATCTTTTCCTGACACCTGTTATCCATGCTGAGGAAGACAGTCACACACAGCCACAGGTAAGTCAGCTTTTTCTTTATGGGACTACTCTACCTGTTTTACAGTCTGGAAAGCACAGCCAAGGGGTTAAAAGGCTGTGCTGAAGGTCACACAAGGTGAAATCCAAAGGGCCTAATGCTTTCTTCATCCTCTGTGTACCACTCAGTCCCTGTGTTGACTGTTTGAAGGGATCTTCAGGGAGATGGAAGCCAGCCACTGCATCTAGGGATGAATACGTCAATGACAGCAGGAGGACTGAATGTTTTCATCTCGTCTCTAATCACCAGGGCACAGCCACCAGTTTGCACACACAGGAGTACCTGCATCGCTTCCTTATCAATGTTCCGATCATGTGAGTCTTAAATCTGCTGGAATGACAGCTCAAGGCTGATGTATGAAATAGTACTTAAAAAGGCTGCAGATGGGGGATAGAATGTCTGTTCTTTAAGTGTGTATATATAGTCCTTCTTCCATTGAATACAGTTTTGAAAAGCTGTGTGTTTGCTGTGCTAGCTGTTGCCAGCTGAGCAGCATGAGTGTGACAGAAAATCAGTGTTTTATAGTAAAAAAAAAACCCTAAAACAACAGTCCACTACCCACTAGCTTGAATTAGAGAATTCTATTCTTAAAATATGTGTATAGAGAATAGTGGAGGGGGAAAATGTCTGGACATGTGCTTTATATTACTTGTCTGGTGATGGCGACAGGTGCATTTGTCAGGCCCCAGGGAGCAGCTCTGTTAGATTCACTTTATTAATTGAGCAGATTACATGTTTTAGGAGATTTATTCCCTCCTCCTCCCCCTGCCTCCCCGCTCCCTTTTCTTTGATATTCTATGGTTAAAGCAGGGAAGGGGAAAATAAACTTCCTTTTGGCTTTATCAAGTTATAATTAAGCATGAGGGGAGTGGAAGAATCCAACAGTAATGCGGAGGGTGCATGACACTGACAAGGTCAATTATCTCCTGATAATTCACACAACAGCAAGTATTAATAATATGAATAATATTAATTGAATGTGAGTTTGTGGAGTTTTAATTCCTCTTTGAAAGTTTTCTTCCACATAATGTGGACAGGATGGTGGATGCAAGTGGGAGGTTGATTTAATGGCATCCTGCCCTGTAGATTTCTTACCAGGCTGAGGGACCCTTGCAGTATTTGCTGCCTATCAAGATACCTAGAATCAAGAACGCAGAAAGAAGGAAAGGGACACTGGGGAAACACCATTTTCCCAGGATTCTGGATGCTTTTTGTGTCAAAGTGTTGAATGGGCTCCTTCCTTGCCAACTTCTATTGAAATACAGGTTTAAATGTAGATTGAGATACTCTGGACTCATGGTTCTTTTAAGGTTTTTGACTCAGCTGATCAAAATCCAATTCTCACTTGACGTACTATGTAGTAAATCTAGAATAGCTGCAATGTGATCAGATGCCTTAGTGCAACTCAGCAGAGCTGTCCTGGTGCCCCTCTGAAAACCCCGTGTCAAGAACGGTCATTGATGGGAGTAAATAGTTTTTATTTATGCCAATTTTATTTACTTTGTGAACCCTTCCTGCTATTACTTATGTCTTAAACTTCAGGTTATATGTTTGGGAGAAAGTGTTTGTTTATTTCCACAGGACATTGCCAAAATAAGGTTCTATTTAGTTTTACCTGGTGATCCTATATAGCAACAAGTATAAATTAAGAGTCTCTTGTACTTTATTGTGTCCATACTATGCTCCCACATTCACAGAATACTAATATATCCAATTAGATCTTCCTTGAACCCATTTCATTCATTTTTTACAGTGAAGCCCAGTGTGTTTACTAAGAAATATTGAATTCGAGCTTTTCCTGGAAAAGCTCACGCTTTTTAAATGACCTCGATCTGTGTTTTATTCTAGGTAGAATCACAAGTACCAAGCACAACTAACTAGCCAAAAGTCAATATATTTAGTTTTTGCTCCAGAGAAACTGAATAAATAATACAGATAGTTAGATTGCCCACTGCCACAGGCATCCATTTTTCATGGAAAATTTATGATCTAAGTACACAAGACATTGTGAATACACAAAAAAGGCCAGTAATCCTAAGTCTCTGGAAGACAACAAAAAAAATCTATTTATATCCATAAAATGTGCTCACTAGTGGGGGCAAGCTTCATAGGGTTTTGTGTGCACAATGCAGCACAAATATTGACTAGTAAAAAGACTGTTTACTGCTGAAGAGATGGGAGACTCATTAGTGGCATAACAGGACCATAAGCTGGCCTCCTCCAGAGGCACAGAAGTTTGTAGCAATGAAAATGCCGTCTGAGAAGGATGCTGCCATCTGTAAGTTTGAACACTGGAAGGCTTAGGGAGGAAAGAAAAGCATGACATTTTTCTGAAACCCTGATGAAAAAGTTCCTATGAAGGAGAAGGAAGCACTTGGGAAATAAATGCAATATAATCAGGAAATACTTTTGTTTTCTGATAGAACATGGCAGTTAGTGAGGAAGAAAAAATCCTTTTTTTGTTTGTGTTTTCACTTTTAAATGCCACCTTTTTATTTCCCATGGGTATTATAAAATATAAATTTACATTTTGACAATATATCCCTATAATAAACAAAGTGTCCCAATGATTATGTTTGGGCCATTTTCCCCCAAACTCTAACCCTTGTGAATTGAGAAGTGTGATACGGTGAGTGACAGCAGTCTAGGGACAGAGTATTAAAATTTGAAGCCTGCAAGTCGTGTTCAATAAAAATACATCAAGGGGGATGAAACCTTTACAATTCACCAGCACATTTTACTCTACAATTTTCAAAAGGAAAGTAGCAGGGGTCTCAATCAAAGCATGTTGAAATGTTCCATCAAACACATCTCTTGTAAATGTAGCCTGACAGTGCCTGCTTCCATTTCCGATCTTCTCACTTAAATTGGTAACGCATGTGTAAACGATGTTTATTTTATTGTAAATAGAGTGTTGTCTCTGTCCTTTAATATCACAGCTCTGTGCTTGCACCCTTGGTGTCTCCTTTAACTGCCAATGCAGTATTCTCCTATACACATTTATTAAGGCTGGAATGGAGGCCTCTGGACAGCTATTCCATCCCTCTGCATTGTGGCAGGATTGACTTCACAGATTTTTTCCATCCCTAATAATTGGGTATCACATCCTGCCCTGAATATTATTTCTTCATTTACACATGCCCTTTCTGGTGTTTTATTCCACTGCCTGAACTATTCTTCTTAGGCTGGTTAAAGATTTTCTTCATATTCAACATCTAGGTTTTCAGCTGAAGCATGGTGAAAAATGTCTTCTTCTGTCCTTGCTGAGAAACAGAGTTGTTTTAACTTTTCATATAACCCTTGAGAAACATGTAGGATGCTCTTTGACCCTTATCACACAGCTGTGAAACAGGACCAGGTGGATGGAGGTGAGGTGGGGCTTCCTGGTTGCTTTGGAGATGTCTTCACCAGTGACATTCACATAAAGAAAAGCACCATGATCCCACATATTTCTGACTTCAGATGACTTTTGGCAGTGCAGAAACTCTGTGTTTCTCCAGAGAGATCAGACCAGTGGTCCCTCTAGTGGTCCCTTCCCCCTCAGGTTCCCAGCTCCCTCACAAGAAGTGATGGACACCTGTATCCCAGGGAGACAGCTTCTTCTGGAGTGTTTGGTATCTCAGCTGGTGCCTACGTGTGATGTGTGATTTCCAGCTATCTGCTAGGTCATGTTTTCAGTTCTTTGGTAATTGTGTACTGATGGTTCACCTCCATCTTAAACAACTACCCTGAGAGCAAAATCTTTTTGATATGTGGGGTGGCATTCTCTATTTGTGATTTGTTTTACTGCAGAAGACATGCCATTTTTGCTGCCCAAGGAGTGCCTGTCCCAGCAGCACTGGGAATGCAGCCAGCTATGTCCAGGGTTCCTGAATGAATGTTTCCATATGCCCTTGCCCATTGGGATGTTCAGCTCTGCATTTCCATGGAATTTCCTCGTGATTTTGGTAACAAGAGTGAGAAACACTCACACAAACACTGGAGAAGGAGGCAGGAAGGAGCAGCAGAGAGCCCCCAGCATCCTGTGGAGACTGTCAGTCTGGAACAGACCCACACTAGTGTCTGCCAAGATGATCACTCTGGGGCAGATGCTCATGTGAAGGACCCCACTCCAGAGGATTCCAAATATTCCTGATGTTGCCTGGAATTGAAAGATGGAACTTTCCAAACAGTGGTAAAAGTGGTAAGATAAAGATCAATTCTTTAATGAAAGGTTTCAGGTGCACAAAATATGACTATGTGCGTGCATGGTAAAGGATCCCTGCAATTTTTATAAGGTAATTAATTAGTGTATCTAGCAGGTACATCCAATATGAGCTCACTTACCCCAGTAACCCATCCTTGGATCAGCCCCTTGGAGCTGGTCCAGGGGATTCTTTGATCTATTTCTTGTTAGGTCTCTTAAGTTCTGGTGGAAAACAAGAACTCTTTGCCAGAAATTCTCTTCTTAAGGATAAGACTAAACAGGTTTTCAATAATGTGTTAGAACGGGTTAGTTTATTATTCTAAGATGTGGAAAAGGGCAGAAAAGGTACTAGAAACCATACAACTATATATTAAAAATCTACAAAGCTACAAGTATATGAAAGACCTAGAAATCTTTAGGCATCACTGAAATGATACTGATACTGACCGTGTGCCCTGGGCAACTTGGGTGTGGGTAGAGGAGTCTGAAGACTCTGGAAAAGCAAGAGGAAACAAGCTGCCTTAAGGTTTGCCTCTTTTTTGTTTCTCACTACTCAAATCTATTTTAATTGGCAATAAATTAATTTCATTTTCCTGTCTGCGTTGACCGTGACAGTAATTGATAAGTGATCTCCCTGTCTTAATCTCAGCCCACAAGATCTCTTGCTTCTGTTTTTTATAACTTTCTGCCCCTGTGCTTTTGATGGCTAGTGGGGAGTGAGCATCTGGGTGGGAGTTTGCCTCCTAGACAAGGTGAATCCATGACAAGGAAAACAAAAAGGCAGAAGTCTGCCAGATAGGATTTTCAGCTGTAAGATCTTATTGGGTTTGTTTGGGTTTTTTTTTTTGTTTTGTTTTGTTTTGCTAGGCTATAAAGAAATAATTTAGGTCACTACAAAGAAGTTAAGACGGAGCATAACCTGATCAGCTCTGTACACCCATTTTAACCTGTTAATTCATTTCTCATTGGTTTAGTATCTGGTTCTATGAATATTTCTGTTAATAACTTTACACACATGAATAGACCCATTAATCACAACTAAGGAGACTGGAAGGCTCTCAGATGTTTGCAAGGGAGGGTTGTTTGACTGTAGAAGTGAGTTTCACATAGGTTTTCTGGGTTACATCCTCTGTGACATTAACCAAAAAACATAAAAGATCAGGAAGGTGAGCATGTGAAATGGTGCCTAGGTGTCTTTAAAAATACAAGCCTAAGTCATTTATACTGGCAAATTCTGCCAGGTTAAAGAGTGTAGTTGGCTAAAATTTATAAGGTAGTTCCTAATTTGGCACTTAGAGAAAAGTGAGATGCTTGAAATGCAAATGGAATCTAAATCTAAACTTAAGTAGAGGTACTGTCTTGGGAATTTGGCAACTAGATATTAGACAACAAAGCAAATCTTTTTATTTTTGCATCCATTCACCAAGGTGTAGGCGGCCTGTCCCTTTATGACTCCATGAATTTTCTATGCTCAGATGTCATCTAGTGCCAGAATCTCTCTCTCCCTTCAGCTCAGACGGTGCTAGACAAAACTAACCAGAAGACTGCAGTTAGCCTGACCTATTTGCACTGGACCTGTGGACACACAGAGGAGATGAAAAATCACACTAAATGTAGGCACTGCAGGCCTTGCTATAAAAAGAGAGCAGTGTGTGGGACTGGAAATGCCTGTCTGTGTTTGCCTGCCATGACAAATTACATTTCAATATTTACCCTATGATCTAAATCCTTCTGCTATCTAACCCAATATCCAATAGGCAATGGTCTGAAAGAGTCCAGAACCAGAACATGCACAGGTTAATACTTCCCAAATACTGCCTGTCTTCATTCAGTGAAGAGCCTTTACACCTAGAGTATTAATATCTTTGTCTGTCCTTTAGAAAGGACTTTCATTAATTTGTCTAATCATCTCTTGAAACTGCTTGGTGCAGTTAACATCCACAAGTTAGTGTGGCAACCAGTTGCACAATTAATTCTGCTTCACGTAAAAGTCCTTTCCTTTGTTTGCTTTTAGAACCTCACATCTGATAATTCTTTTTGACTATCTATAATTTTTGTGTCATGAGAAAAAATAAATACTCATTTGTTATTATTCTTCACAATTTAGAGATCTGTCTCAATCTTTTCAGACTTCTTTTTGTCTGAGCTTTTGGCTATTTACTATCTTCATGTACCAAAGAAGTTTTATATGTTCAGTCTTGCCTGCATATTTCTATTGGTTGTTTTATTCTTTCTGAGAAGCAGAAGGACAAGAAAGAAGATACTCCATGTCTGATACGGATGCTCCATATAGGAGAATGAGGATTTTGTTGTTGTCTTTATTTATTTCTCATCAGTTCCTGATGTACTGTTACAGAAACACCAGCGTAAGTGCTATTGTAGATGCAGTTATGCCAGCATAAACTGCTTTGTGATACATGGCAAAGGAACAAGCCACACTAAGATCAAGGAAAAACATTATAAAAGTCAAAGTGCATTCACTATAAGGGCTGCAAAGTATCAGTAAGAACAATAGTAGCAATGATTCCTCTCTGCCTGAAATAAATTGCACCAATAGTTCTGTGCTTAGAGTCTGTGCTCATACCAGCCATAAACCAGAGCCACCCAGAAGAAATGTTTTAGTGTATGCTTGACTTTGACCTGTGAATATTTCTACAGATACTCCTTTCATTTTGCTGGGAGCACTCATCTGCTTTTCATCTGTACACATGCTTTTTTGGGTCAGGGCCCAAAGCATTTGAACAAATATTTATCAGATATTTCACAGAATTTTTTCAGCTCCACTGGGAGCTAGATTTGTTACACCCCTTCATGTTCTTATGCCAGGGGTGAAAATGAGCCTTTTCTCTTATACTTTAAAAAAGAACTGATTTATCTGATTGGAACCAGGAGCCTGAATTTTAAGCACATTAGCAACTCAGTTCTGTGTCTGGTCTGTGCACACAATAAGGAGATTTGTATTCGAATAGTGCAAAGCTTTTCATCCTTGTGGCTTACTGCACAGGTGTAATCCCTAACAGAATGGATTACTTTTACAAGCTGGAGTCCCTAAATAAGGCAGTGGGTAGCATTTATGGCTGTCTACATGGACTTTGCCATTCCGAGCCAAGACTCAGACCTGGTGTGATCCCAGACCCTTGTCTATATGCAACTTATCTGTTACCTCCCCAAGATTAAAATCATTAAGAATCCCATCTCTCCTTCCATGACAGGATATTTTTTCCATTAGAGGGCTGCCCTGAACTTGTGATTCTGCCACAAGAACCATGGGATAAGAGCTAGTGGCCAAGACAGGCTCAATGTGCATTGCAAGTAGGCTCTGCTTTGCCTGCAAGCAGAGGGCTGAACCAGAGGCTTCTCCATCGTCGTTTCCTAAATGTGGACTTCAATCTACACCCAAAATTAGGCTGCCATAACATGACTGCAAAGTGATTTTTTAACACACCTTGCACTTCATTTAGCATTTCAAGTGTAGTGGAGAAAGCAGCATGGATTAGTTACTTTTATCTTCCATGGGAAGTTCTGGGTGCACTTGAAATGGACAATTACAGCAATGCATATGTACTTTTACAGACTGAGGTTGATTTTTGACACCCTGTGTCTCATGTGGAGTGAATCCTGTCTACCTATCCAAAGAATAGTGGAAGTAATGGTCTTGTGTCTTCCATGATTTTTTAATGATTTAGGACTACATACATATGTTAGCCCCAACAGTAAAACATATAGTTTATATTTTAGCTCTCATCTGCTGATTTTGTTTCACTGAGTCAATCATTCACCTGCCTTTGAAGTGTTTTTCACATCCCACCCTAGAAGATCGTAACCCTAGGATCCTAAATCCTCCCTAGGAGATTTTGTTCTCTCTATAGGAGGAGACATTTATGTTGGTATTGAATATTGACCTAGGTAGTCATTCCTTGTGATACCCAGAATTCCTCACTCTTGGGTGCTACTTTTAAAGGTTCTCAAGTTTTCACTTAAGTTTTCTCATTGTTTAGTGATAGATACAGGGTTTCGCTCTTATTTACTGATTTTTTTAAAGTGTTTTTTTGAAGATGTGTTTCGTTTGAACACAACACATTTTGTTGAATTCAATGTTCCCATTACTTTCCAGACATCATTAACTTGTCTTTTTCCTCATTAAAAGAGATCTAAATGCTCTCTAGCCAGTTTCCATGGATGTATTCACACCAGTCCTCTTATTCTACTTATCTTCTTTGGCTAGCAGTAATTTGCAATGCTTTATCTATTTATTTATTTATTTGCTGTTATTATTTTGCATCAAACCTTAACAGATTTTACACTTGTGCTGTTGCTGGGCTATTAGAAGACATCCATGAGCCCTTGTTCCAGTAGAAAAGTTTACCACGCTGTTGATGAAAGCTGGAAACAAAACTGTTGCTAGGATTCAGTACAGTGAAATGGGGTGACAAGACAGGGGGGATTTAAAAACAGAGGGCTTAGGATATTGCCACAGGATTTTAGCCAGCTTGATTATTTTCTGAACAATGATGTAATGGTGGCACACAGGACTAAAAGTTTTTTTGGTTTTGTTTTTTTTTGTTTTTTTTTTTTTTTTTTTTTTTTTTTTTTTTTTTTTTTTTTTTTTGTCTAATGTCTCATATCCTGGTTTTCAAACTGAGAAGTTTCAAAATACTATCTTACAAACAGAATTACTAATTTGGAGCTGAGGTATGATAACCAAGGAGCTTTTCTTCATCCTCCCTTTTAATAACAATCACCTGATTTACCTCTCAGTTATCTTTCCTTTTGCTTAAATTTAAACTGTCATTTACTTTTCCCTCAAAAAGCACAGATCTTCTTTGCTGGATTTAGTATGAGTGTCTTGGGGGATATACTGTAAAGGGATGAATATTTTTCTACTTTTGGGTTTTTCGGGGGGGGGGGGGTGGTTTGTAGGTTTGTTGGGTTTTTTGGTTGGTTTGGGTTTGGTTTTTTTCAGGTAGGGGATTTTTTCAGTTTTGCTTCTGTTTTGTTTTGGGTATTTCTTGGTTGCTTTTTTTGTTTGTTTATTTGGAGTTTTATGTTGTTGCTGTTTTATTTTGTTTGGTGGTTTTTTTTAATTATTATTATTTGGTTTTGTTTTAAACCCCATGATGTAGTGATGATGAGGCTGGAATCTGGTGGCAACTCTTGTGGGACTTAATGCAGAGTTTGGAATTGCTGATTTCCCTGTTTAGGAAAAAACTGTATAGATTACAGATAGATGGATGGATGGATGGATGGATGGATGGATGGATGGATGGATGGATGGGCTGAAAGAGAGATAGATAGATAGATAGATAGATAGATAGATAGATAGATAGATAGATAGATAGATAGCCAAGACTTAAACATCAGCAGAAAAAATTAATTTGACAAACCCAAAACTACAAGTAATAACAATACATAGCTGTTGGCTTCATGACTTTCATGACAAAACAAGGTGAGGAAGGCAACTGGAGCAAGTCAAAAAAGGACTTTCTCTTTGAAAACTGATATTTTCAACAGAATTTAATGGTTGTGGCACTGACTGAGCTGACAGCTCCAAAAAAGAAATCTTAAAGTAACCCTGACAGTCCACCTACATTACAGATGCAGAACTGCCAGAGGGACCAATCACAGAAAGGTTGTCTCCCAGCCCACCTGCTAACAAACCAGTTTCAATCTGTAATATAGACAGGAACTTCACTAGGATTAGACTGAGGCACTGCTACAAATTAGACATGGCCAAGGTTGAGCTCAGTGACAGTGCATGGTTATTGTTGTATTTATCATTTTGAGCTGCTGTGGCAGAGGACTTGATTGTGTAGAACTTGTGGCCCCTGCAAAATTGATGGTCACAGAATCGTTCAAATATGAATTTTCATCAGACTTCTGGAATCTTTGCCTCCAATTTTAAAATGCAAATTTGGAAAGGAAAATATAGTATATATATATATATACATATATGTTTGTGTGTGTGTGTGTGTGTGTGTGTGTGTGTGTTATATACCGGCATATTTCAGTGCCTTACTGGACCATTCATGTTTGTGCAAAAGGAAACTTTTCCAGCTTTGAATTATATTCATGTTCTGGGCTTTTTTTTTTCAACTCACAGAAACAAAAGGCAAAATTATGTGCAGCATACTTATCACTCCCTGGCTGTGTCTTCACAGGGTACCTGATAGGCACTTGTGGTTACCAATGAAGAGTTGAAGCCAGAGTTCAGCCTCTGGGGAGCCATATTCTTTATACATAAATCTACAAGCTGATTATTTTTTAACAGTCCTCACTTATTCTTTGCAATCTGAACTTATTCTTTGCAGAGGTTTTGCGTTTATTTTCTGGCTTTAGAGAAGATGAAATTTCTTCTGAGAATTTCAGTTCATGTTTGGAAATGAAGATTGACAGCAAACTTCCCCATTGTGCATGTTTTTCTATCTGAGTCATGACATCTCACTTTTAGAAGAGATTTTGAACAGGGTTCAGTTATTAAATATGAACTTTAAGTTTTTACATATGTAAATTTCCACATTTTCTGGAACAACTGTTATTTTACCTGGAAATTAATTATAAATACCCAGAAAATGATGCTGAAAATATTCTGTTTTGGAGTTACTGATTCAAATGGCAATAATAGGAATGGTCTTTGATGCATCTGTACCCTGTAATTTTCATTAGTCAGATGAAAAGATGAAAGATCACACCGTAATATCAGTTACGTCAGTGAAGCTTCATTGTTTTCCTCTTGTGTGACTCTTCTCAGAAGGCAAAACAAATCCCAACATCTGATTTTCTATCTTATCTTTTCCTGAAGATTGCCTAAAGTTCCATAACCATCTGGGCTCCCTTGCCTGTGTCATATTTGTGTTCTTCATGGAAAGAGATTCAGATTTTATGTAAGTCATCTCTGTAGGGGGAAGTCCTGCTACGTGTTAGCACAGTGCCTGATTCCTCAAAAAATTAAACATAATACTGTGTCTTTAATGTCGCTCACTGAATTACAAACTGGGGAGCTGGCACTTCTCTCATTTTATTCATCCTAATTACAATTGCCCTGTCACTGAGATGCCAGCCTGACTAAGAGCAAATCAGGTAGTGACTCCCCAGGGTCTTCTTTGTAACAAGAAGGCTGTCTCTAGTGGCTTCAAAATGACAATTTCCTCTCTTTTACTTCAAAGTAGAGTGTTTCCCCTGGACAGTTTCACATTTGATTATTTTCACTAGCCTCTCTGTCTTGAGTTGCTTGATTAGCATCTCAGTCACCTAAGAAATTAGACTAAAAAAAAAAAAGGAGAAAAGAAAAGAAAGGCAGAGAAAAAAACCCAAAAAACAAACCAAAAAAACCCTAACAACAACAACAAAAAAAACTATTGAAAAATTATCTTTTCAGTCAGGAAGGAGTTGAAGGTAAGAGAGAAATGAAGCTCTGCTAAAGTTTTTCTGCCTGAAGCTGTATCTAATCTGAAGGCAGGACTGGTTTCTTGTTTAGTAAGTATATAATTATTTTCCTCCAGAAATTTTAAAGGGACAGTTAATTCATATTCTTGTTTGAAAAAATGTCTATCTCTTTTTTTGATAAACAATTTCAAATAATAAGTCATAAACTCCCACCAAACAGCTAGGAAGACACTTTGATTCCAGTGTAGGAGTGTCACCATGGATTCGGTTGCATGGTGGAGAACCTAAGACCTGAAGCTGCTGGTTATATTCTTTCTATTTGGCCATTCTAACACAAAGATAATATATCCACACCAGCTGCAGAGACACTTCTGTACAAATACCATGGTGGTTTAGGACTGTGTGTGAAAAACAGAAGTCAGGCTAGATCTCTGGAGTAGGTGAGCCTTACTGATACTGAAACTCATGGTTCTGTCGCATTGAACTGCCTGATTTCTCTGTCTTTCCAGTCCCTGTGACACCTGCCACCCTGGTTCCTAGACATCAGGTACAAGGATTAATACAGCATAGGTGTTGCCAAAGAGGCAGCAAGAATCCCTGGAATGCCTGTGCTCCTCAGGGCTCTTTGCTTCCTTTTCTCCTACACGATGCAGCCAGGAGAGGAAGAAAGGAGCTAGCACTTTATCTTAAGGTCCCTTGCACAAGCACAATGGAGGGAGCCTTGTTGAAACTCCACAGCAAAGAGCAGAATTTTTATTCCTTATCTCTAATTGTTACTGGTTTGGGTTTGCATGCAGACTCATTACATGATGTTGTTGATATTTCTGCACAATTTTTTTCCCCACCCAAATGATTTACAGAAATAAGTCTGGAAGAGGTCTGGTTAATATCCCATGCATATCACATCCTAAAGAGGAAGATGGAATAATCTGCAGTGTCCAGTTGCACTTGATCAGGTGATTACTGTCTTTCCATCTGGTTGTAAAACATTCCCACCTTTCACTAATTCGTCTAAATTTCTGCCGTTCCAGTCAAACTGAAATTTATTACTGCCCACTTACCCTGATTTACTTCTGAAATTATTTGCATGGCTTCTGTCAATGCTATTTGCATATTTTTATTATGAATAGTGCTTATTTGGGGGCAGATTTGATTTATGAGTGTTTGGCATGCTATGCCCAGTTATTTAGTTTTCATTTCTGATTTGCACAAAGGGAATGAGAGAAATGGTAATTCTTTTTCTCTTGACACAGAATATGTGCAGGACCAATAATACTTGAATAAGAAATTATTGCATTTTGTTTTATTTTGATTTTAGGGTTAAATTCTCAAATGTAAACAATTACATGTCTTGTCAAGCCTTTATAGCAAATCAAAATTATTCTTTCTTATATTCAGCTCAGCTAAAATCCAGTATAGAAACTTGAAGGGAAAAATGTAATCACTGAAACAAATTTGAGCAAGGCGGGAAAACAGCACCAACTGGAAAAACCTTTTCATTCTGTTGTAGTATCTTCATCCTTACCAAAAAGAAGAAGCATATATTCTTCAATAGAGACTCTATGAAATACTGTTTGATGTACTTTTTGTTTTCTCTCACAAACTTATTTATAGGTTAAATCTCATTTGTATCTTATTTGCAATCTTATTTGTATGTTAAAACCCTTCATTCACAGAAAAATGGGGCAATAATTCTTTCCACTTATATTTTTGTACAATTTCATATTATCTACTTTTCTGACTAATTTGGGGTAGATGGGAGAAAGATATCTATATTTTACTTTTCCTCCTTGACATCAGCTTTTAAGTTTTGTTCCAATGACCAGAAAACAAGAATCAAAAAATCCAAAAAACAGCAAAAAAAAAAAAAAAAACCTCAATCCAAAAAAACCCAAAATATAAAAAAACCCCAAAAAACAAAAAACAAACAAACAAACAAACAAAAACCACCAAACTAAACAAAACAAAAACATAAACAAAAAATAAATATTTTGAAAATTCTTGAGTTGGAGCTGGCTTTCACAGTCCAACTTTTGTTACTCAGGGGCTGGTTTTGAGACCAGAGACTTCTGGTAACAGATGTAGAAATGATGGAACACAGAGTGGTTACTATTTCATGACTTCTTCCTATAAAATTTTGTCTCAGATATGTGAAGGATTATCGCCTGAGATCTACGTTCACACCGATTCATATCTAGTGACAGAAGCAGTCTGAAGTTGCACTTTTAAAAGGGTAAAACATGAGAATATGGGGGTAGAATTCACATAATTTAAATGTAGCCACCTCAGAGTTAAATCTCTAACAAAAACCACAGGATTGTAAGGAATTGGAGTCGAAGGAAAAGCATTTCTGGAAAGTAAGTAATATCATCTGTTATAGAGAAATATCTTAGTCTGATTGCAAGTCTGACTATTCTTAAACAAGCACAGGAAAGTATTCCCAGAGAAAAGTTGTAATTAATAGTTCAGCCTCTACTAAATTACGTTGAATAGAGAGTGTTCTGTGTAGGCTACTGTAATCACTTGATGTAAAAATATACTTACTTCAATAAGCTTAATTTAGGTTGAATTGCAGTAGCATTAATACTACAAAACTTTGTGGAAAATACTAGGCTCCTTCTTACTGCACAGTTAAAGAATGAACAATTGCTTAAAGACTGTTCTTTGTACACTCTAAATCAACACCTTGTTGCAGTAAAATAATATTATTATGTTTTATATGTGGGGGCAGAGTATACACCTCTCATATTACTCAGTGAACTTGTACCTTAAAAATAAGAGTAAAGTCCAGGTCCCTTAAATATCAGCATTATGCTGAATTCAGTAAAGTTTCCCTTTTTAGAAATTACCTTTTCCATGGTGTATAGAGAACACTGCCATCCTGCAGACCAACCTAACATGGTCCAAGATGAAGGGCAGTTTTATAAAAAGGTATTTGTTTTTGGACACTTTCAGCCTAAGCTTTTTTTTTCTCCTGTCCCTGCTCTTTTTCCCTTGTTTGAGATAGGTTTTGGTCCCAGAGAATGGCTCCTAGAGAGACTCCCAGAGATGAGCACTGCTAGTGCAAGTCTTACTCAAGGTTTACTAAGTTTTCTTCCTACTAGAGAAAACCATTGGTAGGGCATGGAGGAGTCTTACTCCTCTGAGGAGTGCAAGATGTGGTTCTGGCACCTATCTCACTTGTGGAAACTAAGTAGGGATACTGGCAATGGTGTTATTTGACACAACTTGTGCTTCCATGCAGTTCATTTTAGAATGCCACTGTAAAAATTTCTCATTCTCGTTAGCTGGTTGCTATGTCATTAACTCACTATAGAGCCCCCATAATGTCCCATTATACTGTACTTTCAAGCTTTTGGCTGCTAATTAAGCATGGAACATTCTCGATTGTTACAGGTCTGAAATTAAAGGAAGGAAAGCTTACATTATGAATAATACTGTTAAATAATAATAATAATAACAGGATTAATGGACACCCAACTATGTACATAATTAGCCTAATTCCAATGAGAGGGTGATGGTGAATGTTTTATCAGTGTCACCAAGCCCCTGTAGTATAATTACAGACCTATTTTTTCAATGCCTAGTGTGTGTTATTCATTATATTATGCGAAGAATTTAGGCTCTGTTAAAAAAAATACAGGGCAGACAGTTTAAAACTCTTTCAGAAAGGCTCTTTTATATTTTGTTTGTTGAGAAAGTTTTAGATTATTTTCATTGCCTTGTTTCTGTTCTCATTTTTGATCAGTTATTATAATGTCAGCGTAACCTCTACTCATGTCATGAACAAAATAATCTGCAATAATGAGAGTACAGGTCTCCAAATTGAAGAGGAAGAAAAGGGTTACTCATTTGCAAAAGTAAGGATTTCTAAAGCAGAGGTGATTATGTCATTTCTGGATTATTTAAGTATATGTTAAGGAAGACTTCCAACCCTCCACCCACTTCAAGGTACTGCACAGACTCACTCGGTGAAAGTTTTGTTATGCAGGTCAGATGTATGTTAAAATAGAAGAAGATCCACTCACACCACTTGTTTGTATTTAAAGCTGTTTCCAGATCTTCTTCTCTAATTTTTAAAGGTGAATAAATTACTTATATTCCTATAATATCAATTAATAATATGTATTTAATATTTTCTGTTTTATATCCCTATTCCATTAGGATCTTATATAATCGAGCATTGAGTAAATTTGGATCAGCAACTGACTGCATGTCACCAGACACGACTGCTGAAGCCTAGACATCTCCTTCTTCTTCCTTTTTTGACAACCTCCAAAAAGTCATGCTGAACAGTAGCCTCAGGAACACAACAATTTTGCTTGCAAAGGACCATTGGAGGTCATCTGGCTCAATTTCCATCCTGAAACAGGGCTAATTTGGATCAGGTTATTAATTTTACATGGAATTGGCACTGAATTCTGGAGATGAAAAAGGGAAAGGATCCTAAAATATCAGACATTTTAGCAGAAGCTGAGTGAGAAAGGGTGTTCCGATCGACAAAATATGTTATTTTTTTCAAAACGTATTTTTATCATGCAGCTCCTTCCATTCTTTGCTGGAGTACCACATGAAAATAGTCAAGCTGAGTTCTGTTGTAAGGATTCCAAATACAAGATATTTTTCTAGTGAATACTTGTTGAAAAGGAGTGAATATTTCTAAATTTAAGAATTAGAAAAATACACCTGAACATTAACAATTTGCAAGTGGTTTTGACATTCTACAATATTGACAGAGCAATAATTTGAATTTAGATGAGTAGCTGCATAAAGAACCTTGTCTCTTTTGGACTGTGTGGTTGCTTTCTTCTTTTTATTTTGACAAGAATGTAGATTTAAAGCTAACAAAATCTTTGAAAGTTGCAGTGAAACAACCCCGAAACATCACCTCCGAAGCTATTGGTTTGGATGACTCTGCACTTTCTTCCCAAATCCAACTATTTCCACAATGCCCTCTCTATCCTCTAAAATAAATAAAACATGACCAAGTTGTTTCAAAAGATTCCCAGGAAACTTTCCTGTTTCTCCGCCACAATATCTTGGGTAAGGGTCAAATCTAGGCAGAAAAGAAAGTACACGAAGTTTAGTGTGGATAACCTTATATATTCTCTGAAGCCTTAGAGCAGTGATCAGCTACTTGTCAGGATTTTGTTCCACATTTTCTTTTTTACTAATTGGAAATTAGTTTTGGGAGTGTGTGTCAGTGTGGCCAAAGAGTGTCCTTAGAAGGTCTTGTGGTTGGAAGGCAGCAACTTGTAGAACATGACATGACGGCAATAGTGCTGTAAAAGATGGAAATGTTGTTTCCAGTCTGGTTTTGTTTAGTTCTTCACAGCATCTAAGATTTTTTTGCAGAAACGTTTCTCTGATTTCTGGTTTATTCCCAGACCTGGGTGATTTTGTATCATTTGGGAAGTCAGAATTTTCAAGGTCTTCATCCTCATCCTAATCCAACAGCTCACTGAACAAGGATAAAGGAGCTTGATTACGAAAAGATCTAAGCTCTGTGTTTTGCTTGTGTCTAGTAGCAATTATTTATAGTTAATATTTATATTTTGGCATGATCATTATTATTAGCACTGCTTCATTTCCAGATACTGAAGAAATTATGCTGCAAAATGCAGTTTATTTGAATATTAAAATTCTATATCCTTAATTCTTTGAAAAGAGTGGTCAAGGGAATAGATAACCGTGACAAAAACATCCATTTAAATTCATGCAATAGATCTAAAACTACCAAAATTTATAGCGCTGTTCAGATCTGTCCTTTATTTATCATGATAATAACAGTAACTTATTTTTATAGAACAATGTTCCATGAAACAGGGTGAAACGAATAGGACAATAATCCTTGTCCTAATTTTTTTAGTAACAGACCAAAGCAAACAGGTTTTCAAAGGATAAAATGTCCTTTTAAAATATGTGGTCTCTCCTTCTCCTCTCTACAACCTTTGCCTTCACAACATTTCTGAAACTTTCTCACTTCCCAGCATCCAGTGGCATCGTTCTGCTCTGTTTCAGCTTTGCTGCTTGTATGGCTTTCATAAATTCTAGTGTGGGTTTCCTTTAAATTAATTTCAGCCACATGCTTTCCCAGTTTACAGGGTTCCTGACCTAGTGACAACTTCCTTGTCTGGGAGGACCATTTTGCTTTGGGAAGGATTTTCAGCTTTTCTTTGTCAGTGTGTGTATGTGTGAATGTGCTGTCACGATTTCCAACATGCAGAAGGGAGTCAAATCCCACCTACTCAGAACATTCTGTGATTCTATGATCTGAGGTTAGTGAGTCTAAAATCAAAATAATATCTAAGAACTTCTGTACTGTTTGTCTGTCTTATTTGGAGCAACTAAAATTCAATATAGACTATAAAGTCTGTACAATTTACCTCCTACAACAGAACATCACTTGCCAGGCCAGAAAATTCATTTAGCATCCTCAGAAAATAAAGTCCTCATCCAATCTTGAACATATGGGTAACTGGTAACTTGGCTATTTGGGTAACTGAGTTACAATTTTCTTTAGAAACTTGATGATTTTTAAGAAGTGGTGTTCTCTTTCAGCTTGAAATACAGGCAGAAGAGACTGATAGTGTTTCTGAGGTGCTTTAGGCATCATTACTCTTCAAATGAGCAAGCTGCTTTGGAAACTTTAGATGTGTTCATAATTCTAATAACTACACAGATGTCCTAGATATTTTTATCTTATTTTTTCATTCTGGAATAAAATATCAATATGAGTCAGAGAAAGGTGTTTGGTTCTTCATTTTAATAGTCCTTCAATTCACTGTGAAGAAGAAAAAAAAAATCCAGATCTCTCATAAGCCTTTAAGAGAGGTCAGTCATATTCTTCAGTCATGCATATTCGAATTAGGAGGTACTGTGGGCAAAAGCAGTGAATAAAATATTCCAGAACTGAATGATGAGGGAGGGTGGGAGTGTTTGTCTATTACAGCCAGAAAACCTGTCTGTTTCCTAGAAAATAAATTACTCGGCTCAAGAAAGACAATATCTGGCCAACAAAGGTTATTCAAAAGCAGAGGAGATGAGTCTGTAGATTCAAAGGCCATTGTCACTAGACACAGAAGAGAAGATTATGAGCCATGTGGCTGTTTCTGAAAAGAAAGAGGAAAGTGGATGGCATGGAAGAATATTGGTAGCACAGAGCACAAAATTAAGCCATACCAGACAAAAACAGTCTCGGTCTTTCTGTTCACAATGAATTCCAGTGTTCTTTGAGATGTGTTAAAGAAAAATGATGAACACTTCAGACACTTAACACTAAAAATCCCTCCACACGTTCACCTTCAGCATGAGCAGCATAGCTTCAAACCAGACATTTCATACGTTTGAGTAGCAGCTCTGTTATCTAACAGCAGCAGCAAGCAATTAAAAACTTAAAGACATCAGGGAAAATGTCAAAAATTCCTTATGTCTGGCTGGAAAAAAATCACGGACAATTTCATTTTGGTAAAGGAGCCTTCATATCAAATCAGTTTGCATCACCAAAGTCAGAAGCACTCATTTGTTACTAGCTTACCCAAAGGGAGACACAGCTCACTGATGACCTGCTGCCTTCCCTCCCTTTCTTCTCTGATGGACTCCATCTTGCAGGGTCCTCACTGCCTCAGCTTACCACTGAAATGTGTGATGAGAATTCTCTTCCAACTAGGAGTTCATTATGAGTGGAGATTAAAACATTGCATGGGTTGCAGAATTCCAGCTGGCACCATGAAGAACAGGACAAGACAAAATATCTAAATCATGTCTCCCAGACTTCTTCAGCATCAGGTCAAAAAATAATATGGATTTTGACTGCATAAGACAAAGTAAAAAGTGTCTTTCTGGTTGAGTCTACTTTATTTTGCCATATATTGTTTTTCTATCTAGTTCTTGTTTTGTTTTTTTTTTTTTTTTTTTTTTTCAATTCTAAACATTCTAGATATATACATATGGACATGCACATATAAAGTTAACCTACTTCTGAGACATTTTTGAGAGAAATAGAAAGTACAGTGATAAAGGGCTCTATTTGAGCAAAACAAAAGGTCCAACTGTTTTGTACCTATGCTGTACTTTCGGACATTGTCTTTCAAATATTCTGAGGCAGGTGTCCAAAATTTCCTAAGCATTTGGACTTCTAGGCCTACAGCTGTAACTCTGTTTCAACAGAGCAATCCAATCATCTCTGAAACCTGAAAATTTTGTTTACCAGGAACAGATATTTTCAAAATATCAAAATATCTCTTTCCAAAGTCAGTATTAACTATCCAGACGTCTATGTTGTACACAAAATTATAGTTCTGACAAAGAGAAATCAACGTGACCTTATTAGAGCATTTAATTCTGATGGTTCTTTTCATCCATATGTTTTATTTCTATTGATGCTGTTCTCAACTACCTTTTTCTCTGAAAATAGCAGTGAAACCACTGTTGGTGTAGTGTTTCATTTGGAAAATCAGCTTTTCTGATTGTTCCATCATAGAGAAGTTCTCTTTGCTTTAATGTAATTACAGTTCAGTAGCTGATTTCTTTTGAACCAAATGGGATTGATTATGTGAATAACATTTCGTTATATATTAATCAGATTTTCTAGTCAGATCCATTACCTGCTTGTTTGTACACATCCTTTTACTTCCATGCTCACTAGAAATTGCCCTGTTTATGACAAACTTTTTTAATGCCTAAATCATCTTAAATGCTTAAATCATCACAAATGCCTTAAACATCTTTGTAAGCCACCACCTGCAATGGCCAAATGAGAACATCCTGCATTTTTACACGTGAAAAAGTCAAGCAGTTTTGTGACTAAATGCCTGCCTCTGCTCAGCAGGAGTTCTGGGACAACAGGAAACAGGGGAGTGAGCCAGCAACCATCATCCCATGGGAAAGCCATGGTCAATAGGCTGTTAATGGGATAATCTTGCTTTTTAATATTAATTATCCACCCACTAATAAGATGTCACAATTACCTCATTATCGTTATATTTTGATGTGGTTTAAAACTACTTGAGAGCCACCAAGAGTTGGTAAGAATTCACAAAGAACTTCATGTTTTTAAAGTTTGATCTGGACCGATTTTTCTTTTCCTTTTTTTTTTCTTTTTTTTTTTTTTTATGTTTTAGGGGAAGTGAGGATATGGATGATGGAAAAGAGAAGTCTTTTCATTTATATGATAATGCATGTCTTTCATAGACAGTGACAGGCCTACAATAGAATGTTATTAGGTAACCTCCTGTCTATAGAGATGCTTTGAATACAATTCTTTTCCAGCATTATTAAGTTACTGCCTTTGTTAAGCAACCAGTTTTGGTCAGTCCCACAAAACATGCCTCAAATAAGGTGCAACTGTACAATAGAACATTTCCTGCAAAGTTTAACCATGAAATAGTACATTTTCATATTTAAAATGGGGACTATCATTAATAGCCTTAATGCCTCACCCAGCCAAAGGGGAAAGAAAGGATAAAAAGGAAACTAAGGATATTTATAATAGTTCTTTTATTCTCCAAGATAAAATCAAAAGTTAGGATTATTTTTACTTGGCTCTAGCTACCTGAATATAAAACTTTTAGTTAAAGCTGTCATCCACAAACTTTGTGTGTCACTGGAAAGTGATACCTAGAGCTGGTGATTCATCCCATCTAGACTGAAATCTTGGGATGGGATGAATCACACCCAGAGCTCCCAGTATTTCACCACTGACTATGGAGTGAGACTGAGCATTCAGCTTTGACTTGCTGCATAGAGCTGGTATAAGTATGTGAGCTACATTTCACTTGGGGTGTAGTGGAGAATAATAAGGAATTCTGAATTATCTTTCTTACTAGCATTACTTATTTCCACTTTAAATCTTGGCCTTCTGAGGAAAAAAAAGTTAATTTGTCTGAGATCAAGGATCAGAACACTGAATTTTGGCAACTCCTGTTATAACTAGAAGGGACCACTGCACAGTGTTTGTTCAGCATTTCACACCTACACATGAAAGTTGTTTTGGTCACAGTTTAGTTGATGCTGCTGGAGAGGGGTGGCTTCTTATAAAACCCATTGATGTACAAAAACTAATCACTGGACCACACTGTCTTACTTCTAGGGACTATGATGGGCAGCTTTTTCTTCATTTACATGAAGAGCCAAGAGAAATCCAAAGTAACAGGGAAGCAGTTAGCCTTGGATATATTGTGCATGCATAACTCCTTGTGTGGCTAAAACCAAGTATCAATGAAGTTAGCTGGAGTGTGCTTCATCATTAAAGTCTTGCTTCAGAAACTGCACAATGACAGCTAAAACTTTTTTTTCTTTTCCTTTTTTTTTCTCCTTTTTTTTTTTTTTTCTTTTTTTTTTTATTTGAATGCTCGGAAGAGATAAGAAAGCCAGAAGAAGAGCAGATGTGTTAGAAGTGTGAAATGGATTAACATCAAAGCCCCCTGGGAAAATCTGAAACATGAAATGAAGGATCCTGAATGACAAGAGCTATTCAGAATGCATTAAAAGCTCTGCAGTGCATTTTGGTGCTGTCTGTGTGAGCAACGCAGGGCCCTGTGTGCGAGGGAGAGATGCTGATAACGAAAACTCTGTGAACTTCAGGGAAATTCAGTTCATCGCTGAGAACTCACCTTGTGGTACAATTTGAATGAGACAGAAAAATCACCCAAACTAGTGACTGCCAATATTTATTGCCTCCACTGACACCAAGTGAGTGGATAATTTAAGCCCTGGACTAACAAGGCTATAGGTGAAACAGTAATGATTTAAAAATTGGAACCTATTTTAGTAATAAATTTGCTGAGTGTTTAAATCTGTCTATGAATATTCATCAGTTGACAGATTAGAATAATATTTTTGTATGGTTAAGATCAGAGAAGGTAAAAACAATGTAACATATTTTCTCAATTTTGTGATTTTTGCACAGATTCCTTGGAAGGAGATGATTTATAGCTTATGCAAATTTATGTTCATAAATGGTTTCTGATCTGGCAAGCAGTGGTTTCCATATAGTTATTGATGGAAAGAGGTCACTGATATTCAAACTGTGAAGGAGATTTTACAGGTTACTGATGAGATTTCACATCATCTAAACTCAATGAAAGTCAAGGGAAGTTGGTCAAATAATATAGAAAATCCATCAAGATTTGTTCTGTGCTTGGAGACTGAACATTCTGCAGTCTCAGCATATAAATCTCACACCAGACATTTTGGACAAGTACAAGCCTAGCTAATAATCACAGAAAAGGGGACTCTTTCAGTTGGCTACAATGGACTTCTGATGAGGACTCAGAAGAGCTTGCAGTGAAAAGCTGCACTAAGTCAATCCCAGCACCTCATACAATACGAATTGTATTCATTCCTGAATATCTCTCTTGTACAGACATCACCATGACTTCAGTGAAAATCCCAGGCCTTTAAGTTCCATTCCAAGTTATGTTTTCATCCCACTGCTGATACAGAGCAAAGGGTGATTTAAGCCAGACAGCTTATCTTGACAAGGTGCTGCTGTAGCCATCTGCAGGTGAAAGGCTGGGTTAAAAACAAAACAAAACCAATAATCCCTTCCAAACACACACAGGTTTCCTCCCAACCTTAAAATGGGCCAGTTCTCAGAGATTAGTATCCTCTTGGTGCAAAGATTTCTGCCCCTATTGATCTCTGCCAAGTTTGGGACAGGTTCATCAGGGTCTGATGCAAGTGAATTTATGAAGCAGATACTTCTGTAATTTTTTTAGCCTTGCCTGGCAGTTTAGTTTATATGTTGTTTGAAATATATCATGAGCTTTAAAGGATTTCCAGCTTACTTGTGTATACTATCAACAAACCCCATTACCAATAGAATGATGTAAAACTGCTGCATCTGCCATACATGCAGCTGACTTATTCTTTTGAGCTCCTTTTCCCCCCCTTTTTTTCCCCTTTTTTTTTTTCTTTTCCAAAATGGCAAGGGATTAGCTGGAAATGACATAACTTTCTTTTATTCCATAGAGGTAAAGCTTTTAGAAAAATATAACTAGGGAACAATTCATTTTGATGCCTGTAAGGTAAAATAACATGCCCCAGACTGAAAGTTTTATAGTTAGAAGAATCTATTCTAACACAATCTATTAGTTTGTAAATCAATATCCCCCGTTGATTAATTTCCTAATAAAAAGTGCATGTCTTTACGCTGTGTTCTACCAAGACCAGTTGTATTATTGGACTAAACAATGCAATTCTTCCAACCTTATTTATGTTCACACAAATAATCCCATTATATGTTCAACAAAACAACTGTTAAAGTGAATATTCTCAGAATGTGTATTCCAGAGTAAAAGGTTTTTAGCACAGACTGTAGTCAAAATTTTAAATAGAATGTGCAAGCCTCCAAAGCACAGGGATTTTACTTATTTTTAGAGCTTTATATCTGAGCTAGATATCTTTGCCTTCCTTTACAATCAACAGAGAAATATATGTTCTAAGAGAGAATCACTTGCCTGTCCCTTTAAGGATCTATTTAAGCATCTCATGAATCACAACTTAGAATTCTTTGTTTCTATCCAGTGACCATGCACCAAGAGGTTAACTTAGTTGTAGACACCAAAAATTTTGTTGATAGGATTCTTTTAAAAACTTGACCCTGTATCCATAATTTTTAATAGAACTAAGACTTACCATGGTTTCATGAAAGAGAAATAGTTTAGATGTACTGGGAAAAAGAAAAAAAAATTGTTTGGATATAAAAAGTTCCCCAAAAATATGATTTTGGATGCATTGAGATAAAGAGTTCAGTCTACTGTAATACAAGTATAAAGTTGAATTAAACAATGATAAGCAGTCCTAGAAATTATTCTTTATGTAAATTTATCATCTAGTTGAAAAATATTTTCTTCCAAATAGGAAGAATTATGCCTAAAAATATATCTAAATTCTTCATCTCTCTCTCTGCCTTTATGAATTCATTCTCTGCCGCTGTATTTCAGTTTTGTGATAGCCAAAATATATACACTAGTGTCTGGAATTGTTTTGGAGACTAGAACCTTGCATCATACTTCACACAGTGCCACTTCAGTTGTGCTTACATTCATGCCAGAGCACAAGTGACTTCTTTAGATTACATATTGTGAGACCCCTTGAAGGCTAATAACTCAAATATCCATGACAGTTGGCAAGCAAAGTCCAAGATTCTCAAACTATTTAATCTTGTGAGATCACTTTGCATCTCCTGTTGTAGAAGTCATTTTAGATTCAGCCCTTTCTGAAGACCTGGAAGGACAAAGTTGTCCACAAGTTGGCCATGCAAGAATGGAGACAGAGCTCTTTTTGAAAATCTGAATTCAGCTTTTTCAATGCAGCAGTGAAACAGAGAAAACACAACAGAACTAATGCAGTTTTTGCACATACTGAGTAAATTATAAAATAATTAGTCATGTTTCAGTTTAAATAACATGAAAAAACTCCTTTAATTAAGAATCTTAATTAATAGTTGAAAGATTAATCAATCAATAATTATAACTATCATTATAGGGTGTAATTGTGCTTAATTGGAGGGGCTGATTAATGATCAGAATAAACCTTCCAAATTCTCACACTTGAAAATGTTGGGAAGTGATGGATTCCAGCTCATAGAGTTAAAAAGGAATCCAAGGATCATTGAAGATGTGTTCAGCTGCCTGGCCACAAATTGAAAGCATGGGATTGAAGTGCAGCAAAGCTTTCCATTGTTAGATGTATGCACTGCTGAGTTACTGCTGCTTGTATGTTTTGGGTTCATGTGAGCAAAATATTCCTCCAAAGACCATAAGTGATGCCTATCCTGGAAATGACAAGCTTTGTTTTCTCTGTCCAAAATGTAAAATTTGATATGCATAAATGCAGTTCAGCACACCTCTGCTTGGATCATGCCAAGTCCTAATACTTTGCTTTCAGTTCAAAAAGAATTTGGAATCATAATTCTAAGGACAGCAAGTGTCCCATGTAGGTGTGTCTCAGCTGTGCTGTTCCATGCATGTTTGTGCAATGCTTTCCTTCTCTCTCTTATATCAATGTGACTTCAGGATTGAAACTGCCTTCAGCTTGAATGTTTGGTGGTCTTCTGGCAGAAGACAGTAGAAGTTGTTTTTTTTTAAATAAACCAAATAAGCCGGTTTAAAACACATTTTAAAACACCTGCAGTTTTCCTTTATTTTTGTTTGTTTTGTGGTATTTGCTTTTGTTTCTGGTTTGTTTGGTTGGTTGGTTGTGGTTTTTTTCATAATTCATTAACTTATAGATCAGTGCAGTCTCTGGGTGTAGTGGGTCCAGAGGAAAGACCCTCAGTCTGGCTCCTGCTCTAGTGGAACTGATTTTTTCACTGAACAATGTTTAATGTCACTGCTTCTCCCAGTCTAGTACCACTGAGTTAATCTGCTTAGTCATTTGGGAATGAAGAAAAAAAAGGTGGAAGTATGAAGTTTTAAACTATTAAGTGAGGCTTTAACTATGTTCTTTATTACCCCTTTTGCTGTAGAAAAAAAAAATAAAACCTCTAGAGAGAATTGTGTGCTTTAACACACTGAAACACTGTGTTAAAGATAGTAATAAATGTTCTTTGGAACAGAAAAGCAAAAAACGTCCTTAAAGAGCTTAACTGAGAAGGGCCAGGATTGTTGTTGCTAATTTACTTCCTTTCAGGGAAAGCAAGGAAAATGTGTGGAACAGGAGAGGGAGAAAAGACAAAGCAAGGCCACAAAGAGAAAAACACAGCAAATCTACAAAATTCAGCTTCTGTTTCTGATTCTGACTCTACTTTCCAATGTGGAGAAAAAGAGGCAGAGTGCATATTCCTATTAGCTCCCCAAGAACTCGTGCTCATGGTAGGCTGTTTAAGACGTTGATTTAGCTGCATTTTGGTCACCAGATCACAGAAGGTTTGTGAAATAAATTATCTTGTCTGGCTAACCCAGATTGTTATTAAACAGAAGACTAAAACTCTCTCACTCATCCGAGAGAGGAGAAGGAGTAGGACCAAAAAAAACCAAAAAGGAGTGGAGGCAGAAAATCAACTTGTGTATTGCACACATTTGAGACTCCTGATGGGCCATTCTCTGAGCCCTTTCCCCTGACCCACTTGGGAGAGGTTTTCTTTCAAGGAACACATAATGCTGTCACTACAAATCTCTGACTCCCAGGACTGGGGGTTACCAGTTTGGGGTACCTTAGAGAATGGGTGGGCTGCAGTTACCTGCTCCTTTTCAGTAGTGGAGTGAGATGAAACATTTCAGCCACCAGAAAAATCGCTCTGCTGCCTCTCAAGAGCACAACAATTGTCAAATGTGTGTTTGAAAGTTCCCAGCATAATTGCAGAACAAGGGGGTTTCATTACAGTGGCTCTTAAATCACGATACACAGTTACTCATCCTGGTGTAGTCAAAGTCAACCTTCCTTTGGCAAAGATAATTGGATTAGATCCATGCAGCTTGATCTTGCAAAGCACTAAGAACCTGGGTGATAACTGAACAAAAGATTTAATCGGTAGTTCAAATTTAATCACGGTCCTGTGGATTTCAGTGAAAGCATGCAAATTTACTGTAGCTCAGAGACTGGTATTCTTTATACAAGAAAACAATATAAATCTTGCTCTTCATTACAATGCACAGCTATGCAAAAAATCAAGAACTTCTAGAAACAGAGGACAATAAAAGTCTCACTCCTATTCTGACTCATTAGTCAATACCATATATATTATTATTATTATTATTATTATTATTATTATTATTATTATTATTATTACTATTTTCCAGCACCGAAGACAAGTGGCACAAAATGGCTTGTCTCCATAATGTTAAATTATGTTAATTTCCAAGAATAGATGATAACAACTGAGTTTCTATCTGGCAGTGTCCCTAGTACTTAAATAGTCTTGAATAGCCCCAGAAATTCCAAGAAAGAATAATTTTTCCCTGAATTGACCATAGCAGAGACACTTTCATTGTATATGGACTCTGATACCTGGCACCATTCCTGAACACAGAAGTCAGAAATTAAAGATACATCTCAGACTAGACCAAAATATTCATCATTGGTGTGGATTGTAGAATTTCTGAGAAATATTGTAAACCCAGCTATATAGGAAAAAAAAGCTTGAAAAACAAAAGGAGATGCAGCAGTGAGACTTAGCTCCTTGCAATGTCCTTTCCAGGAACTTCTGTCTTAACCAGGTAGAATTTATCTGCTAGTATTAATTTCTAATGGTCTTACTTTATTATTTGCAGTCATCAAAGCACCTGTGTCTTGTTTCAGATAAGCTTAGAACACCATATTAGGTCAGCAGTCTTAAATAAAATATAAATAGATCCCAAGAAAAGACATAAATAAAATAAAAATAGGCCTTTAGACTCTGGGAATTGAGTTCAATTCCTAAACTCAGGTCTGTCAACAAACATCCTCCATTTTTATACCATGTATCTTATCTGGAAAACTGTATACTAAACATCATTCCTCTGCACATTGCATCTAAAGTGCAAAGAACACAAGCCTACAGCCACGTTCTAGATTTCATACAAAGTCATGGGAGACAAAAAATTAAAAAAAAAAAAAAAAAAGAAAGAAAGGGAAACCAAGCATCACTGTTCCAAGTTCCTGGCTTCTGTTAGGTTCTTGTGTACTACAGGTCTACTGTCACTGTTTTATGAGAAGCTCAATCCAGCAGGAACACTGACAAGCCAAGCAAAAAAAATCTAGTTTTTGAATCCCATTGGGAATTTTGGATTGAAATAGACATTGGGCAGCTCCAGATTCAGGTTATATTACGGCAGAAATAAATGTCCCTAGGGAAATTTAGTCAAAAAACCTAAGAATCCATGAAATATAGAGATCATTCCAAAAGCAGATGGCCAAGAGTGAGAGTAACGAGTATATGGGATGCAGGCTAAGTGGCAGTCAGTACATCGTCTAAATCCTTTTCTGCATCTGCCTTTTAATCTCCTTGGGTTTTAGTTTCCCATCTGTAAAATGGGAAGAACCACTTATATCCTTTCATCCTTTGTTTATTAAGAAAAAAAGTCACATGGGACTCTGCTATATTTCGCTGCATATTATAAATGAAATGCTGATCCCTACTGGGGCCCCTGGGCACTGCTGTTATATAAATAAATTCATAGCTATGGTTGTCACAGAGGGGGAATATTGACTGCAGGTGAGGAATAGGTAGCAAAAGCAGATTAACTCTTAAGCATCGAGGATCCTGTTTTCCAGTCCTTTGTAAGGAGGAAAAAGTACAGAGAAAAAGAGAAAAATATATGACACACAAGATGAATTATTTCTAAAGGGAATGGTTTTGAAAATTTCTCCACAATGTATCAGCAGCCTGTCTACAAGCATCAATTTTTTTTTTGCCTCCTTTACACATTTTTTAGCAAATTTCATGCCAGTGAAAGATGCAGGATTGACATTCTTAAATCTCCCTTTTATCCACAGAAAAGATAAAGCATAGTCAGAAAATATGCAGCTTTCCTCAGATTTTCAGACCAACATGCATTCGTTTGACCTGAAGGGACACCTCCACGGGAGGGAAAAGCAGTTTAGTCACCATTCTCATTTTATCCTTGGCCTTGATGCTGAAGTTATTATCCTGAGAATTGAGTGAGATACTTTGGTTTAAGTATGCTATGGGCACCTGTTCTTTCTGCTGATGCTATCCAACTCGCTTCACACGGGCCAATGTACAGTCTTCTGTAAACCTCTTTCAGTCACTTCCAACCAGAACACAGTTGCAAGTTCATTACAGCCCAAACCAGTAAATCCTGATTTAGGGAGTTACACAGGCCAGTTCCAGTCTCCCAAAGCCATCCAGCCACCCATAATGCTGCTGCCTTGCCCCAGCATGCCTCTGTGAGATATTTTCCAAGGGGCATAGATGAAATTTAGATTTTTGCGAAGGCCACCAGCTCTCACTGCTGTCAGTGTAATATGGTCACTAAATTCCCAAAGACAATATTACTGCAAATCACCTCAAATGTGCTGCAGGCGGTAGAATGATCCCATAATCAAGAAGCTAGGTCTTTGAGGACAAGTTTAATTACTTTAATCTATACAGCCTGGAAAACATAATGGTTAATGGGGTAATCTACTGAAGTATGTGGAATTTTAAGTAGTATAGACTATGCCACTGGATGACACTACTCTCAGCACAGCAGAGATGATAAAACCAAGAGCATAAATGGTGACTGAAGAAAGCCGTAGATGTCCATAAATCAATAATTGATAAAATGTACTCTTGTGTAACTAAGTAGAATTTTATGTTGCAGGTAGAATAAACTGATTACATGATACTATAGCGCTCAGTGGAATTATGGAATGAGCTTCATTCATTCACTCTAATTGCTGCATATTTGTATACAAATGGCTGAAATGGTTCTATCAGTTTTGTAGTCTATAAAACTGCAAGAAAATTCTGCCCTTTGAGTCCACAGATGAAAGCCATGATATTTTCCCAGCATGGGGCACCACGCTCCTGGAAAAGCTGAATATCAGCAGATACATAGAGGTTGATGTTCTTGATGCATCTGGCCATTAAAGATTTCAGAGCACTTTTCTCATGGGTAGAGGTGTTAACCCCTCTGTCCTGGCTAGTTTCCAACCTGGGTAACAAGCCACCTGGACCAGATGCTGAGGAAGCCTGAGGACGAAGTGGTTGAGCTGTACAGAAATGTACAATCTCTCATTAACATCATCCGCTGGAGATGTTTTATCTGTCTTTTAAAAAGACATTAGGGATGGTCCTGGGAATTGCACACCAGTGAGTCTTACTTCAGCAAATGGACTGCAATGATAATTAAAAGTAGGATTATAAAAAAATCCTAGATAAGTGTGATAGCTAACAGACAAAGAAATGTGTGTTGTGTAAAGGAAAATCAAGCTGCTTTAATTTACTAGAATTCTTTGAAAGTGTCAAATAAATATTGGATAAAGGAATACTGGCTGACATAATCTATTAGGACTTTCAAGAAGCTTTTGAGAAATTCTCTTACAAAAAGCTGTGAAGGAAACTAAGCCGTCATGGAATATGAAGGAAAACACATTATAGTGGGGTAAAGACTGGATAAGAAACAGAAAGTAGAGAAGGGAAATAAATGCATCTTTTTGAGCAGCCCTTAGCAGAAGCATGTGATACATACTAAGTTTTTATAGTTCTGGTGTTCTTTTGGTTTTGTTTGGGTTTTTTGTTGGCTTGTTTGTTTTTGTTGTTTGTTTTGTTTTTTTGTTTGTGATTTTTGTTGTAATTGTTTTCTTTTATGATTGGCTGCTACTTGGAAAAAGTAATTTGGTGGGATTTGGTTTTGTTTCCCATCATTTTTTTTTTTTTTGTGGCTTGAAATTGAAATTATTAAATAGGATTTTATTTGATATATGTAAAAATGCTTACATTTCAGCACATTAAGAGCAGACTTTATAAAGGAAGTTAGTTGAGTGCTGGTTTCTAGAATCAAACCTTGTGGAAGTGCACTAAAAACACATATATCCACAGTGTTCTGTGTCCTTTTCAAGTTAGAGCTACATGCCTGCAGCAGCAGACAGTGTTAGATGACTCAGTTGGGCCTATCCAAGTTTCTGGCTTGCTGAAGTGAGAGACAGTCTAGGCTGGGTGCTGGGTTGGGAGGCAGAGCTGTGGGATGCCTGTAACTGTAACTTGTCACTCACTTACATTTATAGGTTGTGTTTCCCCATCTTCATCCCACCTCTTCAGTTTTAAAAACAAATAGGAAGACCAAATTTTTAAACATGTGCCATTATCATGCAGGAGATTTCACTGATTTTATAATTCAGATTGCATTTCTACTTCCAAGGCCCCTTTTCAGTATCTTGCAGAGTGTGACTGTTTTGGGAGTCTGCTGCTACCTCTGCTTTCTTCTGCTATGTGCCTACCCAGCATGTTCCCTCTCTGTTCATTTGTAAGGCAGTTCTTGCAAAATGAAAGTCTACAGAGAACAGGAATAGAAGGGTGACATGGTCTCTGTCACTCCAAACAGAAAATGTTCCAGTGATCTTTTTTTTTTTTTTTCACACCTTGTAGAATTTCAATTTTCCCTTTAAAACATGGATTAAACAACGTTGCCAAAAACATATGCTTCTGTGTCAAACATTTCACTTATTCAGGAATCTAGAGGCAGCTGGAGAGTTCTCACTGCCAAAGTGACTTCAACAATTGTCTCTTTCACTTTTAATTGGAAACATGTTCGTTTCAGGCGTAGGTGTGGATAACCAATATGTGGCAGTGTTAATTTCCCTCACCATTCAGTGTACATATGTCCTCAGTGACCATTCTTTAATAGCTTGAGGAAAATGATCTGAATCCATTGCCAAAGTGTCCTGTGCTCCTGCAGGTCTATGATTTGCCATGGCACAGGTTTCATCTGCTGATTAAAGATGGGAGTGGTCATTATGAGGTAAGACATCACCAGTCTCTTGCTCCTTGTAAGACCTGCAGTGAGCCACACCAGAGGGTTACAGATGAATTACTGAAGCTGAGGGCCTTCTTCTTGCATTAGCTTTAACCATTACAAAAGCACAGTTTCAGTTTTTGTTGCCCTGCAGATATTTCCTCTGGGTTTTATCTGTCGTGTGTATGGTCTTTCTTACACTACAGTGCTCCAGACAATCTAGTTACTAATCTTTCTGTGCCAGTCACACTCTAGTTGTCCACGTTTAATGAACTTCATCTCACTCTTCCCCTTCTCTTCTCTTTGTGGGGTTCAGATAGGGGACATTTCTAGTAGGACCTTGCTTAAAGACAAAAGCCAACATGTTAAATCTCTTTGATTTTCACAGCTTCCTCATTGCCAGCCTGAATTTCTGGGGAGACAGTTGTGGCACTCCTTCCCAGGGCTCCTTGCCTTTATCACACTTTAAAAAGCAGAGCTTGGCTTGAACCTCATGTGCTCATGCTACAGGAAACAAATTGGAGGGAGGTTTAACAACAGAAATCCCAAAACCAGTCTGAATTGGGAACAAGGAGAAGAAACAGGCACCCCATGCTGATAGGAAAATTTTCTCTTGTGAGATGCATCCACCTTTTGGAAGTAAGAGGGTGGATGAAACCTGAAGATTAAAGGTTTTCAGTTTGTCCAGCAGGACCCACTCTAGGGGTGCCAGGGGGTTGAGTGCTTTGTTCTCAACATCAAATCACAGGTGCCTCATCACACAGGACATCATTACGAGATCCTGTGGCAGGAATGGGGTTATATCTCTGAGAAATGTGTCATATATTGACCTATATGGGAGACTCAAAACTTGACCTTTTCTACTTCATGATAAGCTGCCACATCAGATGGTGATATTATCCCACTCTCCCCTTCAATTTTGGAACATTGCAACACTCTGTGGAAATACATATCCAAGTTTTTTCCCTTCCTCTAAGATCTGTCCTGCACTTTCCTACATCTGTTGCTCCTGCAGCACATTTATTTTCCCTGCATGGTTTTGGGTGCTTTTCTAGTGCCTCTAAGAACTTGTATGCCTGCATGTACATTTGAGACTGATAGGGTGGGCCCAGTGCACAAAGAAACCTGGAGAATTTCCTATTAATCTTGTAAGCTATGCTCAAAATGTGATGAGCACTTTACAGATATATAAACAGACGCATACACAAAAAGCTTATACTCAAAATTAGTTTAAGACAATACTTGAAAGACAAGGCAGTAGGGAAAGGCTGTGAGAGCAGAGGGCAAGGAGTTTGCTGATCAGATTTTGTTGGGGTTTGTAGTTTTTATACCCTTAATGGATGGGGCTATTTGAGTTACAGGGCCTGAAATCTGCACAGGTGCTCAGAAGTAACTCTCCGTGTTGTCAACAGATACAGGGAACCCACACTTTGCCATTGATGGTTAAATTTCTATTTAAAACTAGGATGAGTTTGGCAATGAATTTTCTGCTGATCTGTTTCTCTTTGCACTTTGGAAATCTCAGCACACAATAACATCCAAAATCTCTGTGTCTTATCTGCCACCCCCCAACACACTCAGCCCCCTGCGCCAAGAGGGATCCGGCTCAGGCAGTGCTGGGTGAGGGAATGAGGGATGTTGCCATCTAGTGGGTTTTTGTCAGGCAGAAAACAGACTTCGCAAAAGAATTCTGCCTCGGATCAGCGAATGTGGAGGCACAGGTTTGAGGGATATGGAAAACGAAAAACTGTCTTTCGGGCCAGCTTTCTACAAGGAGCACACAGAGCAGTTACCTGCTTGCTCCATGTGATCCTGTGTCTTTGTGTCAGGATGTTTTGGGAGACAGGAATGCTCTGTCTGAAACACACCCTCAAGGTTTCTTTGCCCCCGTGTTAGGAGCCAGGCCCCCTGACATGCTTCCTCTTTGGTAGGCAGAGACAGGTTTGGACTCGATGGTTCTTGCGGGTCCCTTCCAACTCAGTGCATTCCGTGATTCTGCCCTATGGTTCTGTTCTGTGGTTCCGGGAGCGAGCACACACAGCTACAGAAATGGTGAAGGGTGGGATTCATCTTCCTTCCCCTTCAAAACTCCTGCTCCTGTCTCAGCTGCAGGGGCACCTTTCCTATTGTTCCAGCTCATCACTACAGCCTTCGTCATGAGGGGACTTTTGCAGTCAGTATTACAACAACAACAACAAAAAAAGGGTTATTCATATGCCGGCAGCTGGCGCAATCCTATCTGTCAGCCCCATGGAAATGAGGAATTAAATAGTAATAATAATCATCATAACAAAATTAGCCCTTTCTTTCTTTAGAACATTCCATTTGCAGCCGTTGTGCTGGGTACCAGGACCCGCAAGTGCTCAGCGGGGCGACACCCTCCCGCTCCAATCTGCCTCGTATTAACGAGCTGCTTAACTGGGATGCGGCGCTGGGATGTGATGCTGGCCGAGCAGCAGCTGCTCGGAGCGCGCCGTTACGGAGAATTAGCCCAAAGTTTATTCTTAGCCCTCCCTCTCAGCTCCCGCAACATGTTCAACAGCTTGTGCATTTTGTAATGCCTCCTTTCATCGCCATGGCAACCGCTAAAACTTAAGGTGTGTGCGACTTGCGCGCTCTCCGTGCTGCAGGCTGCTGGCAAAATGAAACCCCGGGTCTGCGCTCCTTCCCGTTGCTGTTGATTCAAAGGGCCACAGTGTGCTGGAGAGGCAACTGGGAACATGTGTTTGCAAAGTACTTTAGACACAAGAGCGTGATTCAGTGTTTAAGAGAGTCTGTGAATCTGATTTTGCTATCCAGTTAGTCATTTGAGCTGGGGCAGAGGAGCTGTCGCTGCTGGCTGAGTTGCTTCTCCTCCTCGCGTTGCTCCGAGCCTGCTTTGGCGGAGCCCGTGTGTATTGTTGCCTCATAAAATGCAGCCTCGAATTGTTGGCAAGCAGTCAGGTAATGGGGAGGGCAATAAGAGCTGCACCATCACGGGTAGATCTATAGGATGTAACTTGGTGCTGAGAAACTGCCAGCTTCTACCAAATGGCAGATTAAGGAGCCATTTCCCCCTTAAAAGAACTTGCTTTTATACCTGAGTTACTCACTACAAGCAGTCAGACTTCCCATTCAGCTGATGGCTGTGCAAGTCTGCCTCAAAAACACCCCAAAAAGGGGGGGAAAAAAACCCAAAAAGTGGATTTCTAAGGACTGAACCCTCCAAATGTCACTCAGGCAAAGTTCACTGTACCCTATATAGTTTTATTTCACCACTGTGGGTATATCCAGCTCCAGTTTGGCCGAAGGAGCAGCCTAGGGCTGTTACCTGCAAAAGCAGACACTGCTCTACATTAAAATCTTTCCTTAGTGAAGCCATTTTTCCTTTCTAGAAAACAACTTTGCTGTGAATCAAATCCTGCAGCTACTAATAACTGTCCCTATGGAGAAATCCTACAGAACAGAAAAGGATTGAAACCTATAGGGGTTTATAGAAATTAAATTGGATTCTATAGAAATTACTCTAAATAGCCCCTTAATTTAATAAAGGATGCTACCCCTTCTGTAGAATTTTTGCATCATATGATAAATCTGAAGGGAGAATAATATCCCTGCAAATAGAATTGTTCAGATTGCTTTAAAAATCCTATAGAAAACTTATTTCTCTCTCTCTTAATTTTGCTAAGTCTTTTTCCTTTGCACCAGTGGCTCGAAATCGTAAATCTCGGAGCGTTTCACAAAGAAAGAGCACAGCTGTCTGGAGATCATGCAGCCCACCTAGTGCCACTTCCCATGTCTGGGAAAATAAATCCAGGTAGTCCTGCACTCTGAAGTCACCTTTTCAAATAGGATGCTTGCAGCATTTGAAGCTGTTCCTTTCTTCGTTTTGGGAAAAGAATGACAAAAAGTCCCAAACACCCCCCTTTTCTCCCTCTCCCCCCAAATACCTAATCTACCCAGAAACCACAGAGTGTGAGTCATTTTAAGCTGTTTCTTCAACATGACTTCAGCTCAGTGGTGTGCCCTACAACCTGCAGAGATTTGGAGCCGATTAGCTTACAATTGCAAAATGAATCCTTTTCTTTTTTACATTCATCAGATTTTATTTTCTTTTAATATACTTAAATTATAAAAATACATGGAAGCATAGAGCATGGATAGAACAAGTGCATTACTAATTTTCTTTTTCTGGTTCTGCACTAGAACCTGTTAAAAAATGTTTTTATTTTGATGTGTGTGTTGCATTCAAACTGACACCTCCAGCTGCTATATATTTGGTGGCTAGTAATCCTTTCCATTATATTTTGAAAAGAACAGATTTCTTCCTGTCTAAAAATAAGCAACCAGCTACAAGGAAGCAATGGCTACACTGTGGTTTGCTGTTTTGTTGCATGCTTAAAATACTGGTGTTCTGTGAAAGCTGCAGGTAAAACTGAAGCACGGCTGCTTGTACTGCTAGAAATTATGAGATGAACTCCCATCTAGTGAATATCAGGATATCTGTTTTGACTTGAGTAGAATTAATTTGATTTACACTGCATATGAGTCTATATTTTTATGTGTTTATATTCTAATTTTTATAATTTTTTTTTGTTTGTTTGTATTTTCTGCTCCAGTGCATGAATGCATTCAGGGACAGACAAATCTCCTGGTAGGGAAGAGTGGGGTGGTAATACAATGTGTATGTGCCCTACTGTCCTGGGAGGAGGGGGAATCTGCTCTGTGCATCATACCCAGAGGGATTATCTGGTGGTGAGGTGCCACAGAACACATAATGACCTGAAATTTAGCCCTAGAATGGTTAAAGACTTTCCTGTAAAGCTAAAGAAATGGTAGCAGTGATCACAAATGTCAGCCTATGCTGTTTGGGGGATGTCACAGTGAGACATAGAAGAAAAACTGGACTGACAGAGGAAAGCTCTAAAAGAACTGTACTTTGGGAAATCTCTTTAGGAATTCTTATTAATTCCTGTAAACAAAAATAGGTGGCAAGATCTCAACTGCAAGTAAGACTGCCTGAACTTTCAAGCTAAATTTATCAGGGCAGCATTTACCTTCAGAAAGGGAATCTCAAACCTTCTGTACCTGGATATATGCATGTACACACTGGCAGGGTATTTTTGCCTGTGGGATTTCAGGACATTTCCTCTGAATAACATGAGTTGAGCAGTTGGTCATTTGCAAAGCACAGTCTTAGTACACAATACTCCTACCCACCAGCTTGTCTGAGCCAGAGAGCGAGGTGAGCCATGGTTCTGGTAAGTTTTAAGGATTTTTTTAAATCTATTTTCTCAGGCTTTCATGGAGAGAGGAAAAGAATGTATCAAATGCTGAGGACAGACAGTTGCTCCCAGTGCATTGAACAGCTGACTGGGAGAGTATCTCTGGATTCGTTATATAAAAACAAGATTGTCACAATCAGGGCAGCAGTCAACAGGGATAAGAAAGGAAATAAATACAAGATCCATTAGAAACAAAATTACAGAAACCTCTTTTTCAGGAACTAACTAGAAGTCCCCATACTGTCCCAGAATATTCCTGCCAACCTATACCCCTAGAAGTCTACAAGACAGTGCAAGATCAATGTAATTAGAAATGGGTCCAGAGCTATTTGTTTGGTGACTGCTGGGCTGTAACACCTGATGACAACTGATCAGTCATCCTTCCTGGCAGAACATCTTTTCATGGATAGATTCTGGGAACCAATCCCCACTTTTCCTAAAAATGCTTTAGAAATTAAATATAAATTCTCATCTTCCCTAGCTAGTTGAAACTGGCTAAGAGCTCCAAATGTTTGGCAAGGAAAAGGGAGTTAGACTCAGGCAGAATGATCATGATCACAAACATTTTGTTTCTGTAAGAAGTCAGGCACCAAGATCAAAATAAAAAAAAAAAAAAAAAAAAAGAAAGGCTCTTAAACTTATATTGCAAGCATAAGAATCATAAATCTGGATCCTCACCTCTTATGAAGCCTAAAGGCAATAACAGCACAGGACAAAGGTTGTAACACTCTCTGAAATGTTATGGGGTCCTGATACCTGCTTGGCTTTCATGCAACTTGGCTGAGAAGAGTATGAGTTGTTCAGGTTACAAAACAAGCAGTATAGCCAACACTGAAATCAATAAGACTATGCCTGAAAGCAAGTCCTCACTGTAGAGATAAATAACCACTGCAGTGACTCCTTGCAGGCTGCCAGGCAAAGTGGGGGCAGAGCAGCCAGCAGGGAGAGACTGGGACCAGCTTGTGGCTCACCTGCTTGCCTGTGGAGTGGCACCTTCTCATTACTCATATGCTTTCTGCCCAAAGTAGGGGGAGTGATTGCTCCCATGTAAGTCAAAGAGGCTTCAGGACCACCCTCAGCAGAGACCCTCTTTCAGAGAATGATATGAGTCTTATGGTGGGAAATCAGGTTTATTACTAGGACCCTGTGTGTTGGCCCAGAGGTGCTTATTGCTTCTAATTTTTATTTAAAAACTAATTCAATGTTTATTTTGGTGGTCTAGTGGCCATTTATTTTTTCAGCAAACTGAAAGAGACTCCTTCAAAAGCCAATCTAAAGCAAGTCTATAGGGGCAGTTTCACCATCAATTTCAGCTGGTCTACATCTTTGTAGGTATCAGGAGAGCACAAACATATTTTACTCTATTCCAAATTCTCCATTGATACCTCCTCCCCATGTCAGTACCAGCACATTTTCTAATAATTTTTTTCCTGGATTTTTCAGTAAGGTCTGGCTAACCCCAAGGCCATCTGAGAGCTGGGGCTGTGTCACAGAGGATAGCTGTCTGCTTTCATAACAGTGCAGTCTTAGATTAGCTTAAAGGTGACCACATTCTTCCCTAAGTTAAACACCTGACATAATTACCATCCTGAAACTAAGGTGTGTGACAGCTGCATACTCACTTGTGTGACTGTCCTCACCTTTTTATTGTCCCACGACATTTTCTGCTCAATCTGTTCCCTTGTTGAGCTGGCCCCAAGGATTTCTACAGGGTCACTGAGTAAATCAGATCAAAGTACTGAGACAGCTGAAAAGTGTCCTGTTCACACACAAAAAAAAAAAAAAACAAAAAACGGTGATTTTCCAGTGAACCCCTTGGCTCACACTCACCATGCAAAGGGGTGCAGGAACCATTTAAACTGGTGAAAAGATGAAGTGTGCCCTCCATTTCAGGAACTGCTGCTGCTGCTCTAAAGTATTGCTGTACCATAGGAGTTCTCAGCTGTGCTGCATCCACATCCCCTGTGCTAGAAGAGACCTAAGAAAAAGACCCCTACAGAAAGTTTAGCACCAGGGAAAATTTTAATGAACATTTTAAACTCATTTACAACCATTTTATGCCACCCAAATGTTTTTCAAGGATCCCAGAGCTGAGCTTCGGGATCGCAACCATTGCGTGGCTTTAATTAACTGGTGCATGTACAATACACTGAACATAAACAGAGTATCTCTAAATGCTAATGGTTGTTATTGAACCCCCATGCTTCCTGGTGCAGTAATAACTGGTACAAAGCCTAACTTACTAGTATACAAGATCCAATTGTGTATCTTCCTCAAGGGATATTTATCTTCACAGCATGATTGCTAAGATAAATGCTAAAGTTTAAAATTCAAAAGTGCTTACTTCAGGGCATTATGACAAGACAACAAAAATATAAACTTGACAGAAGAAAAGCTTATGCATATAAATTATGTAGCCTTTTAATTGAAATATATTTCATAATAGATTTTATGGCCAGCAGATTATTTTTCAAGGCATTTCTTTTTTCCCCTTAAAAAATAATTTGTATAAGGCACTTTTCTCCCCCTCCCCATAGCTTTATAGAAATACAGACAAAAAAAAAAAAAAATTGAACAGCAGAGCATTGCAATTTTAGCCATAATAGTCAACATAACAATTAGAACAGTTTGTTACGAGGACAGGGAATAGGGCTGTCTGAAGAAAAGCACTACAGCCAGCGCTGTTGACTCACTGTGTTGAGCACTGTTTCCTTTCCATCTGAAGGGGAGCAATGCCACACAGCAGCTGTTGTAGGAATAGCAGCCACAGGAGACATCGTCTCCAGCAATGATAAGCCAGGCTGAAAGGTTTAGCTTCATTTTATTTTCAGTTTTCCGTTTGCAGGGCTTTTGGCGTGCTGTTTCTTTTCTTCCTCAGCAATGATGTGAATTTTTGAAAAGTTCTCAGCCACTGCCATAACCCAAAAGAAAATTTTCATGCATTTTTGGTGGCACTGTAAATCTCTTGCAAGACAATTAACCGGGTCTAGTAGAAATAGGACTGATTTTGGCTGTGATATTAGAAGCACTATGATGATTTGACTTTAGCACAGACATGACCCATGTGTTTTCCATCTGCATTGAGGTCTGTTGTTCTGTATGTAACTCCGGCTTTCCATACTCACTCTGCAGATAAAAAGGGCTGAAAATGAGCTATTCTGATAGCCTCAGTCCCACAGGTACATTGCCTGCTCTATTTTCACCCAAATTGGAGAAAATAGGAGTGTTTAAGGAATCTTTCTAAATATCCACCTGAACTACTGGGCAAACCGTAAGGAGGAAAAGTCAAAGTGCACCTGGGAGTAGGCATGGGTCAGCATTTAACTGACAGACATCATCCAGAAAGAGAGGGTTATCAGTTCTGCTTCTAGAAATTAGGAGAAATTAGATCAGCAACAGCCCTTTGAGAAATTTAATTGAGGAGCTTTCTGCTTTTATAGCTGGCAGCTCTCCCTCTTTCCAGAGGTGTTATTTAATCTAGCCACCAAGTCACATCTGCAGTTTTAATTAGCATGTGTGTGTCTGTGTTGTTTTTCCTTCCCTGTGTAACACACTGAGCACCAATGCGTATCAGGCCCTTCAGAGTGAGCACGTTTATTTTAAGTACCACCGGGCCAAATTCTGATTTTCAGTAATTTCCCTATAGTCCTGTGGACCTCAGCAGGACCCCTCAGATTTCCACTCATCTCACTGAGAACAGAATCTGGCTCAGGGTATTTGAAAGCCTTGTTATCAGTGAGGCAGGCTATTGAGTTGCTTGGTGCTCTAATTTTTACCTTGTTAGTGGCAAGGTTATCTTTCAGGCTAGTTTTTCCATTGCAAGTTGTAGATCCCAGCACAGTGGTATATGCTTTAAGCTGCTCTCACCAGTGCAGAAGCATCATAATAATAATAACAATACTATTAAACTATAATGAACACAATTATAACACCCAAACAGCAGATTCACAATTAATCTTAATATCAATAAATATCACAAAGATGCTCATGATCATTTATTATTTCAGAGATGAAGGAATTGAATGATAGGGAAGATAGTTGCCTGAAGCCACACAGAAGAGAATTAAGAAAGACAGGAAGACAAATTTAATTGTCTGTCCTGTGCTCTGTCCACAGGACAAGAGCTCTGACTCCTCAGTGCCGGATGAAGCCACGGTACTATCTGCATTCTCTTAATTAAAAAAAATCCAAATATAATCCCAAACCAAACCAAAGCAAACAATCAAAGAAACCAAACAATCAAACTAAAAAGAACAACAACAACAACAACAACAACAACAACAAAAAAAAAAACAAAAAACCACAAACAAACAAAAAAACAACAAAAAAAACCAAACAAACAAAGGAAAAAAAAAGGAAAAGATGCAGTGGGAAAAAAAGAAGAGGATGATCAAAAGGCCAAACATCTTTACAAAAGAATTTTTAACTTCCTCAATTCAGGATAATGCCAGATGCCTCAGGTTCTGTAGACAGGTGTACCACTGTGGTGGGTGATGAATGTTGAGGCTATGGCTCTTTATAGTATGAGTTCCAAAGTCTGGAACCTTCAGTTTTCATGTTCTTATTTCAGCTTGTTCTGGTTTTGCATGACAAGATTTTCAGGGATTAGAGGGGTGGTTTCTGTGAGGAGTTGCTGGGAGCTTCCCCCATGTCCAGCAGAGCCAAAGCCAGCTGGATGCAGGATGGACCCTCACTGGCCAAGGCTGAGCCCCTCAGTGAAAGTGGTGACACCTCTGGGATAACAGAAAGTAGGAAAAAAAATCTGCACAACAGCATCTGCAGCTGGACAGAAGAGTGAGGATGTGTGAGAGGAGCAGCCCTGCAGACAGGCAGGGCAGTGCAGCAGGAGGGGCAGGAGCTGCTCCAGGCTCTGGAGCTCAGATTCCCCTGCAGCCCCTGGAGCAGCCCATGGTGAGGCAGCTGTGCCCCTGCAGCCCAGGGAGGGCACGGGGGAGCAGAGATCCACCTGAACCCCTGGAGGAGCCCAGGCTGGAGCAGGGGGATGCCCAAAAGAGTCTGTGACCCCATGGGAAACCTGTGCTGGAGCAGGATCCTGCGGATGTGCAGGATCCCTAGTGGGGATCCACACTGGAATGTGTTTTTCAGAAGGATTGACCCTGTGGGAAGGACCCAGAGCAGTTCATGTAGGATTGTGTCCCATGGGAGGGACCCCATGCTGGAGCAGGGAAAGGATGTGAGGAGTCCAGCACAGGTGGAGGGAGGAGTGGCACAGACAGCATGTGATGAGCAAACCACAGCCCCTTTCCCCAAACCCCTGTGCCACTGGGGAGCAGGAAGTCGAGAAAGGAAGGAGAGAATTTGAGTCAAGAAAGAGGGGAGGGTGTGGAGGGGAACATTTTAAGAATTGGGTTTTATTCCCATTAGCCTACTCTGATTTTCTTGGACATAAATTAATTTCCCCAAGCTGAGTCCATTTTGCCGATGTTGGTAACTGGTGAGAGACCCCTCCCTGTCCTAATCTTGACCCATGAGACTTTTGCTGTATTTTCTCTCTCCTGCCCATTTGAGGAGGGGTGTAACAGAGTGGCTTTATTGAGAACCTTGTGTCCAGTCAGGGTCATCTTCCCACCCAGCTGGAAGTAAGCCTAGAAGTAAATTGAGTAATGTATCCTTTGCAGTGGATTCAAACCACTATTTATCACCTGAAAATCTGGTGCTTACAGTTCCATTTGTTTTCCAGATTTCCTCCAACAGACTCAGTATTTGTATCTTTTCTCCATAGTTGTCTCCTGTGGTTTACTGAGTTTTTGTTTGAGCTATATGTTTGTCTGCTTGTCTGTTTTGTACTTTTGTCTGACATTATAATGAAGAACAGTAATAAAAAAATCTCTTGGAATACTAGTGATCATCCTTGTAAACAAATAATGCAAATGCATTACAAAAAAGAAGAAAAGCTATTGTCTTAAAGTTTTCAGCAGTGAAAAAAAAAAAGGGATCTGAAAAAAAAAAGGAAACAAAAAGGGGTTAAAACAGAGTGCTGATGATCTTTCAGAAAGCACAGATTTAATTCCCAGCACTTCTGATTTCATTAAGAACTGCAGCCTTTTCCACTGGCAGCACAATTCTTGAGCTTGACAAAAACAGATGGGGAGGATGGTGGAAGTGGTAAACTCCAGAAGTAGCACTCTGTCTTCTAAATCAGGAGGTCACACCTTCAAGTCTTGACTGAAGAACTCAATCTTCCCCAGATCCCACAAACCCTGTTATACAGGTACTTGCTTATATGAGTCCCTGAGTGACAGATTAAAAAGCTCCCTCCTGGTGACTTATTCCCAGGGAAAGACACAGTGCTCTCGGAAAAAAAGGAAAATACAAAAAACCTCATCAGAATACTGGAGGGGAGCTATTGCATTCCTCAAGTGCCATGTAATAACCTGTGCCTGTGAAAGGCTTGCAGCTGGCAGTGCAGGGTCACAGAGAGAATAAAGACTGTTTCACTCTTCTGGTCCTAGAAACACAGCTACCTATTTCCTTCTGGAATCTGTATTAACTCTTTCCACATGCAGCAGTCAGCATCCTTCTCCAGCCACAACATCCTGATGTTTGGAGGGAAGAAATTACGGTGCTGTGTCTTTGCTATTTGGAGCATATAAATGGGATGTGTTGTCCAAGGCACTTAATACAGACTTTGGTTCTCCCTGTGAGCAACATCCCTGGGACCTAGGGAGACAGCAGCAATCAACAGAGACAACAGAATTCCCTAGTTCTCCAGTCCTCTGATCCCTGAAATAAATAAAGGCAATTAAGGCAGTTCTTTTATATACTTTCTTTGTATTTTGTTTCTTCAGATAGTAATAATTTGCTGTAACAAAAATAATTGTGCAGGTCAACTTTTTTTTGCCCCCCAGTTCCTGGGTAATTACAGTGTCTCCTGATCCAAAATCACTTCTCCTCTGACTCTCTAGGTCTAGGATTCTTCTAATGAGATTCTTCTAATTATTTAAAGGAAGGAGATTGGCTGTTTTATTTTGCTCAGATTTGCCTGTGTGGAATTGCAGTATGCAACTGTTGTTGATGGTGCCTCAGTTTACAAAATATACAAGATTTTGAATGGATTGGGTCATGTAGGTCTTACATGAAGAAAAAAAAGAAGAGTATAAAGAACATCTGTCTGGAGTGTTCAACCAAAAAAGGAAAGTGAAGCAAACAAAGATAATCAACTGGATATCCCTCAAGTACATTTTTTATCACATACATTGGTTTCCTTACATGAATCCCTGTTGCTGATTTGCTCCAGTTGCACTTTATAGTCCTCAGGTTGAGTGACTTATTCTCAGTGTGACAATGCTGGACAATTTTCTAAATAATCTTCTCGAAAAACCACAAGACTAAGATGAAAAGCAGATTGATTCTGTTTTAAAGCGACCTCCTTCAGTATTTGTTGTGTCTGATCCTTGCATTACACGAGGGCTGCCAGAGGGTCTTTGTAGTATCAGAACAGTAAAGGTGGTGCTGGTTTATGAGTTGGCTCTGTTATCTGTAGGTTTTGGCAACTCTCTAATGAGAATGGTACAAACTCACTGAAGGTATTGTTTCCATCATACATCATCATGACATCCATAACTTCATCCAACAGAGAATCAGTCCTACTTTAAAAGATTTATCAAACCAAGCCAAAATTAGGTAACTCTGTCTGCAAGGGTATTATGTATCAAGCTTTGTGAAGATCTGGTCAGGCTCTGCAGAAGGCATTTAGGATTTTATGTTCCTTTTTGGTGAAGAAATTAAACTGGTAAACTCAATTTTCACTATCAAAGGTGTGGACTGTTTGTTTCTATGCACATGTGCTTGGAAAGTTTTCAGAATCAGAAATGTGTTATGAAAGTTGTTTATTTTGTCAAAGCAATGAATTGAAAGAAAAGGAGGAATCCTTTCACCTTGTTTTATAGAGGTTTGATTAATCATTTTCTATTTGCATATTAAAGCCTATATATGTAAAGGCAGGCTTTACTATGAGTAGGAATATATTTTTAAAGCATACATGTCCCTTGTTGTGTCATTATAATAATAGTAGAGGTGAATGACACCTCCATTAAGGTTTTCAATGTAATTTGTAAGGATTGGACTTGCAGTGTGTAGCTGGTGTTTTGATGAATGAAATTTGTGGTGGGGGCTCAAATAATGATTCCTCTGTGTTGCACTTGATGCTGTTACGTTAGTATGAAAAATCCAAAGGTAAGAATAAATGTTTGTGAAGAAGAGAAGGAGAGGAAATCCAATTAAGTAACTGGGTTGCCAATTACATTGAGATTGTGGGGCCACGTCTCTAGAACTTACTCTTTGTACATGGTACTCCAATATACGCTCAAGGGAGATGCTTTGAGTAGAAGTAGAGCCCTTTCAGGATCCCAGTGTGGCAGTTTTATAGCCTGGAGGGAGCAAAGCCCCACTAGGTTACAGATGGAACAAAGGTGCTGCAAGGAGAGAGGAAAGTCATACCTTCCACGTACCACCAGGCTCTCTGTGCTGGAGGGAGAATTCACCCTTCAAAGGGCAAACAGCATATCTGCAGGCAAGAAGATCTGCAGAAGAAACAGCTTTCAAGCTCACTGGAGGTCCTTGAGAGATGTCTGGGAGCCTCCCTTGGCTTTGTCCTCTCTTTAGCATATGGTCTGCCTTTCTGCTCTACTGCTTTATGTTGCTTTCCACCAAGAGAAGACTTTTGTCTATGTCTGAGGCCTTGTACAAGGTCCTGGTTCCTGAGGCTATGAAAACATGAATATGCATAACCTACTAACAGATCAGAGTATAGCCTAGGGCTGGACATGGAGAGGGGGAAGACAATTCTCAGCTTTGGCTTAGCATGTAACCTTGAGCTATCTATTTACAGCTAGATCCAAACCAGCACATTTGTACCCAAAATGCAATTAATGTGATTTAGGCATTTAGAAGCACTCCTGTTCATGGAGCCAGGCACATGCTGAACTGTCCAGACACAATATTGCTCCAGTCAGCAGGCCTCATAGCAATGTTAATAAAATGCTGAGCCTAAGCCAGTAAACCTTACTAAGGAGCGAGATGAACTACGTGCAGCACTTAGCAATCATGATGAAAGGACTTTCACAAGGAATGCGAGCTCTGAGTTCTGCAGTGTAGCTGTAATCACCTTCAGAGCCCAGGTGGCATAAAGAAGTGTTTTTTTGGTATGGACTTTGCTGAACCTCTTGAAGTTCTGCTCATGTAGGGCTGCAGCTCCCTCAGAGTTATTCTGCTGTCCGAGCTGAGGCAGCTGCCCAGACACCAGAAACTATTCAGGACTCAGCAAATGGGTGTCCTAAGTACTGAAAGGCTTTGAGATGGATGGCACTATTTGTGCACAGTGACAATTACTGTACATATCCCTTTTAGCACTGTATAACTGAATGTAGTCTGCAATCCTCTCACATACTGCCACAGATCCCATGCTACCCCTACGTGTTTGTCCTTCATCTGTCATCTCCTGCTTTTTCTCTGCTGGGGATCCAGGTCTGCTATCCAGGGAACCAGAGTGCTGTCCTTTCCTTCCATTCCTTCTCCCCACAGATGGTTGTTTTGTTTTTAAACCTTGCTAGCTATATAACACAAACTGTCAGTACTCACTCAGAGCCTGAGCCCAACATTCCCTACTCAAGCAGAACCACCATGGGGATCTTAGGGAGCATTTTCTGTGTCAGAGCTTACTGTATTTTGCTTCAGCAGGTTAATTTCCTTTCTTGAAATCAATCCTTGCTTTATTAATCTTATGAGTTTTAAGGCAGGCATTATTCTGCCTTTTGGGGTGTTTTTATTGCATTTATTTCTTACTTTCATTACAGCAATGATGTCACAATGAGGAATAAGGCCTCATTGTCCTGTGAGCTGTGTGAGCAAACAGTGCCCCTGGAACAAGTTGCATTACTCTGCTTTTATAATGCAAGTGGACTTCTTGGTTTTATATCCTGCTAATAGGAATTTTCCCTCAGGTCAGTTTAGCACACAGTGTAGAGTTATTTCCCCTTTCTAATGTGGGATGAAGTCCACTTCTTAGCATCAGCTAACAAATACTGTGCTATTGCCAGATCGTGGGACATCAGCAGGGTTTTTGAGCTCAGCTTCCCTCTTCCTCTGGCACAGAAGCTCAAAGGCTTTGTATCTTTTGTGTCAAAGATATATTTTCCTCTAAAGCACTGAAAGCTGATAATGTGTCTTATGCTGAATGTGGGAGAGAAGAAAAAGGAAAAACAGTTATGTTTTTGTGAATCATTCCAAATTGAATTAATGGGGTTTATTAATCAAGACACACCATCCTGAAAATCCAGTCCTGATCCCAGGCTGGTGATAGGCTGATCTTTCTCCTTAGCCAATAGTGAGAGGTAGGTCTACTTCCTAATGTCAGATCAATGTAAAATGTCTCAATTCCTTCTGAAATTAGCAATGTGTCTGTGAAGGGAGCCCAGGCTGCTAGTCCAAACTTCAGATTTTTGGACGTTTGTGCTTTAGTGAGGTAAATTCCATGCTAGAATATTGATCAGTCCTTGAAGATGACATGAAAATTGTGTAAGGATGGAACTGGCAAAAGCCCTGAAGTCTTTTGAAGTGCTTTATATTTTGTGTGGTTTTAAAAATTTCTGTAATGATAAATAATGTTTATTTAATTACTGTTATAGACATAGGGATGTCAGATAATTGTTGCATGCCCCTAAAAATTCTGAGCAAAACAGTGAAAATCAAGTCTTGATGTGTCGTTAAGTGCTCCTATTAAGATGCTGGAGGCTCCATGACATTATTTAGTCATGACTCTCATTAAATTAATTTTCAGATACCTTGCTTGAAAAATTGTACAACTATATCCTCAATTTGTGTGAACCAGCCAAACTCTAAGGATATCTTAACTCTGCTAATTGATGCTACCTGGATGTCTATCATGAAGATCTGCAGGCCAGGCTTAAGCTGACTTTTGGAATAAGGGAATAGGTGGTGTTTGTAACCGGGTTTGCTTGTCAAATAACAGTGCCAATTGGAGCCACAAAGAAAGAAGCACAAAGAAAGGTCAGGTTAAGGATTCAACTTTTTCATACTTTGGTTTCACAGTGCAGTTCAGTACAGTTTCCTTTATGTTTAACCAGTCAGATATTGAAAATTACATAAAAACATGGAGGCAGGAAAAGTGTAGCACATTATTAGAAAAAGTCTTGTGTCTTATAAAATCACTAAGATTTCTGAACACAAAGCATGGCAAATAGTCCCAGACATCTTAGCAATTGGGTTGTTTATGCAGGGCCTTGTTCCCCACTGACATTCAGAAACTTATCAAGTCTTTCTACCAGCCAAAAGAACTGGCTCAATTTTGGAAAACTGACATGATTTTTTTCAGTTATGCTTTATTCCAGTAATCATGAGCAGAACATTTATTTTTAAATAAAACCCTGGTCTATTTTTTTGTCATATCTAAGCTACATCTGTAGAATTTTCTGTACTTTTATTTCAAGTGAGGAGCAAAGATATTTAGGAGCAAACCTTCATAACGCAGCATCAGTAGGATTGCAGTGCTATTCACTTTCATGGTGGGTTGTTTGTTTTCCATTACTCACAGGAAGAAAAAGTTCTGTTTTACAGAATGTACTGATCACCAGGTCTCCAAAACTTAATCTCCACTGTTGGTTAATATATTTGTTGCAAGAGAAGGGCAGGAAAAGATGACATCACCTTGTTGACACCACTATGCTGTGAGAGGATTGCAGCAGATGCAAAGACGCAAGCAAAGGGGTTTTATTGCCTTACCTTATGTCATTGAAGGAGAGGGTGTGGGAAGTAAAAAGAGTCCTCCCCTTTTCCTTCTGGCAACTCACCACAGGACGCAGATATTTCATAACAGTGCTGCTGTAACACCAGGGATTTGGCATATTTATTTCTCTGTGTGGCAACTTATTCTGTGGCTGTAATTCTCCCAATATACCCAGATTAGCACTTCTATTTAGGCTTAAACTCTTTCATTGGGCTCTCCTGTGTTGTTCTGTGGGTTTTTTTAATCTCTTGACAGTTCCGTACCTTGATCTTTTTTAAAGGTCCTTGTTGCACAATTATTAAAAATATAGCAGTTACCTACAGTCGTAAAAATAGTCACATATTAACAGCAGTAATAAGGAAGGTTTATGAATGCAAATTGTCAATCAAGATTGCGTGTGTCCATGCATGTGTGAGTGGGAGCAAAGCTGGTTTGGGGCTTCTGATGGGAGTAGATTTGGTCTTTTGTCAAATTAATGGAGAAATTTCATGTTTGCATTCCTATTTCCAGAAGATTGACTCCTAGACCTCATGTCTTGCTTCACAGGCTAACAAGCCCTCCTGTGTCCAGAGACACTGGAGAGATTTTGTAGAAGCCATATAGATCTTGAGGAAATACTGTTTCCTCTTTATATATTTGTGGCACTAAGAATATCCTGACTCAGTGTCACTCTCCAACAAAATTGAATATTTTGTATCAGGTTCACCTGTGCAAGGTCTAAAACCCACGGTGTTTGACCATGAAGTCACATGAGCTGTGCTCATTCTGTTTCATTTCTTTGCTTGTCCCCACCCCCCTTCCCACCAACAGTTTCAACCCTTGAGATGGAGGCTGCAGTGGCAGCTTGACTGGGGCAGGTGGAAGGAGGAAATGTCTTGTTTTCTGTGGCCTTGTTCATTCATTTTGCAGTTTCCTCCTGAGTTTCACACTAAGAATCACAGCTGAAGGTGCTGCCCCCTCAGCAGGTAAATCTACACACTGTTGCGCGAGAACAGCCCTGGAAGGTGTGAAAGGTCTGAATTTCAGCAGAAAACAAAGAGAGCAAGCTTCTTTGTATCTTTTCAGTTGTTGAGTGTAACGGAGTTATGATGCAGGAATAGAGCTGCTACATCATTAAATATAATTTCAAAGTCTTTTCATCTCTTCTTACTTGCTTTTGTGTGTAAGAAGTACACACTAGGTCTTTCCTTCATGATTTTCTCACTGTGTTTAGTGTATGTGTGTATCAAAGAGGGAACCTCTTTCTTCTTTACAGTCATTCAGACTAATAGCAGGCCAATACCAATAGCCAATCCCATCATCATGGGAATTTAGGGATAAACAAATTAGACTCCTGATTATGGCACTACTGTGAGCAGAATCTCCCTACATGTGCACTCCTGCCCCTGCTTTCCCTAGTAAATGTGCTGTTCTACTTTATAGCATTATATGGTGATAATGCACAGCATACAGTTGCTTTTTTCCCCTATTTTGATGCCTTTTCACTTGGAAGCTGATGTTTTGTTTGCTGGCCCGGAAGCACAGTGCTCTGTAGCATTATGTCTCAGTGTGTTGACAGCGCTGTCACTTTGAGTTTCCATCTCAGCTTTAAACTAATAAGGCGGGAGTAAAGATTTTGAGCTGTGACTAAATTTGGGCAAATGCCCCAAAGAATTTACTAAAAATTCTCACATACATTTTCATATAATTTCACATCGCCTACTGCTGTTCCCTTCACAACAAAGTGCTGCAGATAAACCTTACTAGCACTCTGCTCTCTTGTACACAAACCCATTGCCTCGAATAACCAGGCCTCCTGTCACCAATTCCATTTTGCTGATGGAGCTGTTGCATCACCTGCATTTTATTTGCTAGAAATGCCAGTCTTCTTGTGTCTTAGTCTTCTTCCCAAAAGTACTTTTTTTCATTCCCTTATGCTTTGTTGAGGGAGGGCAAATACTTCCCAATCAGCACCTGAATCCTTCTCCAGTGATGCTCCTGAGGCTGCAGCAATGTCCTCCAAAATTTGATACTTATCTCACGTATCTTGTCTTCTATTAACTGAATGGATTGTAAGCTCAAAGCTGGAAGATTTTTTGAAGAAAAAATAAAAACAAAAATAAAAAATCCAACCTACCAAGAACAATAAACACCAAAACTTTTGTACCCAAACACCAAATTTTATATCACAAAACCAATAGTTACACTACTGTGACCCAGAGTAGATAATCAAGACAGGGAGAAATTGGCATCATTTCTCATAAGTTTTTAGGTCTTGCCATGCTGGAATGAATAATAAGCTTTTCACTGCTGTCTACCATTTCATATAATTTGACTTCCATGGGGAAAAACAATTGAATCTGTGATTCTTAGAAAGGAGAATAAAAAACAGCTGGAGGGACGTTTATCAGATGTAAACCATTAGCTATTAACATTCTATGAAATCCTGAGACATGAATCCTCATATGCACAGTAATCAAAATATTAAAAAAAAAAAAGTTTTCAAGCGGTAAGTATTTTTGTCAATTTTATGAGAAAGATTTTTTTTTTTTTTTGCAATGCTGTAATGTACAATGGAGCAGTTAACAGATTGGTATTTTCATACGTAGTGCTGCTTAAAAGCACAGTGTGCCACAATATTTCCTTCTAATCTGACTTCTATACGTGATATAGAAAACATTTTTCTAACACAGGCTAAAAGAGATACAGGAAACCTCACAATGAGGTGAAAGATTAAATAAAATAGTTATTGCTAAACTGGTGCATAGGAACCTTTTTCTCTAGGGCAACTTCCTTGTGTGTTCCCATCCAGAAGAAAATGGGTGATCTTATGCCTAATGTAGACTCTCTGTGCTACCCTGTGTGTGACACTGCTCCTTTACTTCCCAACATGTGTACAAATATGAAAACAAACAAACAAAAATACATATAGATAGATATAGATATAGATAATAGATAGATAGATATAAATATATAGATGTATAGATGTATAGCTGTATAGATGTATAGACATATAGGTATACAGATATAGATATAGATATATATTCCTGTATTTCCAGTCTTCCAAACCAGGTAGGCTGAGATTTCATATTAGTAAGACTTTTATTTTGCCTAAGATGGAAGAAAACAAATTCTTCTAGAGAAATGGGGAAATATGGCCAAATATCCAACAGTTTCCTTTTTCCAAACCTCTACCATAGCTTCATTAAATTCTACAGAGATATATCAGTAGAGAATTTCTTCCTTAAATTCCAAAGTTTTTAATTACTTGTGTTGTTATTTTCATCTGTGGTACTGTGTGCTTATCAAAGTGTATTTCTTCGCTGGAACAATCAAAATTCCTTTTGTTACTTATAATAAATAAATGCCCAATTGTAAGACTGTCCTCAGGGAAAGTTCAAAAAAAAAAAAAAAAAAAATGAAAATGCCAAGAAATAAATGGTTACTGTGATTGCACTTGTTTTGATATAATATGCAAAATCTAATTTGGCTGTTATGTCTCAGACATACACACACATTCACTAACACACATACACATAGACTAGGAAAGGAAACTTGAAGAGATGTTTTATTAGCAACCATATTGCAATTTATTATTATTATTATTTTATTGCAAATCTTTATGTTATGACCCTGTTTGATGTATGTGCATTGCTGTTTAGAGAAAAGAAATCTATTATTATTTTCGGTATTGGTGGCTAGAGGCTCCAGCTTTTTTCTAGATGCTTTTGTGCTAGGGATTGTGCAAATACAATAACAGGATGGCATTGCCAAGACGAGTTTAGTCTGAACACACAAAATAGGGGTGAAAAAGCAGAAGGGAAAAATGATGAAGTAAAAGTTTCCACGGGCTGATATCAGAGCACAGAATCTTCACAATCTTACAGTCCTGTAATTTTCAGTCTGAACCCCTACTCAGAGAGTTAAAACATTTTCTGAGATGTCATGACATATTCTGAGGAGTGAGCTAAGTTATGGAATTCAAATTGGAATGTCTGTCTCAGAACTGATTACACTTCCCTGTTTAAGGAAATCATTCTTGGTTGGGATGTGGTTCTCTCATCATTGGAACATACTTTACCAGAGAATTAAGAGAGAAGACGACAAGAGCAACAAAAAAATGCAAGCAGGTCTTGATGATCTCTTATACATATTTCCTGATGAGAGTACAGAATCAGTGAAAGTTTATGTGCTGTGAGTTCTTGAGTTCTGTAACTTGGTTGCTGTTTCCAGTTCCTGGGATGTTTGTGTATTTGTTCTCTCAGAAAAGTTACGAGATCTGAATCAAACTCTTTGAAATTGGAAAATCTCATCTAAATCAGAAAGGACCTAAACTGCATGTTTTCTTTTCTGGATGACCACAGTAAAACTGGGCATTTGTCTTTCTAACAATGATGATTTAAAAACATTCAGCACTGATTTTATTTTTTTTTTTTAAAGAAAGCATTTGAGCTGCGTATTAGGATGAGAATATCAAATTCATTATAAGGAAGACTGAATATTCTGTCTTCAGCATTTCTTGAGTACTTGCTTAGGTGGTACCTGTTCATCTCACTGTCTCCAACCCCATGCTAAATCAACTGACAACTCTTCTACGCAGTCCAGGAATAAACGAAAACCAACAAACAAACAAACAAACAAGCACCCCCCCCCAAAAAAAAAAGAAGCTTTTCAAACAGACATAGATAGCTTTAAGGAGGTTAAGTTACTGAGTTATCTAATCTTATTAACAGGCTTGTTTCTGTAATAGAGGTTTACAAAATTTAAAAATCCATATTTGCAAATTTCATATTTGCAAATTTTATGTAGAGGATGAAGTTGAGGTTTCTGACCACCTCTCTTCCTCCACCATGCTGTTGTTACCCTGTGGTGCTGGAGTCTACATGCTACACTTTGATTCTTTAGCTTAGAAAATGATTGTGACATGATTTAATCTCTGACTTTGAGCTATGTTACCTTTAGAGGAATTTTTTAATTTAGATTGTCCTAGTTGCATATTGTAGCTCCAGGGAGCTTTCAAAACAGAGGTAATTTTTTTCAAATGTTTAAAAAATAATAATTCAAAACTGAGGAAATGATTGCTGCATGACCAGTGTGAAATTACAGGGCAAACATTTATCAGAAGAAGGATCTCATGAACCTTGCCTCTCCATTATTGATGCCACAGAAAGTTCTGGGATCCTGTCTGAGTTTTTACCCAATTATGCATCTTTTCTGACTCAACATCACAATTCTATTGGCATGTGACACCGACAACCCTCCTATGTACTCACAAGTTTATCAGTCTACTTGCTCAAGTGTGCTGGCTATAAAACTCACCTGACAGGATGTCTGTCTCAGCAGGCTGATGATTCCAAACTTTAGGATACAAACTTCCGTACAATTTGATATTCCTCCATCCTTTACTGGATGATGGGGGTAAACATAGTAACAAAAGAAAAAGCTGAGGTACTTAATGCCTTCTTTGCCTCAGTCCTTAAGAGTGAGAACTGTTATTCTCCAGGTCCCTGAGCTGGAAAATAGGGATGGGAAGAAGAACAGAGCCCATATAATCCAAGGGAAAATGGGAAATGTCCTGATAACTTCACTAAGATGTGTGTGTGTGTGTCTATGGGGCCAGGTGGGACCCACTCAGGGGGACTGAGGGAACTGACAGGAGTGCTCTGAGCCATTTCCCATCATTTACCAATAGTCCTGGCCACCTCAAATACCTGGCCCACCTGGGCCCCTCACTGCAAGAAAGACATTGAGGAGCTGCAGTGTGTCCAGAGAAAGGAACAGACCTGGGGAAGGTTCTGGAGCACCCTCACAGCATATTAGGAGGTGCTGGTGGATCCTGGGGGGATCAGCCTGGAGAAGAGCAGGCTCAGGGAGGACCTTCTCACTCTCCACAGCTCCCTGACAGGAGGGGCCAGCCAACGGTGGGTGAGGCTCTGCTCCAGGGAGCAAGGGACAGGACAAGTGAAAAGAGCCTCCAGTTGTGCCAGGGGAGGTTTAGACTGGAAATTATGAAATACTTCTTCATCAAAAGGGTGGTCAAGTCCTGGCACAGGCTGCCCACTGGTGGAGTCACCATTCCTGGAGGGATTTAAAACATGGGTAGATGTGGCACTTGGGACATGGTTTAGTGGTGAGCATGGCAGTGGTGGGGGAATGGCTGACCTTGATAATCTTAGAGGTATTTTCCAGCCCTAATGATTCAATGTTTCTGTAATTTTATGATATCATGCAAACAATGAAAACGTCAAAGATCATGAGGTCTCATATTCACACAGATGACTTAAAAAACAATAATTTAAACATAATGTGTGGTATCTACCTTTAGAATAGATCTCTAAGATTAAAGTTGTATTTATTAGGAAAAAGAAAGAAAGAATCATATCCAAGTCTTACCATTTTATTATTGTTCAATCATTTGTAATATTCAAGACTTTAAGCCTACAGTAAAAGCATTGGCAATCAAATAAAAAATTACTAATCATAAAATAAAAAGGGTAATGATAACATTTATTCTAATAAGCACATGGTTTAAGCCAGTAAAATAAAAGGGAATAATTGCCATTCTTCAAGTCCATTACAAAGAGAAGAGGGGAGAAAGGAATGACTGCAAAATTAAAAATAAAAAAACCCAATTGTATTACTAGAAAAACATAATGTCAGTGGTTTAGAAAACATATTTTCTAAAGTTTTAGCAGGCTTAGCCATCAATAAATTTCAAGAAAAATATACCCTTTATACATGTATTTTTCTGCAGCTTGTCTGCATTTCTGATACATTGTTTAAATGGGTTTCGCCTGCCTTAATAAGGCACATCATTTGAACAGAAACCTCACTGTGTGATAACAGGCAACACATAGCGAAAAAATGCCTCGAGCTTTTTTCCTTGCTATATTTGGCTCTCTGGGCTAAGTCGATTTGAGTTGGGCTGATTATAATAAGCCAGAAAGTCACTACGAACTAATTATTTTCTGTTCATTTATGTGATTAATGGTGAAAACTTGGATAACTTTTACATATCTTGAGTCCCATATAATTAATCATCTTGAACTTTACAAAAAAAAATAAAAAATAAACCCCCTCAAGGTGCCCCTGGATTTTCTTCCAAAGCATTGGAGTTTCACTGGCATTAGCTCATGCAACTGACAAAATCAGGGGATGTTTTGCAAAGAAGTGACATGTTTGTGCAAGTCCTCAGAGGGCATTGCTGAATTTCTTCAGCCACCAAAATACTAGGAAATTAAAAAATGTGGTAACAAGTAAAGTTATTGGTTGAACCACTGACAGTGCTGGGGGTAAAAAGAGGAGGGTGGGGGGAAAGGCAAACCACAACACACAAATGCAAAAGGACCTATCCTCCAGAGAGACTACATGGCTTGAAGGAACTAGTATGGGGAAGACAGTTGTTTTGGATCAATTTGTTGACAGCTAAATCAAGCTCATAATAAGCCCAAATCCTGAGGCAAATACTAGCATCTGATAAAACTAAAGGACCCTCTTCAAATTGTCAGGGTAAAGAGTTCTACCCTCCCCCTATTTTCTTCTTACTTTGCCCTTCAGATTCTGTACAGATAGCCTTGAAAATAAAATGTGTGCTTAAAACATGAAAAAGGTGAAAATTCCATGCTACATATTTCTTCAAGGGAGCTGACTTTGTTTCCCCTGTGTGGTGCAGGCTGCCCAGACAACAGAAGGTGAATATTTCAGTCTAGGAAAGAAAAGCAATATCTTGAACAATGACAATGGAATTGCCAAAGTGCAACCCTGTCTAGTGGCAGAAGCTCATGTCAGAAGCTGGCTTAGAAGTGGGACATGCCACTCCTACATCCAGTCTCATGTACTGCACCACCACAGCTGCAGGAATTCCAAAATAGTGCAGGTGGGCTTTGAAGTTCACTTGGTTCTCAGGGTGTGCTCACACAGAAATTGGAAATTTCAGAGGAACAGAATCCATGCTCAGAATCCCAGATTGTGTAGACTTTCAGCGAATAGAAGAGTTTCATGTTTGCTCTGTAGTCTAAGAAACAAGGATGGGAATTTTGGTCCAAATAAATTGTTGTTAGACAGCCCTTGCTATTTTGTCAAAAGCACATGAATACACTGGATGATTTTTCCTTATTCCTGTAGATTTACTCTTTGCAGTACTAGATGGTTAAACCTTTTAAATAGTAGACCCTTTTGCTACTCTCACAGGAAATCTGGGCCGATTCCATTTTCCACTCAAGAATTTAAAATTAAATAATGTAGTGATTAGAAGAGGAATCCGCCTGTATTCAGTCATTAGAGGATTTTAATTTGCTATTGTCTAAACCAGGCTTGCACAAAAACTGTAAGTCAAAGGTCCCCTGTCTAAACCCTGAGAGAGTAAACAAAGCTTTGGCTGTAATTTCACTCCATGCCAGGCCAAGCTGAAATAAGGGTCACCACTGTGGAAGTCAAAGAAAACCTGTCCATTGATCTTTTATGTGTAGGCAACATTCATCTTTTGAGGTACTCCTTGAAGAGACTCCTCCCTTCCAGAATAGCCCCGGAGGAGAAGAATCTGTGCTCAAAATGCTCTTCTAGGATCATTACAGCTACAGAAATTTCAATTACTGAATCAGCCTTGGTGATCTATTTGAAAGCCCTCAGTGACTTCCCACGTTGAAAATGAAGATGTCCAGAAGTGGTTGTGAGAATGGCATATCTGTATCTGCTATTGCCAATGTCCATTTGACATTGATTATTATGTGCTCTATTATTTAGCTGATAAGGTACATATTGGCTCAGGCTGGACTGCAATCTCTTGCATAATTTCAGGAAAGAGTGGGAGGGAAAAGTTGGCATGCCAGCTCCTTGACAAATGGCTCCTTTTGTCAGAACCAGTATCTTCACTGAGGAAGGCAAGGAAAAGAAAACCTGGAGAGAGAGCTGGCAGATAAGCATGAATTGACAGTAATTACTTGAAGAGGGCCTAGCAGAAATTCTCTGAGATCATACTTCTTCAGGGAATACACTAGAGGATCATCACATTGTGCTGTAATTATTACACCCTTCCCAGTCATTCTCTTTGCCTCACAACTGAATTAGCCACTAGTGAAAAGTGACATCCTTTTGTTTAAAAAGCGTGGGGGAGGGGGACAGCCTCAGGGTTGGAGCAGAGGAATGTCTGGATAAAAAACATTTTGTCTTTGGCTAGTGACTCCTCCCCACATTTACACAGTAGGAGTTGAAGATACTGACTAAATGCAAACATCTAAATAGAAGTGAGTTGCACTAGATTCCCTTTATAGTCTTATAGTTTCCCTTTATAGTTGGGGAAAAAAACCCCAGGAACTCATAAAGATAAGCTTCACCTCACCCTAAAACAGCTCACTGAGACAAAGAAATCTTGCCTTGTTTGTCACCTTTGACTACACAGGATGTCTCAAGGACTAAATTAGATGTTGAAGACTAAAATCTGATAGAGAAAATCTTGGTCTTGGCTCCTGTTGGTTTCAGATAGGACCACAAATCGCCTTGGCCAATCATTTAGGGAGGAAAAATGTAAATATGTGCTTACAAGTTTCAGCACTAGTCAAATGATTCAGAGGCATACTTACCACTAAGGTGCACTTGACTTCAATCAAGGACAAGTACATGAATGTGCTAAAATAGACATTCAAAATTGTTTGGTGGTTTTTTGTGCTTGTTTGGTTTTGGTTGGGTATTTTTTTTTAGGTTTTTTTTTTGGTTTAACAGTTTAACAGTTCTTAAGCTATGATTTTCAGATTTTCTCAAATTTAGGCTACCTAACTGACTGCACATACATAACTATGCCCCAGTTTCTTGTCAGTAACTAGTATAAAGAGCATCCAGAATGCACTGAAACCATCAAATCTTGTAGGTTCTTCTCCACACTGAACACGGACATGCTACATCCTCTCCTGATAATCCCAGAGCAGATGACACAGAGTTATAGTTTCCTGTAAACTGAACTGGATTTAGCCATGTTGCTTTTCCTGGAGCCCCATCCTCCAAAGAGACAGACAGGTGAAGTAGGTACAAAATGAAAAGCGCAGGGAGTAAGCAATCTCAGGGATGTCAGAGGACAGATCACAGCACTGAGTTTGAGGACAGCACAAAAATGAGAGCAGTGTGGGGGAAGAGAGGGGGTGAATTCATCTCTGTTAAATTAAGGTGTAAAAGCAAGTCAGAGGCAAAGCTTTTGGGCCAAATTCCAGCTTGAGACATCCTGAGGTCAAAGACTCATTTGGATGACAGCACAACTCATGTTTCAGCTGTTGCTGAGCTCACACATCATCAAGGGCTGCTGTGTCTTGGTCTGCTCTGCTAGTGACCAGTCTGGAGGTGCCCAAGGAGGGGGCACACCTGGGATAGCTGATCACAGCTGACCAAAGAGATGTCCATTTAATACAACATTATACTCAACAATAAAACCTGGAGGAGAGAGGAAGAGCAGATGTTCAGGGTTATGGCATTGCCTTCCCAGGTAACCATTGCATGTGGTGGAAACCCACTCCACTGGGGATGGGTAAAATCCTGCCTGCTCATGAGAAGAGATGAATTCATTCCTTGGGTTTTTTTTGTTTTTGTTTTTTTTTTGGTTTGGTTTGGTTTGGTTTTGGGTTTTTTGTTTTTGTTTTTGTTTTGTTTTGTTGGTTTTTAATCGTTTGCTTTTTTGTTGTTGTTTTAGGTTTTTGTGTGTTTTGTTTTATTTTTTCTCATATGGGTTTTGCTTTTAAACTGTCTTTAATACAAGTCAAGGGTTTTCATACCTTTACCCTTCCAGTTCTCTTCCTCATCCCATGGAAGGGAGTGAGGGAGTAGCTGTGTGGTCTCCAACAATATTTCTTCAAATCCTGGATAAGAAAGAGAACTTTACTCCTAATTTTTCACCCTTTGGAGAACACATTTCATATATACCCTCCAGGGAACTTTCAGTGATGTTAGCAAAGAAATAAAGATATAATCTGTCTGCAACTAGTATCAGCATCAAACCCCCAAATGATAAGAAATTTATTCTGCTTTTTAAGTTTAAATCAACATGTAATGGACTCAATCATCATTTGTTAGAGCTTTATAGAAGTCAGGCAGGAAATGTTGAATTATGCCAATTGATAGTCTGGACTGAGAGAAATTCTGATATATATTATATATATTCCCTATTTGTTTTTTGTTATGGCTAGGCATCTTATTGGTTTTATAAAATTTCAAAATGTCAATAAAACAAGAATTTAAAAAAAGTTTGGGTCCCATCAAATTATTATTTGGCAGCACAGACTTCACTATAGGATTGGATTGTACATTAATGCTTAATTTCCTTTTATTGTGTTTTTAACTGCCTTTTTATTATATGTACATTTATTGGTGTGAAATGCCTTGGGATGACTTTGTCAAGAAAGGTGCCATATAAACAAAATTGTATTGATCTGATGATAAACAGAACAACAATCAAAGAAGTGAGATATTTCCTAATAAACTTGCATACGGCAACACATTGTTAATGTAGTATTTTAGCTTAACATTTTTACTGGTTAAAAGTAACATAGATGACAAGTTACTACTCCCTATTGGATCTTTGATTGACAACTTTACTTCCATCAACCCCCTCCTGCAAACTGTGGTAGAAAGGTTTAATTGTGTTTGTAATTAATTGGATTTTAATCAGACTGTATAAAGGAATTGCAGAAGTTTTTTCTTTTTTTTTTTTTTCAAGCAGCAAAAAGCTCTCTTTCAACATATTGCTAAGGATGCAGAAATATTCATTGCTACAACATTTTGAATAGTGAATTAAAATGCATTCATGCTTCAATACAAAATTTGTTAGATTAGTTAGCATTTGAAGAACAGTTTCATATATTCCGGAGGAAGGGGGAAAAAATAGGGGAAGAAAAAAAGAAAGAAAACCCCAAACATGAAGCTTAGTTTATTTTAAACCAAACGTGTATGGTGTTGAATTGAGCTTTCAAGAAAGGTATCTTCTGAGCCCTTTAAATTACTTGCATTGAAACTCATAAACATTCATTAATAATGTTCTATGGGAAATAATTTTCAACTTCTTTTGCATAACGTTGCAGCATCTATTGAAATAATATTTTGCCATATCAGAAAGATAAATCCTAATAAGGAAGGCAATTAAAGCCAAGTGGAGAAACAAAAACTTCCATAATGTTATCTCTAAGTACCAACTGGTAATGAATTGAATGCAGAAATCTATGTGGGAGTTCACAGTCTTTTCGGTGTCTTCAGGATTGGGATGAGTGGGTTGGCCCTTGTTCCCAGATTCTCTATTTCTCTGCTTTTTCCATTTCCCAGGTCTTCAGTAAATCTGGATCTTGAGAGTTTTATGCATGCAAAAAGGCTGGCCTAAGACTTTAACACATCTGGGTAGGGAGACATTTGCATGCTCCAGCAATTATATTTAAGGCCATTTTAAAAGAACAAGAATGGGAGAGAAGCACGACCAGGAGGAACAAGTGCCTAACAGAAGCACTGGAAAAACAAGACTATGGGCTGAGTGCCAGCAACACCATTTAGGCATCCCCATTCTTTTTTACAGGCCCTGCTGTTGAGTCTGGTGAGATTTAATGACTTGCAGTGACTGGCCAATGAAACATCCAAATGGGAGAGACTTGAGCCAAGGACTTTTGTTCAGGAGGTCTGAAGATCTACATCACTTTTTCCATTTTCAGGGTTGCTCTCCACAGCAGACTCTCTCTGCTCTAAGGGAGTTGACAGCACAATATCCAAACAGGACTAACTAAAGTGTTTGGATGCATACAGATGGCTGGATCAACCTCCTCAGAACAGTGAAATCCTTCTTAATTTGCTTTCCCTCCTGCTACTCTCAGTTTTTTCTCTTTGCATCATCACAATTCAGTCTTTCACCCTCTACTGTTGTTTCCTTCCTTGAGTTTTCATCCCATAGAGCAACACCTCAAAGCAATGCTTGTGAAAACCTTGAAGTTAATCATCACAGCCTCATTTCCTTGTATTTTTCTGTCAATCAGTTAGGTCACTGCAGAGAAGAAGGTATAGCAAAGTAATAGTAGTGAATATCAAAGGTCAGATCCTTATAATAAATGTTAAAGGTCAGACCCTTCAGACAATGCTATGAAACCTTGTCTGGTTAAACCTTAGGACTGTACTTTTGCCAGGCAAATACTCTTCCAGTTCACAGTGATCACACCATTGCAGACAAAATTAATTTCTTCTGCCTAAATAGTAATTTTCTTTTTTCCTAAGGATGCGTACCCAAGTGTAAAAGTCCTCGCTGAAGTTTTGTGCTGCAGTTTCCAAGCTGTTCCCTCTGTCACCTTCACTGCAAAGAAGGAATGACTCCTCTGCAAAGCATCCCCAGTAGTGTATGCTTTAAGGTCACCTAGCAAAGAGTTAGCTGTACATTAAGTTATACCTTGCTGATAACAAGATGGATTTAGAAAGTGATGAGAAAAGACAGGGTACACATGTACATTAAAGCAGATGACAGGAAATTGAAAACATTACTGTAACTTATTAAACATTGATTTTCCTTGATATTGTTTGACGAAAACAAATGTTAACAGTAACAACAGCAGAAACAATCGGAAAGGAACTGTGGTCTCGTTTTGGAGCTGGGAGGGAGAAGCAAGATCAGAGAGGATAAGAGAACCTGTGAAAACTGCAAGTACGGACACTTAGTTGACTTTAAGAAAGTACAAAAATGTTATGGTGAGAATAGAAATGAATAGAATAGAATAGAATAGAATAGAATAGAATAGAATAGAATAGTATAGAATAATTTTGGAACGGACCAACAACAAATTACTAATCCACCTCATTGATAATTTCAGGGTTGACCAAAAGTCCAAGCATGTTCTTAAGGGCGTTGTCCACATTTATAGATAGAGGGCATCCACCAGTTCTCTAAGAATTTATTCCAGTGTTTCACCACAATTGCACAGAGGTTCAGAGACTGAAAGCCCATGGAAGAGCAGGGAGTTAGGATACAACTTCTAATGTTAAACTCTGTTCTTGACTTGTAATGATTTTCCTTCAGAGACTTTGGAGAGTTTTGCCTTAGAGACACCCTACAGAGACTGAAATTTGCCACTTTACTGATGTAGAAATATTAACTGCCTTTATGAATTTTCCCAAGTTCATTTATGATTAAGTTTGAAAATTTTTCTCTAATTGAGCATTCTAGAGATCAATCCAGTCCTGAACATTGATCCCAGCTCACAGGGCTGTTCAGAGTCCCATCCAGGACCAAATGCTGATATTTCTACTCCTGTTGATAAGCCTTTTAAAAAATATTATGGCTTAATTTCAAGTGTCATTTGAACAGAAATTGGTTGAACTAATGCAAAAGGCTACGAAGTCAAATATGTTCATTTTAATGGAACTGTCTCCTGAAATCAGTCAGCATTTCCTTCTGAAATAAGCCAATGTTAAACTACACTAAACACTTGGGTTTACACTCATTGAACAAATCAGCAATCTTCAGCAGGAAAGAGGACTATCTACAAGATGGTGCACAGTGGTTCTGCTAAATGGGTGCAAGAACAAGTGCGGTTACTGATGGGGTCCTGGGGGGGATTGGCAGCACTGCACACTGCACAGGGAAGGGGCTCTGTGAGGTCAGGTCACACAATGGGGGACAGAGAAAAGTGTGACAGTGTAGGGACTGGCAGCCTTGCTGTCACCTGACACTGCACATATGTAGGATCTCAGCCTCACACCAGGACGGATGCATACTGCCTGTAAGAAGAGGCACAATTCCTGGCTGCTTATGGCATGGCTGGACTTAAAGTTATTGTCCCCACAGCAATTAGATATTAGAAAGCATCGGGATCAATTGCTTCATTTTGGGTACTCACCTCTACACATTCTTCCTCCTGTGTGCCCTTCCTAAAACAGGGTGGCATGGCTCATGATGACAGCTGGGAATACTCTTATGTCCTTGAGTCCCTGTTTAGGGAATGGCTGGGAGAGTGCACTCAGCATAAGCCAAACCTGTGCCATAAGCACGATAAATATTAAATGGTATGGATGATTATGTGCCAGTGTTTCAGCCTGTCTTTTGACTCTTTTTAGTTTATCCATATAGATGCACTCTCTGGCGCCTGAATTTGCATTTGAAGTGCCTTCAAATATGTATTAAATATGGACACGCTATTTCATTTATTTTATATATACCATGCAGTAACGTTTCATTCTCCAATGCATACCTCTGCATACAGATTGGAACAGAAAATATCTTTTTAGGAAGGAGATGTGAAAGTATTAAATGTATTACTAAAAGTGTAGCCTCTTCATCTGCTTAGAAATTTTTCATCAAAACATTTTTTAAGCCTCTGAGTTCTCAGATCTTTTCGGTAGAAAACACTTGTCTGCATTTTTTCATGTGTCAGTGAATACAAACAAAATACAACAAAACAAAACAAAACCAAACAAAACCAAACAAAACAAAACAAAACAGAGATAGGTAGTTATCATACCTGCTTCTTAAATATCTGGGGTTTTACAGCAGCATACTTTCCTTTTCTGTTTTTGCTTCCTAGAAAAACAGAAACAATAACAACAATATCACCACAATTTAAAAATGGAAAAATACTGTGAGCTCTCCCAAAAATCCTAAGCCATTCCCTCTCAATGTGTACTCATCAATCAGGGGTTCTGGGGTGTCCAAACATTTGGATATTTTTGATGTTCCTGAATGTTACAGCTGGCTATGGCATAGGAGAAGATAAAAAAGACAAAACACTGTCTTTTTTTACGTATTTATTTTTCTCTCCTTCAGAATGATCCTGGCTCCATGGTGTAGTAGGGCTCTTATTGTACTCGTAATGATCTGAGGATTCTTTGTCTCCATTGTATGTGGCAAATTATGACACCTTCCACGCTGAAACTGCTGAGTTGCTGGCAGATTGTTTCCTAGGTAAAATACACCTGAGAGTGAAATGGCAGCTAGGTAAGTCAAAAAGTGAGTAGATGTTCACTGGCTTTGGTGGGTGGCACTGAGAGTACTGGTGCTCTGGAGCACCAGGCTCCTGGAACCAAATTTAATTACAATGCAATTTGGAACATGTTCAGACACTGTTTCTATCACTGTAAGTTCCACACATGCACATATTTTATGAAAGCCTTACCTGGGGGTATTCAGCATAATGATACTTTGAACTAAATAGTAAACTCGTCTATCCAGAGGAAAAAGGTGTGATTCTTTTATTGTTATTTTTTCTTATTATTATTTCCCTGTTGTTGTCTTTTTTTGTGTAAAGGCTGAACGGGAAGTACCCAAGTTGGGTCTCCCAGTTCTTCATGAAAAGCAGTGTTTAATTCTTCTATAGTAGGCAGAGATGCAGTCAAATATATTTACTTACCCTAGGCCCCACAGAAATATATTGTTAAAATTCAGTGTTCCAAATCCTATGAACCTGCTCCTGCTTATCTGGACAGTTTATATATAATATATATATATATATATTATATATATATAGCTATTTTGACAGTGTAAAACAGTCACTTCCTTCTGAGAAAGCACTTTTTATATTTCCTCTTATATTTCTTTACAGTTATAGCTACATGAAACAATATACTGTCATATCTGAGGACTCGTGATGGGTTTAGACAACACTTACAACAATGTCTGAACCTGGTATAAAAAATAACATGACAATGAGAATTGACACTGAGTGCATCAAATGATATTCAGATGGAGACTCCCATAAAAATTGGATTCCTTCTGACAAGGGACATATAGAAGTGTCCACTGGAATTTTTTTGCTGTTTTATGAACAGGTGAGTTATGAAGTCCCCTAGAGAAGGTTACTAGGGTGAATCAGTGATTAATCTGCATAACTAATAAGTTAAAGTCATGAAGTTACTCCTTTGCTAATGCAGATGTAATATAGAGCTGTGTGTCACTTTCAGTGAGGAGGAGGACATCTCATACTTGACATCGGTGTAGTCTATAAGGCCTCAGTTTCACCGCTAGGAAAGGATTTTCTTAAAAGAAGAGTGGAATTGGTTTTAAAAACCCTAAGAAAGAGCACAGTTAATGAGTCTGACACCTCACTTCAGTAATGAACATCTCTGTCTCTGTAAATCCCTCTTGCTGAACCCATTTCCAGCTGCACTGTTTTGCAATGTGTTGTTCAGTGTTTCACTGCCTACATAAACTCGAAAGACAGGCAGATGAGTAAGTTCTGGCCTATTTGACATGGGCCAAAGATTTGGGCCTTGATGAGTTTCTGCAGTTGCAATGTAAGAGGAATTTATGGCATCCCAACAGGCATTTGCTGAAGAACAGAGCCTGCATCCAGTGCCAGACACGGAATAGCTGTTCCACAGAATCCTTCTCTGTGTCCTTATGGTGCCAGCTCCTCGGATTTTGGAAGCTCCCTGTTCTACTCTACCATGAGACCTGGTATTCCATTTAGTACCTTCAGTCCTAGGGCCATTAGTAATAACTCCTTTGGAGTACTTTTGTGGTGTTCCAGTGCCAGGCCTGCTAAATAACACAGCAAGGTGGTGCTTGGTCAGGAAACTAAATGACAACAATTCAGAGATCCTTAAATGTTTTCCCATGGCAGCACCCTGAACCATGTGAGTTCCAGGCAGCAGAGACAGTGGTGTGACCTGCTTTCCAAAGCTATAACCCTCACACAGTCCAGAGGGAACTGGAAAAATTGATTTGTTACAAGTGTAGATACCTTCATCTGCAAAAAAAAAAGAAAAAACAAACAAAAAACATGAAGCTCAGGACAAGGAATGAGGTCCTTCCAAGAGGAAAAGGCAGGGATGGAGGGGAGGAGGGGAAAGCCCCTGCAATATGCAAGGGAAAACCTGAAGATTTTTTCCTCCTTCTTTAGTCACTTATCCCTCATGGCTGCTAGTCCTGCTGCATCCTCTGTTAGCTGCATTAGTGATCTCTCAGTGCAAGTGCCACTCATGTAAAACAAGCAACAGAAGCACCAGTAAAGTCAGCCATTTCCAAGGTAAGTTTTACTAATATATAAGCAGGAAGTACACACACAAAGAGCATCACTTCTCCATGGACTCTGTTTGTGTTCTGAAGTACCTAACTCTGAACAAACACCTTCAAGGCTGTTTTTATGGCATCTCTTGGTTCCAGTCAGGAAAAAAAAATAAAATGCTGAGATATCCAGAGGAAGGTTTTCATTGTGGTATTTTTATGTCAACCAGAAGGGTCCAAAATCTACTATAAAAGGGTGCTCTTTCCAGTATATTCAGCAGGGGGAATGGGGTTTGCTATTACTTGAGTGTTCATACACCTCATGGCTGTTCATACAACACATTTAGACCTCAGATATGAGTGACTGCTGAAAAAAAAACCCAAAAAACAAAAACTGCAACAAAACCCAGAAACACCCAATAATAACAATGCCATATCTTACAGATCCTGGAATCACAGAAGGGTTTGGATGGGAAACAACCTTTGCATTGGAAAAAACCTTTGGATTGGAAAAGATCATCTTGTTCCAACCCTCCTGCCATGGGTAGTGACACCTTCCACAAGAGCAGGCTGTTCCAAGCCCAATTAAACCTGGCCTTGAACACTTCCAAGGTTGGGACATGCACAACTTCCCTGGACAACCTGTGCCTGTCACAGATCTTAACAAGGAAATGCCACACAATGGAAATATCCTTTCATGATGGCATGATTTATATGACCTTAGCTGTTTAATCACAAAGAGATCCTACTTTATCTAAGCAAAAGTAGACCCCCTCCTAAGAAATGTAGCTGTGCTATCTCTAAGCAAAACCAAACCAAACCAAACCAAACCAAACCAAACCAAACCAAACCGTGTTGCTACTGAATAAAAAGTCTATATATGGTCTAAAAGATGTGGCAGTCATTGGATTCTTCCCCCTGTTCTGTAGAAAGACCAATTAACTCTACCTGTGACATTGGATTTTTTAAATTTCTCTCTGTGCAGTCACTCCACAGTCCTCAGTGCCCCAGCCTGTACACAGTTTACATGTCTGCACAGATTTATCATCATAATTCTTTCCTCTTGTAGTTATCCCCTTCATTTAGTAGAATGGAAGTGGAGACACAGAAGATGAAGTGACTTTTTTATGGTCATTTGGAAGGTCTGGTCCCATACTCTAAATTTTTGAACTGTGTGTTAAACACAAAACCTTAAAGTCACTGTTCCTGTTCTCGTGTTCAACAATTAACAAGTACAGCACAACTGGGATATTATAAATGAGCTACACATTTACTGATTACTTAATTATAAACGTAACAGCTCACTATGTTTTCTCCAACTTAAAAAGGACAAACTGTGTCATTTCAGAGACCAAAGACCTTGTTTCCATTATTTTCTTTTTCATATCTCTTCTTTTTTTTTCTTTTTTTTTTTAACTACTTTTTAAACAAAATTTCCAAGAAGTATAGATGAAAATTAGGCATTTTTATTGACAGGCTAACACTAAACCCCACTGGGGACTGTGAAGATCTTCTTCCAAATGTCTTTGTAAGGTTTGAGATAATGAAGGTGTCACTGTAGATTTACAAGACGATAGCATTCCATGATGAACTTTATCTTAAAATAACTGCAAGCATAATTATCCAGCATAAATGAGCCTCCAGGGAATAAATTTTCTTGAAAGTGACTGCCCCTAGTCCTATCACAAAAAGGCTGCATCTTCAGCAGCCACAGTGTACTGGAAAAGGAATCAAGAATATGTCTTTCTTCTCTGTACCTGCCTTCAAAATATTCATGTTCTGTGCAAATAATGTCTGCTGGTGCCAAAGGCTATGTGCAAAATGAGCATTCTTGCTTAAGGAGCCCACTTTCATTTTCTTCTTCCTTTTTATTTTTTATCTTCCTTCCAATGCCAAGCAATCAACCAAGGCAGAATAACAGAGAGCTTCCAGCACAGCAGCATCCAGGGGAAGATGCTATATTTTCCTTAGGGAAAGGAACAATCTGAGAAAGATTGGACGAATGAAAGCTTCAAGCTGGATCTGGATACTGGAATATTTGTCCTGAAGTAATTAATATATATTAAAAGGAGAATATGCACCTTGACTGCCATTCTGCACCTTCTGCCCATTGTTATTCTTGCTAAAGAAAAAACAAACATCTCCACAGTTTGGGAGAGGAGAATCTCATTCTCACTGCACTCTTTTCAAACAAGGCTTGTGTACAGATTGTACAGCAGAAAGTTTGCTATCAGTTCCTTTACCTTTGTTTTCACTTCTTCCCTGGTAATTAAATTACTGAGCAGGAGATGAAGTTGCTCCTCTCTCTTGGAGACAGACCTTCAGACTTTCTGATGGCTAGTTTTCACAACCCTACCAGTGTTTAGTTAATACTAGTTAAGAATAGAAAAGAGATGAGCTGGTGCATATTAGCTTCCTTGGCTCAGACTTACCAGGGTGGATGAGAGCAGGGCTGGATAAAAGCAGGAAAACTTTCTCTGTCCCACATTGCCCATGGGATGATCACTGTTCCTCACCTTGTCAGTTTTCTATTTTAAAATTGAAGATATAAACAGTGTTCCTTTTCATATAATGTAACTTCTTCAGGGCAACAAAAAGTACAATGCACTTCAGGGGCTGGACTGCAATGATGTTTCTGGATGGTTTTGCATTCAATAAAATGAAGACCACATAATGGTGAAAATTGTAGTAAAAAGCCCCCAAACCTAGACTGACGTCTTTCCAGCAGGTCCAGTGGTAGCCAGTAGTTTTGAAAACTCAACACTGTACATGTGTGAAGACATGGAAAAATACTGACTTTCCTTCCCCAAATTTTTTGTTTGGTTGGTTTATTTATTTTATTTCTTTTTGTGTATTTGTTTTGTTTTGGTTTGGTTTGTTTTCCTTGTTTTTGTTTGTTTATTTGATTTTGTGTTGTTGCTGGAGTTGTGGTTTTATTGGTGGATTTGGTCTGGTTTGTCTTGGTTTGTTTGTGTGTTTGTTTAATAGGGATTCATATTTTATGGAAAAAAAAATTGATGTCTTGAAAGCTGCACTGGATTGGATAGGGATTCTTCTGCATTGCATGCTGGTGATAATTATGCAGCAATCACAAATCACTTTGGTTTGTTTTGATATGTCAGAAATTTGTGAGGCAAACAGGATTGCCATGAGAAAAAAGTATGGTAAATTGGCATGCATGTTGATTTAATACAGATTAAGAGGTGATATTACTAATAGATAGAGATATCATAGTTATATCTATATAGAGATTCTATTTATATAGAATTAGTCTCAGGATGTGAATTCTTAAATTTCAACATGGTTTTCTTAAATGAAGATGATTTCCGCCTTAATTAGAAGTGTAGAACTGGACTGGTGTTCCAAGGAAACCATTGTCACTGCAATTGTCTAAAGGGTCTCTACAGGCTGCTTTGCAGGGGAGTTTAAACAAAAAAGTGGTTCAATCACTGACTGTAAAAAGTGATAGCACTGAAGCACCCATAATGAGAAAAGCTCTGCAATGGGCTGGGATTCAATCTCTTTTCAAATGTGGGTTGTTTTAAGAGAGAACTTTTTGTAAAAAGACCGAGCACCTTCTTACCTTAACTTTCACTCTGACACTAGCTTTCAGAAATAATAACCCGACTTTCAAAATGTTGAACTTTCCTGGCAACCATTTTTTGTCCTAGCAGAGAAGGCCATAGTTCACTTTCTGGATTCTTCCAAGTTTCAAACACAAGGGCCAATATAAATCAGTCAATGTCACACAAGCAGTGTAGTCTTTCCACACAGAGCTGATGTTACCTCTCATCTTATTTTAACAAGATTTCTTCCCTTCTATGTTGCATAGTGAAATCAGAGATGGTGAGGTCAGAAAAGTCAAAAGGTGAAAAAATCCTTCTGTGGTGGTTTCTTACCAGATCCATCTTGTTCAGTTAGCCTTGAATTGGTTGCCTTCCAGCTCAGTAGCATCACAGATGGCTGGGTGCCATCCTCAGCAGGGGTGAAATGAAGAAAGTGAACAAAATCAGATTGGCTTTGCTATTGTCAAAGGCAGATAACAAGGAAGATTAAGCTTAAAGCTGTTGTGTTCATCAGGCGTTAGACTCCTGTATTTCCAATTCTGTTAGGCAGCACTTTAAAAGATGTACTGCTGACTCTGGAAATATTTGGTATGGAAAAAAAAACAGATGCAGCCATTTAGCACAAAAGAATATATTTAATGTATAAGAATCATCTCACTTAAGTTTCACTAACTGAAAGTGACTTATCTGTTCTCACCTTCTCATCCTGTAGGAAAGACATAAGCAAACCCCTAAAAGGATTTGTTGTCGCATTCAGTTTTTAGGGAGCGGATGAATTGGCTGTGCCTTCTCATGGATTCTTCAGGTAACACAAATGGCTGGTTCAGAGCAGACACTTGGCTTTTAGGCTGCTGAATGCAGAAGAGATGACTCTTGTGTAATTAACATTTGATAGAGTCACTGCAGACCAGTTCACCAGATCAGTCACTGCTGTATCTAATTCAAGGGCTGATGGACATGCAAAGCAGCACTTGGGGCCAGCTCAAAAACACATCCCACCTGCTCCTCTTCCTCAGCCTGAATAAGTAGGTGTATCCCCCACAGACCTCACACAGCCATCAGAAATGTCTGTACCCATGACAGTCTCAGTGTCTTACCCAATTTTGTACCAGCATTCCTCTGAATAAGTAATTTTCTTACACAGCCATCATTGCAGCAAAAAGGGAAATAAAGTTCATGGTTTGTTTTTTTTTTCTCACTTATTTTTAATATATATTGGTCCACACTGTTAAGGTGAGCAGCAACTGACAGATAGATCTTCTGAGGATATGAGTAGCACTATGATACGATCGTATAGAGTTGTTGAAATTCCTTCTCTGCCCTGGTTCAGTGAGGTTGAATGCCTGCTTGCTACAGTCCTACTTATATTTTTAGGAGATCTCACTAAATTCTGAACAAATAGGTGAGATACAGTAAAACTGCTAACTGCACATTAACTCTGCTCCTCAAATGAAGTTTTTCGAGTCTGATAGTGCTATGGAATAGATTGGAGCATAAATCCTCATGTTTTGTGATATAAACCTACCATTTGCTGATGTAGCCTGGGAAGAAATTTCCCCTCTGGGCAACAATTATCCATAAGATTGGGAGCTTGGGAAATCAGGTATTATATGAGCTCTGGTCTTCTATTGTATCAGCTGTGAAAATCAAGAGAAGGATAATATTTGCTGTCAATCCCCCAAATGAGGTACAAGCCCCTAACAGATCAAAGCCCTGTAAAGCTTCTGAGCATTGGACGTTATTTATTATTATAGATATACTATTGATTCTCCATACCTTTCCATACTTTTATATGCACTGTCCAGAAAACAAAAAAAAAAGAGAGAGAGAGAAAAAGTAAGAGAACATATGCAATTGAGAAATTGAAAGTCATGAACTCAATGGGTTTTGAAAAACTAGTTTATTAGCAGAGAAATTCTTTTAAGCCAGGAAAGTGTTGCTAGAGCAGATGAAAGCACAACTGCAAAGACATGCTTTGTAGTAGTACAGGAAAGCCACAGAGGTAGCTTGACAAGAGAAAGATATTAGCTCATCAAAAGATGACCTAATACATAAAGAAAATAAAATTAAAATTTTGCATTTATAAATATTTTCAATGCCCAGTCAGCATTGCTTATAGAATTTTGTATATCCTTTTCCCTCCAACAGTATTTTAGAATATTGTAGTGTAGACAAGACCTGAGAAATCAGAGTATGACTATGTGAGAAGAATATAAACTCATGAGGTGGAGTTTTGGGGGGGTGGGGGAGGCAGGGGAGGGGGAAAAAAGCAAATCCAACACCACATGCTAATTATTTTTTGAGAAAAATACCAAGTGAATGTAGTTTTATAAGAATATGTCAGTAACTGATGCCCTTGAACACCAGAGAGACCTGAAAGAGATTTTGTAAAGAGCAGCAAATAAGATGTGAATTTACAATGTAAAGTAATATAAAGAAAGTTCAGTACTGTTTTGTTATTCATCAGCAGGTAACATATTAGGTTTGAAGAAATGGTTTAACTCTTTCCCTTCCATCCAACCAAATACATAATCAAAAATCTCTACCTACATTTCCCCAAGAGGACAGAATCTATGCAGAACTCCACTGTTCCTCCCCAAGAACTCTTCAGAATTTATGCACTCACCTGTTTGTTCTCTGTTACCCTGGAGCCACAGATTAGCTGTTAAATAACAGTTTTATGTTTCTATGTAAAACAAATACTAATTTTCATTTTCGACCTTACAGAAAGGGAAAAAAAAAAAAAACACAACAGATTATTACTTTAGTGTTTTTCTTCCTATTAAACCATTTTTAATGCATTATATGAAAAAAAATAATAAAGTTGAAGCTTGCTTATATCTGTGAATTTCTGTATTTTTTTTCCTGGTCTTTACTTTTTCTGGTTTTTTCAATTTTTTTCAATTTCATAAAAAATAATTAGCAAATCCAATTTTAATGCAGTATCTTCATACCCCTAATTGTTCAGAATCTCTTCTGTGTCCAGTAAGTAATGAAGTTTCAAAAGCTGTTTTTGTTTTAGTTTCCATATATATATATTATTTTAAAATCATAGAGAAATGAGAAATTGAAAGTATTAATACATAAAAGACAATCATTTAAGCAAAGAGGGAAAGGAAATTGAAAATACAAAAGTGAAAAATAAAGGTTCAAACCAAAAATTGTATTTGGGAAACTGAGGGGGGAAAAGGGAATGTAACATCTTAACTGCTTTAGTTAAAAGGTAAACATAAATTTTTTAACAGAATAACAATTTGCAAGTGCTTATTTTTAGCAAATATATTTTTCAGTATGAGAAAACTGTTGGCAAAGCTGACCTCAATGTATTCATTAAAATTTTTTGAAAAGCATAAAAATGACAGGAAATACACAAATATTTTCAAAGACACAGTAATGACTAAAAAATACAGGAAGTTCAGGTGCCCTGTCTCCATGACTCTTTCTGGAAAAAAAAACTTACCTTCTCATTAAAAGTTCTTAAGAAAATACTTTTGAGCATACTAAATTCCACGGAAGAGGGTAAACAGAGTATTTCTAATGAGTTGATGAGTGTTGGACCAGGACCCCTTTCAGAAGGCTTCATTTTTATTTGTATTTTTCTTTTTACCTTGCTGTCAGTAAACTTCCACTGCTATCACACAAATTCATCATCGTTAGCAAGGGGGCTGTTTCAATCATAATGTCACACACTGAGGGTAAAATTTAACTCTAAAATTTTGTGATGTTATTAACGTTACTGAATCTACTGTGGTAATGGCCCTTAAATTGAAAACCTGAGTGGAAAATAAAATTTTAGCTGTAATTTAATTTTTATAGCCCTTGCCCACCAGAACCTGATGCAAACATTTATTTCAGCACTAACACTGATTATTGTTATTTCATTCATATGTACTTGTCTGATGACTTGGCAGTTGAGCTATTGTCTGTCCATTCATAAACAGCAGCAAATAAAGAGGCTGAAAATATCATGATGCAACAAAGTCAACTGAATTGTTTAAAAAAATATAAAATTCTTATGTTTGATCACAGATCTATAGATTTGCTTGACTACTGTGCTTATAAAAACTGGCTGCTGTTGCACAAAGAAGCTGCAACCAGAGGAGGATCTCCATCCTGAAATGAATATGATATTTTCCTTCTGAAAACATAAATACTCTGGTCATGTTTATCCAAGTACAGGAATAGCAAGATGAGAAAACAATATTACATTCTGAGATATAAAAATGCTGTTCTTTGTAGGTTTTTTGCCTTTTTTTGGCGAAGTAGAAACAAACTTGCCAAAAATTTCACTTTGCAATTTTGGTTTCTGGTTTGGTTTTTTTCGGTTTCCCTTTCCCAGAAAGAAATTAAAAAAAAAAAAAAAGGATTTCAGAAGTTAAAAAAAACCCAGGCCTTTCAAATGCAATCTGTGTTTGTGGTTTTCTGATGTGCAGTGGAAAACACATGGGGAAATCTAAGCTAGCAATTTACATTTCCCTGGAAAATTTTCTGGACGATATTTGCCATGTTTTGCCACACATAGTTATGACACTTTAATATAATATAATGATTAAAAGTATAACTGTATATTAAAATATTATATTCTCAAGGATTTTTTGGGGGGTGGAGTTTTTTGTTGGTTAGAGTTGTTTTAGTTTTAAATGTTATAAAGCTGATTTAACCTGTCTTCTTTCTAAGGATAATTAATCTCTTTCTTATATTTTTCCTTAAATTTTCAGAAATGAAGCTTTTATCAAGTTTAGGGAAAAAACTTGAAAAATTGCAGCCTTACCCTATAGTTCACACAGAATTATGAAGAAAAGAAAAAGTAAACATTGTATAATATTTACTATGCAACTTGACAAGTAGAGGATATTAATCTCATTGTCTATATTTTAGATCTTGAATTTTAATATTGATACTAATTTTCAGAAAGACTATTGAGATTTTCAAAGATTAATTACAACTTTTATTAAAACCATGAATAAGACTTTTTTTTTTAAAATAGTGCCTATAGGCATAGTTGAGGTTAGTGTCTCATAAAAACTGAAACTTTGTATCCTTCGTACCACTTTGTAATCAATAATGTCCTGAAGGAAAATTTTGTTTTCAAAATACAATCACAACTTTATAGAGGAAAATCATCTTTCATCCACAGGAAAATCACCATTGATCATTTATTCAAAGTAGGTTCACAGAAAAGGTGGCACATTGTGTGTAATTGAGGAGTGTGTGAGCTGCTGGTCTGGAGCCATCCAGCAGGGAATGCTAATGCAGAGGTATCAGAATTGCAGAGCAGTCAATGGCCACTGGGATGTGGGGAAGAGCTCTTGGCCATGGACAGGTCACCTCATGAGCCAAAGGCAGTCCTAGAGCAAAGCCCGAAAAAACTGAACTTGGGGGACTCTGACAAAGCTTCACTCATTCAATTTCTCCTGCTCGTGTTTTCTCTGGAGAGACAAAGAAGACAAAGTTCACATCAACATTTGAATTTTCCTCTTGCACTTCTGCCCAAGTTTCACTGAATAAAAATTATGGGCTTTCCAAAAAAAAAAAAAAATCCCCATTTCCACAGGGAAAGAACTACCAAGATACAGCCACTGAGATATTCAAATTTACTGAATGCTGAGTTTGTAAGCCCCTGTTTAACTGATAACACAACTGTGAAATATTCAACTTCTGTACAAATCATATGTGCAGACTGTGGGTTTGGGTGTCAATTGTGTCACTGCAAACCTGTCCAATTTTATCTTGGAGATATAAATGTCTCAGAAAGTTTTATTCCTATAACAGCAGATCTTTAATTAAATAGAATATTGTAAAATAAATAAATGCATCTGTAAACATGCTGGAGGGCAGAGGGACATATTTTTATTTATATGATTTTAATAAAAGATATGTTTCTAGTTAAATCCCTGTGTGAGTAATCTAATATATAAAATGCAGCACAAGAAAGAGGTGTCTCTATGCTACAGCTTTAACCAATTGAGTGTTTTCGTTTCAAAATTATTCCTACCTCATTTTCTTTTCTTCATCATCTTCATCTTCATCTTCATCATCATCTTCTTCTTCATCTTCTTCTTCATCTTCTTCTTCATCTTTCTTCATCTTTCTTCTTCTTCTTCTTCTTCTTCTTCTTCTTCTTCTTCTTCTTCTTCTTCTTCTTCTTCTCCCTCTCTTTCTCCTCCTCCTTTTTCTCTTCCTTCCTGACTCTTTGAACTTCTTTTGAAATTGTTCTAAACTTATGAAGCACAAGTTTTGCCTTTCTGGATCAGAAGCAGGATAAGCATGGTAAGACTAAAAATAGGCCACTTAAAGAAAAGTACAAAAATCCCCTTTGTGGACAAAGCTGAGTGCTTTTTTGTGGTTGGGTTTGTGGGGTTTTTTTTTCCCTCATTGGTCTTCTATTCCTATTGTCTCTAAGTTAGATGTTGTTCTTACTCTAAAAAAACACTCTTTAATATTCTTCCTACTCATTTCTGTCACAGAAATTTAATATTTTCTGACAGTCCTTTAAAAATACCCTCCAAAAATATATTAGCCATTTAAGTGCTAATAATTTTTTAAAAACTACGTAAATCTTTGGTTCCTTGACAATGAATTCCACTGTCTTTTTGTAAGATGTGTGCAAAATGTTTTTTTCTTCTTAGTTCATTTTCTGTTAGCTCTGTTTCTTTTAATGTCTCCATGGCCTTGCTTGGAGTAACATCTGTCTACCTGTTTCTGCCTGTTTTTCTCTGAAATGATTCTGCTGTACTCTTTAGTAGCTTCTCACCTATGAAAAGCACCTTAAAAACTACTGGAGTTGATTAAATCCTCATACTTATGCTGGGACCAGACACAGAGTTTTAATTGTTGTGCTAAACTTTACAGTGCCAGGTCTTACAGAGAGCTCTGGGGCTGGTGGTGCAGGACTCTGGTGCAGGAACCACACAGACCTGTGACAATTCAGACAAACTGAGCTCATTCTTCAGGGTCCATCTGGTTCTCCTGTAATGTTTGTGTTCAGATGTACTTCAAACCAGACTAACACCAGGGCTGTTCTGCTTGATGTGTTATTACCTGTGGGTTTGAGGAATTCAGAATACACTGAAATGGCTGATTCCTTCTCCCATTAAATGTATGAAAAAAACTCTCATTTATTTTTATCTGTTGGTTCAAATATATCCCCCATTCCTTTCTTTTACTTTTTTTCCCCCTCTCCTTTGCTTAAACATTGAAAACTTTCTGTGGAGATTGAAATTGCCCTTGGTTTCACTTACAAGACACAGTTTAGACTTATTTTTCCTGCTGTGAAAACAAAGGGTTATAATAATTCACAATCATAACTGCAGCAGAAATGCCTGGCTTCCCTCTGCAATACCAAGCAGACCTTTCCCTGGGATCACATGCTATTTAAAGTGTTTCATTTTCTCCTGGTACAAGCAGAAGCCTCATCAAAACTGTGAATTTCAGATAAGCGTTTATCAGACTTTTGCTGTAACCATCTCAGAAATGAGCTGTCATCAGCAAATTTAATCTGTCTCTGGCTGCTTTAATTGTTAGCACCATTTCTGCCAAATCCTTCACAGTCCTCATAGCATGGAAAGTTTCTTTAAGATTTTAATTCAGTCAGCAGAGATTGCACACAGTATTTTTTTTTCATATTTATGACTTACACATTTAAAAAGGTGGAGGACCTTGATTGAACAGCTGAATTATGGAAATTCAACTGCATCACTGGTATTAAATACTGAGTCTGAAATATGGAAATATGTAGGTGAGAGGGTTTGGGGAGAGCCCTGCCAGCTAGAATAAAGCTCTGGAAGATATTTTACTTTATTTGGAGTTAGGACAAATTGAAACAGATTTTCTTTAGTGCTGTGGGTCATGGAATTTTACTGGTGTCTACAAATAATTGCAAACAGGTCCCAATTTTAAGCATGATGAAGGACAAAAATTATAGCCTGATGCTTAAAGTTCCTATAGGAGGCCCCAGCAAAACTGGGTCGAGTCTTTCACTTTGCCACAGGCTTTCTCTATGACCTTGGGCAATTTAGTGTGGCCTGGACTCTCAAAGGATTCAATGACATAAAAATCTTTGGAGCCTGTGGGAGCGAGGTACCCCAAATGCCAGGTCCTACCCATGAGCACTAATTACTACTGGATTTTATCTGCCAGTTGTTTGCTTACCCATGGAGCACTGGGAGATCTTCCTACAGTTCCTCAGAGGACATTTCAAATCTGACACTTCCAACTGGGGATTTTTTAGGTGCCTTCCAAAATTCTTCCCCTGTTAAGCTCTTCTTGCAAACCACTTATCAATATGTTAAACAGCGTACATGCTAATTAAACCAAAATGGTCCTTTTCTTCAATTAGTCCTTCAGTTTTGGCTTCTGACAGTGAACTCATGAATCTAGAGCTAAGTGGATGATGTGTACTGCACAATTAGGTAAACAGAGTATGCTTATATCTATTTATGCTTATATCTATTTATGCTTATATAATTCGCTATATAATACATTTACATATATAAATCAGTGAGTTATATACATTTCAGTGATTTATATATATGTGTGTGTGTGAGGGACTATGATTACAGCTTTGGACCTTCCTGACATAGTACACATTTTTCTGGCTAACTTAGACATTCATAGCATGTAAGAAGTTGCTACATTACAACAGAAATTATGAAACTTTCTCAGGCAATCTGTTCCAAAAACAGTTAGACACTGGGATAAGACCTGCTGAATTTCTATCCCTGGACAGTTTTTTAAAGTTAAACATCTCCCAAAGATGTAAAAAAGTTCAGCTGGGAAAGAAATTACTAAGTTATGCCTGTATTAGTAAAACTGTGATTCATGGACAGCAGTGGGTCGTTAGGCACCAATAAACAGTCCTAGCTGATGACTATACTCAGCATGTGGTGGGAAACTATAAAACAATAGAATTAGATTTATCTAATTCCAAACAACTAATTTGCTGAGTTTGGCTTCTTTATCTTTATTATTTCATATGGCTGGCATTTGAATTTCTTTATTTTTGTGAAACTTGTTTTCCTGTATGAGGATCTTGCAGAGTCCACGGTAATCTGTTTTTACTTTGAATGTGTGCTTGTTCATTTGGTTGTTTGCTTTGGATAATTACATCCCTCCTGCCATATCATTCCCTTTTGTAAACTATGGGAGTTACTAATGCAGCATGATTTGCAAATTCAGATTCTTCTAAATGAATATGCTATTTGAAATTCACTTCATGCAATTTCAAGCATCCAAGTTTATAATATGCTTTTGCATTCATGCCAATAAAGATCAAATCTGAATGTTCAAAAAAAAAGAAAAATGAAAAAATGAAGATAAAAGGATGTTTCTTCAATTCTTCCATCTGATTGGAGCCTTTTATTTTGATCCTAAGGGACAGCTGTGTCTGATCTTGCCCCAAGTTTTATGGTTCTGACATGATTTCTCTTGTTGAAGGGCTTGAAACTGTCAAAGGTGATGTTCCAGCCCTCCCAGCTTGGTTAAAGCAACCTCTAGAATGCTGAAATTTGGAAGATAGAATCACGAATTTTCTATTCTGACCCATTTTAAAATGTAAAAACTCAAGGTAAAACTGAAGAAAATGAAAATTAATTTTTCATCCACGTATTTTTATTCTCCCAGAACGGATGTGGCATCATATTTACTATGAAAGTCAAAAGGAACTTTGACTTCAACCCAGCAGGTTAAGAGAATATCCTAGGCACCACTGGTGATATCAGCCGTCATTTCTGCCCCAGCAGGATATGTTCTTATTCCTTAAAAGGAGCCCATGCCTTCTCCCCTCCACTAGATCCAGGAAGGTGTAGGATATTTGAGCTGCAGTGGAATCTTTCATGACCCCTGTGAGGCAGCAAATACGTAGGTTGCAACCTGTCAGAGTCAGTTGATATGTTGTGAATTCAGTCACCAGATGCCTCGTTCCTCAGAACATGTAAATATTGAGACACAAAATTTAACCAACTGATACACTGAGTACTGTGCTTGAAAATATGGAACATATTCCACTGCAAAATTTCCAGAAAGCATAAAAGTATCAACAGTTAATAAAGTCCCAAAGGAAGTCTTGTCCAGTGAATGGTTTTAGGAAATTGTAAAAGATCCCCAGAGGAGCTGCTGAGAGAGTCATTAACATAATGATGATACATTTTTCTCACATTCAAGGATGGGCCCAACAGGGATTCTTGATGTCACAGACACATTGTAGTGATATCTCTATATTAAAAATTTTTGAGTGGAAACTTACAGGCTGTACCTAAACTGTCTCATTCAATATCAACATTGGTAAGAGTTTCTATGTGACTCGTGTTTTTGCTCGGAATCGTGCTGCTGCTTTCCATACCCTCTCACCCCTTTTCTATTCCTTCCAACTCACCTGTCATCTCACTGCTTTACCCAATTGTCTGGACATCACAGACCGCTAGAAATGCTTTTTTGGCATTCCTTACCTATTTGCATCAAACCCCGCACAATCACATCTGGGAAGTCTGGAGCTCTCTCTGTGTCCTAGAAGAGAATATAATAGATGAACCTCTAGAGAGCCAAAATAGGATGACAGATACATAACCAAGACAGAAAAATATGCTATAATTGGATGAAGACCAAACTAAAATGACCTGTGACACAGCAAGCGTTATACCTCCAGGTCTTGATTTCCCACATCACCCAGGCTGGGAAGATGGCCAGGCCCACCATGAATTCAGTCCTGCTGGATTGCCTGGGCTTTTGTCCTTCTGTGAAAATCAGTGCACAGAAGGGAAGGAAGAGACTGAAAGTACTGGAACAAATTCAGGTCTTGTTCCTACTTACAGGCAAACTACAGCCAAGATGTACATCCTTACTCAACGCCAGTAGTGTTCTCAGGCCACCTTGTAGGGACAGAGAATGTTTGTATTGAATGTACTATCAATAGACAGGGCCTAATGTCACCAGCAATAGTATTTGTGATCCATACACACAAAGAACTATAATGCAATGGTGCATACTGTAAAAAATAAGAATTAATGACATGTATGGCCAGTGGATATATTATAATCTCTGAAATAATGCTGGCTAGGGCACTTCCCGACTGTGATCCTGATCCAAGTCTGAGAACACATATTTCTGTAGACAAAACAGAAAGCATCTAATCTTCATTTACAGATCTTCACGGAGTGAGAATCTACGGGAACCATAAACTGCTCTGTTGATTAATTAGCCTGATTGTGTGCTTTTAGACCTCATTTCCTATGTGAGCTGGTTTCAGAAAGTGGAGTTACACAAGAAGACAGAAGGGGACTGACCAGCATGAAACATGTTTTCTTTTTGTCCATACTATTCCTCCACCATTCCCTTTCCATTCCAGAAGCCCCTCAACTCAGAACAAGATCCTCAGGTGTCTTGGGCCTCATGTTCAGGCAGACCATCAGATTCAATACTGGCATTTAAACACTGAATTGTCACTTCTTTCTTTCCTGAAGGCATTTTTCCCCTGAGCTGCTAAGATAATAATGCAAGAAAACAATAAACAATATTAAAGGAAATAAAATATAATAAAAGTAATTATCTGATTATGTATTTTAAAGTAAAATCTTCATCTAAGGATTTCAGTCTTCTATTTTTATAAACTCATTGGTTGCCAATAAATCTTTTTTTTTTTTTTAATAGATAGTCACACTCATAATTTAATTTCGTTTTTTAGGGTTTTTTTTAAAGTCCCAACATCCTGGATTTTTGATTGTTTTTTTGGTTGTATGGAGTTTTTTTCTCAAGACAATGCAGCTCGGAAGTTTTTCATGCATCTCCTTGACAGATACAAACATTATTCCCATTGTGTCTTTACTGAATAAAATATTTAAAGTGCAGAGCTAGCACTGGAAGATTGACTGGATTCTAAATGAACTTTCTGATACCAAATGTAAAACTAGGGGGAACAGAGCACCAGTAATGAAGTGAAATACAAGGTTAAGTATTGGAAATTAATTAGTGAGTTCATCAACAACAACTCTTTGATGGTCTGAACTGCTTCCAGAAAGATAAGGAGAGAACAATTTGAGAAAACAACTGTTTGAGAAAACAATTAAATCCCATTCCATACTTGCATAGAATTATTTCATATTCACATGCAAATCCTAAGACATGGATACACTCAAAATACTAATGTCCTATATATGCACAGACTGTTTCTGCTCTTGTTAACATCAGTATGAATCAGAGGTAAATTAACAAGAGGTCTACAATACAAAATTGACAAGAGGTCTACTGCCATGATACTGAGGAAATTTAGATGATCTATCTCTGACTTTCATCATCCTTATTATCAGCAGTAACATCTTTGCTACCTACAGATCCTCACAGTTTTGGATATTGCATGAACATGTAACCAAATTCAGAATCTTTACCAGCAGGAGTCACTCACCTGCAGAATATGGATGGACAGCAGAGTACCCATCATGTTTGTTAGTGAACCTACCTAGATTCACTTCCATTGTGTATTTCACTGTATATCAGTGTGACTCCATTGTAGTTTCTGAGAATTCACATAACAAGCTCCATTCCTGCTGTGCTGCTTAGTGGCAAAGGATGGGGATTCAAATCCAAATCCTTCACAGATGTTCAGGAATGAGTGGCCAATATAGAGCAAGTAGGACCAGATCCTTTTTTCTACTCTCCAACTAAACCTGTTGGCTCAACCCACTGATTAAGGAAGCAGACAGCAAGTGTAGATTGATGCCTGTTAGTGTGGTTTCCAGCCTGTTCTGCCCTTCCTCTTTATCTAGGATCCCTGTAAGGATAACACTGATATATTGAATTGGAGTTTGAAGAAGCTGGGATCCTTGTCATCAGATGATCCTCAGTATTCAGGGATGGAAATCCCAGCAGGAGTTAGTGCTGCTGCAGGCAAGTGCTAACTGTGCTGGCTGCGTGCCTGCAGCAGCACACGCTCCTGCAGAGCCCCTGCCACAGCCGTCACCACAGAGCAGCACAAGCCTCATCCACCAGGCTCCCATGTGCACTGGGAGTTTACTCCCCAGCTGATTTTCCTCTCTTGATTTAGAAGGAAGCAGAGACTCATTGAAGCCACCTTCCTTTGCTGCCCGCTATTCCACGACATTTAGCATTTCTTCCCTAGGATGGGACCAATGTTTCACTGACTCTCCTCACTGGTGTCACTCGGATGGCACAGGCTGGGATGTGAGCAGAGAATTGTCTTAAAGCCTTCTTTTCAGTGAATAATGGGCGGTATAAAAGAGTTTATTGTTTCTGAGATAATGCTATGTGATGACTAAATCTGGTGAGGAAATGGCCATCCAAGCATTACTGTAATAATGCAAGCACTCATTTATTTATCCTTTGATGAGGTTCCAAAGAGCCTAATCAAGTTAGAGACTCTTTATTGTTACTTTTCTTAGGCAAGATTTTGACAACTTATTTGATGTTTAAAGTAGAATGTTTTAAGCTATTAGTCTGATCTTTATTTTATATTTTTTGACTCAGTGAAAAACGAGACTGACTATAGCCACATGTTTGTGATCTGCAGTAAATGCTGAAAAAAATGTGTCATTTTCTCACACCCTCTTCATGCTGGAATAATCAAGATGTGAGATTGCATCTATGGTTAAGACTGAGTGGGTTCAAGAGTTTAAGTAAGTTGAGACTCTGGTATAATTTCACAGTCAAAATTCCTTATATATTCAGTAAGAAGAAATAGTACGCACCAGCAGGGGAGGATTACAACACGAGGTATTAACTGTCTCAATTAGCAAATAGCAGGAATCCTCTCTGCCTTGTTCATCCTTCTTCCCAGTGCCATAGCACATACTTCTGGGAATCAGAATTAGAGTCCTAGACCCTGGGAATCACAAGAAACTGGTATCACACACACAAAAGGGATTTGGGGTCAATTTCAAAGGAGTAGAGGTGATACACATGGCTTCCTCCTTTTCCAGAGGAAATCAGTAGAAGACAGCCCGACATAAGTCACAAAAATATACTCATCACTCTGGCTAATAAAAAAATCAGTAATGCGAGAAAAAATTGCTGAACAATTACGTCTCTGAATTGCAGAGATGTCTCTGATCTGTGCCCTCAGGTACTCCTCCTGTAGGGCAATGTCACTCTTTCATGTATATTCTGTGAAAATATATGCAACTTGCAACTTTACCTTCCTTAATCTATTGGAAACAATGCTCTTTCTATGACTGTATCAGTAAAGTCAATATCATTTGGATCCAGTTTCCTGAATTCCTCTACTGTGCCTTAAACTGATTCCAGGCAAGCAGTCCCTCAGACCACCTCAGGTGCCAAAACTTTCTAACATATATCAGAGCACTGATCAATAGGGTTGGTTTTTTTTCCCCTCCTAGTCACAGAAGCTGCACAAGGTGAAAAAAAATGCCACTGAATTAATATTTATTTTGCAACATAAAAGAGCCCAGTACTGTCTGCAAATGTTATAATTAATTGGGATTAATTTCATGTGCAAAATATGGCTCTGAAGGTGTTGATGGAGTAATACATCAAGGAGGCTTCACCTCAGTAAAAAATCAATGCTAAAGTAACCTTGATTACTGTCTCTGTTGATGTCACACATAACACTAATCAGTCATCATTTGCACTGAACACAATCATGAACAAATATTATTTGTTCTCTTATTGGCATTTTTGAGACCCTGGGATAATATTCACTGCAGCTCTCTAAGAGGAGGTTTTCACCTTAGGGAAATTGTACAGGTTGTTCAGGAGCACATGGTCCAAGAGAAAAATTGAATGAATCTGAAAATCGAAAATAAGGAGACATACACTGCCATGGAATAAGGGGACACTTGCCTTCCTCCCTTTCTTCTCATCCTTCCCTGCCTCTTCTCTCTTTTCATCTTTAATCCTTTTCTTCTCTATTTCTCTCTCTCTCTCTCCTTTTCTTCCCCTTTTCTTCCCCTTTCTTGCCTTTTCTTCTCACGTTCTCACCCCCAACTCAGGACTAGAAAGTACATTTGACAGTGGCAGATTTCTGGAGGGAATGCTTTGCAATACAAGCAGGGGATCTCTAGAGATTCTGGGTCTGAAATACCTGACCTGTAAGGTATCTAAGCCTAATACAACCAAGCAAAATATCAAAGTGAAAGCACCCAGCTCACCTTTAATAAGGCTTGCTATCGATTTTTGTGATTGCTCCTTTTATTCTTCAGAGCAAGCAAACATCTGCCACCCAGCTCCTGCTCTGCTGTCCCCTCCTTTTTGATTATTCTTATTACTTTTCAGGCCCTCAGGAGTCCCTCCTCTCACCCTTCAAGTTCCTGTAACTGATTCAATCCCATTTATTTCAGTGCAGCAAGTTCATGCTGCTTCAAGCACACCCTGAAAACAATTTCTGTATTTATATTGGCTTCAGGGAATCTTGGATAAAGCTTTCAAGTATTAGCAAGGATGGGTTCACCTGGACACTCCACAAGGTGCCACTTGGCTAAGACTGTACTGAGGTGGCACCTCTCCCTCCTTAGCCCGTTTTGTCCCAGCAGGCAGCTGGAACTGACATGAGGGCTGAAAGCACACGATGGCATGAGCCCTCTTTGGAGTTTGTCCTAGTCCACAGTCCTCCTCCCCTGCTTGTCTACATTGAAGAGCATTTTGGCTTCATCCATGATTTATCCTCCTCCTTGAAGAAAAACATTTAGTAGGGATGAAGTCAGTGTACAAGCAGGTACCATCACAGCATGGATACAGGCTTAAATCAAACACACATATGAGGAGTTGGATTCCAAACCAAATCTGTTCTTATATGAGGAAATCCTCTGTGGATCAAAGTTGTAACTAAGTTATTCCACCTCTACTCACATCCCACCTTCCTTTCTCCCCCCACTTATTTGCTGTGTGCATTCCCCTGGGGAAAAAATCCAGTTTATGCATTTTTGTCATAAGAACAAATGACAGAGGAGAGAAGTTTGTGATAGCTTCTTATATTTTTCTAGTTTAGATAGAATAAATTAACTCAAAACAGAAAATATCTTAAGATGCTTCTGTCACAGAAACAGTCAAGCATGACTTATGGATTTCAGCTGATGGAAAATATGTTAAAAAATTCATCACGATTTTTAGATACAGTCTGAATAGCAAGTGTTTACCAGTTGGAAAACGGGGCTTTAGATCTCCTGTACTGGTTCTGCTAAGTATAGCAGATGGTACCCCTATAGTGCCACAGTGTTTTCAAAGCCACGTTGAGAAAACCTCCTTATTCCAATCCACGGTACATCTGTCCCTGAATAGGATGAATTAACCACGAACACACAGAGAACGAAAACAAATCTTAAACCAAAAAATGAGTGGCTATGAAAAAAATGTACATATTGCAAATGTGCCAGATTCCTTTATTTAGAATAAAGAATAGCTTTGCAGCCTCTCATTTTGTCAAATATCATCCCTCAGTGAGGAGAAAAGTGTTGCTTTTCACATTTAATGTTGAGTTGTGAACTGTGGTCATTTCCCTCGCCTTTGTCAAAACACCAGACAGCAGTGGGGAAAAGAGGAGGGGATGGCAGAGGTAGGAGAAATAGAGCTCTTGTTGCTGCTCCCAGGATCCAGGGCGACTGGTCAGACACGGATGGATGCTTTGGGCTGGCAGCCTGGCCGCAGCAGATGTTGCTCTGGACCCTGGCTCTCTTCCCAGGTCTGGGATGTCATCTGGTTTATCTAGTCGGGCCCCTTTTCTTTACCAGTCTTTTTAAGACTGGGCAGAGCTTGACAGGCTGTCTCTGCTTATCACACTGATAACCATGCAGTGCAGTAGATCTCAGAGACAAGTGATAAGCAAAGAAAAACACACACACACACACACACACAGAGGAGCAAAAACGGCTGTGGGAGAATCAGAAAAGAAAAGAGAGAGTTCTGTTCTTTCTTGATTCAGTGGTAAATGCCTGCAGTGTGCTACTGAAGATGCAATGTTTGTGAAGATGGGATGATGCATGAGGCTGAGAGACTTGGAAAGTATGCAAATTTTATTTTGGCCTACCCAGGAGAATTTTCTGGTGCATTTTTACAAAAATGAATGAATGGGTGAATTCTTCAAACAAAAAAACCCACTACCTGATATATTATTTTAGCCCAATTGTTTATCTTTTTTCTTTGTTTGTCTGGTTTAGTCTTTCAATTTTACTTCTGTATTTTTGTCAAACTCCCCCCTATTCCACCCCTGTTTGTTTGGATAAAAGTATATAATTTTTTTTTAAGAATAATCTTTTCTGACAGGTAAGGTTACTTTAGGAGAGGCCTGTTGAACTACCAGAATTATGACACTTTCTCTGTTGTATTGGTGCTTGACTGATCCTTTGATTGCTTTGGGATCAATTAAAATTGCTTTTCTTCCTCTCCATGGGCAAGCACCCAAAAAAGAAGACAGCACCCAAAAAAAGCTACACAATTAAAGTATGATTGCGGTGATATACAATTTTATTCTCAACTCCCCACAAATGTTTTCCAGCTAAATAAGATTTGAATAGAAACAATCTGTAATGGGAGAAAAAAAAAAGGTTCAATTTGGATGACCTCTTTCATTGCATTTTCCTAGGAGTTTTCTCATTTTCCAATGAAAATTTTCCAAACATGGAAGAAGTTAACTTATGGTCTGACTTAATGCCATAAAAAGGGGAAATTTAACAGGAATCAAGGTGACACAGTAATAGACCTGGTCCTGCAAAGGTTTCTTGAAGAACAAAACTGCATTCAAATGCCAACAGGCACCAAACATTAAACCTTCAACCTATTCCGTGGTGGAAAAATAATATACCCTTTTTGTTTTGCAGACAAGTGAATGTTCCTTTTTGTCTGTGGCCAGGCATTCTATCTGCTTTGGTGTTTACAAACCCTCTGAATTCTTTCATATTTACTGTATATAACTTTGCATTAAACCCCATTTATTTTCACTGTATTGAATATACACATTTACAATGTAACACTGAATCATGAATGGAAGATCCAGATCACCCTAAAAGTATCATTCTCTGTATCTATTTATAATCAATCAGCAGTACCACAAATACATAGATACCATCCATTCCACACTGTGGAATTTACACAATAATTTCAATGACTTTCACAAATGAAAATGTTTGACAAACATAGGAAGTGGTGTTGATCTTCACAGGCACAAGGGACATGAAAGTAATTTCCAGATGTCCAGCTGGAATTTCTGGTCCTGCTTCAACTATCCTGTCAAATACTTCTCTAATCCTGTACTATTATTATTATTAATAATAATACTACTACTACGAATAATAATGATGATGATGATGATGATGATGACAATGATGATGATGAAATATCCTTGGAGTCAGCAGTCATGAAAAGATTGAAAAAGAATTAAATGGAAAATAAGTGAAAGCGGGTCTTCAGCTGGGTTACTCAATTTCAAAAGGGAAAACTTTGACAAATTACATGAACAAGCAAGTGAAGTCAATGGAAGCAATGAGTTCAGGGGCTTGCAGTGTGACAGGTTCCTCCAAACTCTTTAAGTCAGCAGTGAAAAGTTATCTGAAACTTGCACATCAAGCAAGTGAGAACAAAACTTTCAGAAAAGGTTTCCAAAGGCATTTGGATGTATAGCCACCTGAAAAAGGACATTAAGAGTAAGCATAAAGCCTATGAGAAATTGAGGGAAAAAAAGGATTGATCAGCAAGTAAAGGTACACTTTAGAGGTCATGAAGTGCAGAAATAATGTAAGAATTGCCAAAAGCCACGCTGAGTTAGGCCTTTCAAAGTATATTAAAACAAATAACAAAAATAGCTCTTCAGTCACAAAAATAAAAAAGAAAGCAGCAAAATAGGAACAGTATCATATGGGGCAGGGTTGGGTAGAGAAAAGTTAGTATGTGTCTGGTTCTAAATATTTAGCCTTATTTTCCAATGAAGGACCCTTGAACAGACAGGAGAGAAGACAAAAGTGTAGAAGTGAAAGCAAGATAACTATAGGCAAGAGAAAGAAAATCAGTGTTTTATCTAAATAAATAAACAAATAAATAAATTATAAATGCAATTAATTAATAAATTACACTCTTTCTGAAATGTAAATTAACCACTGACAGGTAAGTATTTTAACTATAGGCTAACATTACTAAAGTGTAGCAGCTGGTCTATGATTTTATAATGCATAAATTGTCTACTCCTCAGTGACACAGCTTCAAAGGCATGAGCAGGCAACTCCTACCTTGACAGTTCCCCATCTGAAACAGTTCATATTTATCCTGGGATTTAGGACAGAGGAGATTTTTATCTCTCTTGGCACAAAGGGACTTGAACAGGCAGCATGGCTGAGACAGAGCAGAGGTGTTTCACTTCTGACTTAGGCCAGATAGGGTTTGCCACCTCCTTCTGCTCATCCTTGGCCCAGTCAACAAGTGCTGAGCTCAGTTTTCACATCACCTCAGTGGGTTTAAGTGCCTGGATACTGCCTGTGAAGTTATTATAAAAAAGCTGGGGATTTTTGAGTCTTCTCCTTCTTGTGCTCCTCACCTTTTTCAAGTGAGAGGTTCTGGCAATCTGTTTTGGGGCTACTCATCTTGGAAACTGAGGAAAGCTCCTACAGGTTGCATATTATATTCAGCTTTTCTTTTTTGGCTAGTCCTATGTACTGAAGAACTGAAGCTCGGGTTTGTTGACATGTGTTGAGGGTATTTGGTGCCAGTTTGAGGTACTAATTCTCTTCTCATTATCTGCACAGTGAATTAAGCGCAGCACATGGCCAGCAAACAAACAGCAGTACACTAATATTTAGATAAATAAGATTTTTATGTAGTAATCAGACTTCAGGACTTTGTACTCAAGTATCCTAGATTTCATATTGCTTAGACACACTCTGGCCCAAAAAGTCTGGCTTTCTTTTTGGCACTGTGGAACAGCACAACTGAAAAAAACAAAAAGAAAAAAGAATCAACTCACACAGGAGATTCAAGACTTGGATTAAGTCAGATGGAGAAAAATAAAATCTCGTCTTAAAATATACCTCTAGTTTCTGGCATGAATGTTGCAGTAGATAAGACACGAGGCATCACTGCTGTCCTAAGCCTGCCAGCTTTGTTCTGGGTACAGACACGCAGATCAGAGTTCCCCAGGAATCTTAGCAGGGACAGTACATTGCTTTTGGTTCAGATTTCATACACAGACTGAAAAATATAAGAAAATAAAAAGCCTGAGCACATGCAACTCACACAGATTTTTAAAACAAAAGTGTTTGAAGACTGTGTAAGCTTCTGAATTTATTTTGCAGAGGTGTTTGGAAGGTGCATCTGAGTGAAAAGCCAGTATAGTAACTTCATTTGGAGATATAATTTCATGTGGGACAAGGAGATAGACTACTGTTTGGATAGTTAAAAAACAAGAAAGAAAATGTGATCTTCTATTATTGCATAAGATATAGAGGATAAAATAAAATCAAATCCTTTCAAATACTTGTTCATAGAAGTAGAAAAATTGAATGCTTTTAATAATAAATTTCTTGTTTGAAAGCCTTTTTGTTTTTGTTTTGTTTTATAATAAAGATTTCTACCAGCAAGACATTAAAATATATTATGAAAGATTTATACATTCATTAATTCCATGGCAAAGGTCATTTATATCACTAGGTAAAGACAATGAGAAATGTTTTCCTTGTGAAACAAGGGTTCTTAATGAGACCACCTACTCCTTTCTTCCCTGCTGAAACCAGTTAGATGTATCAATTATTTGTTTTAGTAGGAAGAGCTGTATAATAGTCAAAGAAGGGATGTAAGCCAAGTATTGTTATATACAGAATTACTCTAAGAGGATCTATATTTCAAATACTAATCTGTAAGAGAAAGAGCAGCCTTGCTCTGGATAGGAATTAGGCAGCAAAATTCTGTGGATTTCAGCAGAACGTCACCAAGTTTCATGTTTCTGGACATTCAGGGATGATATGGAAAATGGTAGGTATCTAAAACAACAAGGTTTTGGTGAGATTTTCCAACATACTTTGATGTCTAACTGTATTTGAATCTATTTGTGCTCTAGTGCTTTTGAATATCCCAGGGTCCCCTGGACAAGAAGTGAATCCAGAGGAGGCCACAAAAGTAATCAGAGGGCTTGAATTCCTCTACTGTGAAGAAAGGCTGAGAAGGTTGGGATTGTCCAGCCTGGAGAAGACAAGGCTACAGGCAGACCTCACAGAGGCCTCCCAGTACATAAAGGAGGCTTATGAGGAAGATGAATTTTCAACAGAACCTCTGGTGACAGGAATGGTAATGGCTTTAATATGGAAGATGGTTTCAGATTAGATATTTGAAAGAAATTATTGACTGTGAGGGTGATGAGGCACTGGAAGAGGTTGTTCAGTAAAGCTGTGGATGCCCAATCCCTGAAAGTGGTCAAGGCCAGGCTGGATGGGACTTTGAGCAACTTGGTCTGGAGGAAAATGTCCCTGTCAGCAGCAGGTGAGTTGAACTAGATGATCCTTGAATGTGCCTTCCAACCCAAACTATTCTAGGATTCCATAAGTCACTAGAAATGTGACTTTTTGAATCAGGGAAGATCAAAAAAAATAAAGAAGGTTGGTTCATGCTTTTATTTATTTTTTTCCTGTCCACTCCCACAAACATTTCCTGCTGAAATGGAACTAACAGGGTTATACAGGGAAGTCTGCATTCTGGTCATCTGTTCTTTACAAGCAGTTGAGTTGCTGGATCAGTTCACTGCACTACCTGCTAGCTAGTGGAAAAATATCTTGAATTTACATTGGGTGTGTCAAACAATTTGACCAAAAGATCTGTGAAGGGAGGTATTGGTTTGAGGACAGATCATGATTTTTGAACCTTTAAATGGTGGAAAAAGAAAGAAAAAGACCTTCCGCAGATCTTACATTTATGTGTAAAATTTAATTAAGCTGAAGTGGGATTATGAATGAGATATGAGGCATGATAAACTGAGAACATCTTTGTAGCATTGTTTTCAGTTCAAGAGTGGAATAAACATAGAACCCCTTGTGTGAGAAAAGGACTGACCAATTCCTAATCCAGTGTTCATCTAACAAGATGAGAAATGCCTGAGGAAACCACCCAAACTCTGCAAACAGAGAGGTGGCTCAAACACACAGGGATTATCAGCCTCCTGGAGGCTGCGGTGACATTTCAAGAGTTAACAGCGTGCACATCTCAGGCTTCAGGCAGCAGAGACTTCCACCCTGCTGGAGCGTCATAGTTGGACACGTGCCCCCTGCCCTTCCTTAAAACCACAGAGAGGTGACATTTCAACTCAAACAGGAGGGTGGCCCACAGAAAATAACACCATGACAACTGCCTGCCCGAGCTGCCTCCCTGGGTGTGAGATCCTCATGGCTGGTGCTCACTTCCCCGTACAGCAAAACAAAAGTGTTTCAGAGGCTTCAGCACAACTTTGAAACTACTTTCTTTGTGGAGCTCCCCATGAACTGCCTGCTGATAGGTGGTATTTAAAATGCTGGTGACATCAAGATAGAAAGGCTATAGTTGCTGTTGAAGTCACAAATGGGGGGGAAAAAAAAGGGAATGTGAAAATTCATCTGAGCTGCTATCGTCTAGGACTCGTGTGGTTCTCTTGTGTGAATGTGCTTTTTGTTTGTCTTTGCATTATTGCCTGTGAACAACAGAGATTTCTTTCTTTCTTTTCGTGTTCTTTTCCATCAGCAGGATGCTCTTCACTCCCTCAGAGCAGTGAAGGGTCTGAACCTGGAATTTTGCACAAGAACTTAACTTTCTTGCTTAGGGGAATAGCCCCAATGAAAGCAGCAAGAGTATTTAATACTTGGTCCTGAGTTCTACTGAAAGACATTTCCTTCAAAATGATAGTTCATTCCCCAACCATTTCACTCTTCAAAAAATGTTAGATAGGGATTTAAAATTAACATTTAAACAAACTAAAATAAAAATTTTGCATTGTTGCTTTAGGAACCACAAGTGTTTAGACCAATATTGTGATAGGAAAAAAACCCCAAAATACAGTGTATTGTTGGCATGAAATTCCTTTTGAGCCTGGCGCTTTAACAGATTTTGTTTGTCCTTTTAACTCTCAGTAGATACAGTGTATAGCTTTCATTGTGAAATTAAATTCACAATGTTTCATGCAACATGATTATTCCTTTGCCACCAACTAATTATCTAAAAAACAAAACAGAACAATAAAATATATGAATTATTGCAGAACAACCATGGCAGCTGCTTGCACTTTTGCAAGTTTCATTTTATTTAAGTCATTTTCATCTCTCAGCATTTTTTATGTTATTGAAGGGTTTTTTTTCTTAGTTTTTGTTTTGGTTTAGGACTTTTTTCATGTTTTAACATAAATAAATGTATGTTTGTTTGTAAATAGGTGATCATAGACACATCATACACAATTCAAGAGAGGTGCAGGAGCTGAACCTACAGCAGTGAATAATACTGTAAAAATACATTTCAATAAAACTACTAAAATGTACTATTCTGGAGGAGTAACTTATATCGTAGGAAGGAAAGTATAGATAACATAGGCAAATATTGATACACCATGGTTACTTAATTCCTGCCTGATTACTAAGAAGATTTATAGGATCATGGAATTGTAGCTATAAACCTTATGGTTTCCTTGGCAAAAGTTCAGCTGATTAGTTTAAGAGAGAAATGACTTAGAGACAACAAGTTTCCTGACTTTAGTGGGATTAGATGGAAATTCTGGTCTCCAGAGGATTATTCAATCAGGTCAACAACTGGAGGAATATTGATGGTCACCATCAAAGGGATTACCTGCTCACTTCAAGATACAGGTATGTTCAAGCATTTTGTTAAATGCAGCCTTCTCACCAGACAGAAGTGCGAAAATGTATTTGTATGCAAATTGTGCTTTCTGCTTTAAGTTGCTAATCATGGTAATTTTTGTTGTAATTGTATGTTTCCCCATGTGGAAAAATGTGACTGTGGTGCATTGAATACACAGCACAACCAATTTTGTGTCACCTTAACAACAGGCTAACCATTTATTAAATATAGTAAGGCTAGTCCAAAGAAAGATAACAAGCCAGCTGTCTCAGTGGCTTCCAAATTGCTTGCCATCACCCAAAATAAATTTTATCCTGCTCTTGGACACTCTAATGACCATGCTTCCAGTTCTATACTGTTGATTTACATCAATAATGCAAGTGTAAAATTAATATCATGTCACTGTGATGTATCATCTGAGAAAAATAGAAACAGACTGAACCTATTTTGTAGAGGACCTAAGAATGACAAAAAACTGCAATGTTCTGGACTGGATCATAGTTGATGGCAGGTGAGAGTCAAAGTCTTTTAACAACTGCCAGGAGGTAACAAGGACACCTTTGTCTGCTTATCTCAACAGAACTGGCTAAAGGCAGAATCCAGATGTATTTTGCCATTTGAACTTTAACATTGCATTAGCAAAAAAAAAAAAAAAAAAAAAAAAAAAAAATCAACCTGTGCCTGCTAAGAAGGAAGCATTTACAAACACAGAACCCCAGGTCGTGCTTTACCAACAGATATAGCATTGTTTCTTGCAAGGCACTCCAAAAATATCTCTCTCCATTCTTT
>JAVTVJ010001375.1:0-152500 GCA_034509425.1 Eopsaltria australis | reverse complement strand
TGTGTAAAAAGATATTGTTGATGGACAGAAAAAGAGCAGGAGAGAACATATATTTGATATACACACACATAAAACATGATTATTCAGCATAGAATATAAAATGCATTCTATTCCAAATGTGATTAAACCAACTGCAGACATCTACATAGCTGATGTCTATGTCTGAGTGTCTTTATTTAAATTTTTTAAAAAGTTATTTGAGAGAAGACACTGATTTTAGTAGGGGAGGTGTGTTTCTCTCTTTGTCCCTTTTCCTTTCCACTGAGTATAAAGAATTCTCATTCAGATGCTGATTATCCACTGTGTTTCCTTTCAGGCTCCTTGACCGAGCCCACCCAACAGTACATCTGCTTTGTATTAAAAAAACCACTTTTCCTTTCTAAGATATTATGCCTATGCTGTTTCAACCAATTTTATTCTTGAATTTACCAAAGGCAAATGGAGTGGGCAGAAAGAAAATTTTTTGTGTAAGCTTGTTTTCTACATACAGCAAAAGACAACTCACAAATCAGTCAAAGAAATGTATTGTAGACTCATCAATGTAATAAATACCCCCAAATTCAAATGAAATGAAACAAGAAAGGATAGCATCTTACTCAGTCATTTCAGTGTCCTTTGTGAGTTCCAAGGCTCCCCCAGTTCTTTAACAGAGATTTTATTGTTATTCCATTTCTTCCTACACAGAGTGTTATGCTACATTGCTTTCCTTGTGCTCTCTCCTGAGCACCTTCTTTGAGTGTGTGAAATGATGTGAAGAGGATCTATCTCTCTCATTTGTTTTTTAGGTTTTTTGTGGGTTTTTTGGTTTTTTCCCTCCCCATCTTCTCTTTCCTTCCACAATTGCAAAATATTCACTTTCCGCTGAGGATCTGCTATGCTATGCAGGATGTGAAGGATGATGAGTTTAAAAAGTTTGTTGTGAACATGGAAATTATAGATAAAATCATAGAAAAATCATCAAAATAATACATACAATCTGAGACAAACCATGGGATAGAGATAGAAAGGAGGATTATGTGGTCTAGATCAAGTTCTTGTTTATTGCAGGCTATTAAATATGACTGAGTTGCCTTTATGTTAATTACAATACCGTGCACCTGTCAGACAGGCATCTGTCCAGAGGTGTCTGGAGACTGAGAAACAATGACAACTCACTGGAGTTTTTCAATTTAAACATCCTCATCTTTTGTTAAGCAAGTAAAGCCGAGCAAGTAAAAGAGACACCTTGTCTATAATTGTAATTTATCTCCCTTCCTTTTTCATTCATTTTCATGCTTCAGTTTTGGTCAATATCTGGAAAAAAAAAAAACCAACTTTACAGACTTTTCCCTCCTGTTGCATCTAGACACATTGTGCAAACTGGCATCAGCCAGTTCCATAAACAGGAAAAGTGAACCTCTCCCCAGGAGGCTGAGATCTGCAAGATCTCACTCTCAAACTCTGCCTCTGTAGGCAGCCTGTAAAATATCACATGGAATAGGACTGAGACATTTAGGAAGCTCACAATTCTAAGAAGTCAGAACTGGTTTCCTGAAGTGTGGCAACTTCATATGCATACTGCTGTAGCCCATGAAAAAAATATCGAATTCATGTATGAGCAATAGGACTAAGATACCCTCAACAGAATGTGAGCTGAGTCATCTGATCAGCCTTAAATGGTTAAAAGAATTTTATGGACATTTGATTACATCAGAACATTGTATTCTGGGTTTTTCTTCACAAAAAAATAAAACACTTTATCATCTGCTGAAGACGAACATCTTCAGTGATTAGCAGTTCCACTGAAACTTCAGAATCACTTGAATAGTTTTTTTTCTCTTCCATTTGGTCAGACTAAGCTTTTACTCTCCCCTTTCAGCTCAAACATCAGATTTCATCCAATCTTTACAGCATTAAATATTTCATTGACAGTACAATCTACCAACAGCACAATAAGAAAATGTTTCCAGGCTGGTAAGCTGGGCCTTGCTGCTGAGGCACCATGTCAAGTTAAAAAACACTGTTGGTTGTTTTGGTCTCTGTAGGATCAGAATAGAGGTTTCTACACCACAATCCTGTACACTGAGGAGGTACTCAGTGCAGGCAGGGGAACAAGAGGTCAGCCTCTGTTCACCCAGAATGGAGAAAAGAAACCAAATCCATCAAAGCAAAGTCCATTTTCAATTGCCTCAGATGGTCTCTGAAGTAAAACAGGGTCTGAATCACTGTTGTAAACCTCTCATGATACAATGTTTGTGTGCCAAATATCCAAGTGCATCTTCCTATGACAAGATAGCTAAAAATACTAACCATCTCAAAATTAAGACTCTTCATTTCTCAGGTAACACATTATCTATCATCTGTTAAAAACTATTAGTGAGTAATTTTGAAAGTACTGATGTGAATGTATGTATCCAAGCATACTTGTGGGTGCACACACTGCACTACTGAGTTTTGTCCTGACCCCACAGGTGACTGTCCAGACCTTGAAGCATGAAGACTGGTGACCTTTCCAACATTTTTTTAGCTTCTGTAATGGCAAAACTGTTATTACTGGCAATAAAATTACTCAGACCTTTTCTAAAGTCCTGATATTGCAGTTGCCTCTAGTGACCTCGTCTGACAGTGAATTATTCAGGCTGACTATCAGCTACATTAGAAAAAAAAAAAAAAAAGGCAAACAAAACAAAACAACATTTGCTTTTATTGGTTTAAAATTTACTGCCTTTTAATTTCAGAGAGAGAAGAGTAGGGAGCCATTCTTGCTCTCCCTCCCTGGCATCAAAAATGGATAAATGAATCAACGTAAAACCTCATGAAAATGAAGCAGTTTGACTATCGTTATATACTGGTACATTCTGATTCTGAAACATTTTCACACTCTTTTCTGTATAATTTTTCTCTTTTAACGTCAGGCAAAGACTTAATGGATTACAAGCACCACCATATTTTGGCTGTGGAACAGAGGTTTAGTGGGGACAGTTGTCTCTCAATAAGATTTAAAGGTTTCATCCCAGTCTGGAAAACCTCTGATCCACAGAAGAGCCTTGCACACTGACAGGACGTGAGGCACCTGTGGGACTTTCTGTCCCTGCTCACAGTCCAGGACCACAATCTGGGCACTGGCAGTCCCTGTCCCACTGTGGCTGTAGGATGTTGGTCTCTAGCTCTCCACAGCCCTGTCCAGCCTGGCCATGGGCTCTACCAAGCCATGCTCACCTGCAGAAGGATGTCCCAGCCTTGCCTCAATCTATCATCCTCTCCAGGGAAGTTCCCTGCTCCTGGAAGAGGCAGCACAGCAGCCGCGGCTGTCAGGGGGTTCCCCTGTCCCGCATCCCCCAGGGTGTCCTCAGCTCAGGTGTTTCCACGTCATCCAGCTGAATTTCTGCTTGCAACTAAAACCAACGAAATGGCTTTGTTGAAACCTCAAGCTTCATTGCAAATCTAAATATGATGGGAAATAGCATAAATAATTCCATATAAAGATTGCAACTTCAGAGGATTCTCCCCCACTCCCCACATCCCCACCCCCCCGGTTTTTGTTTTTTTTTTTGTGGTACAACCACAATTGTGGGGAAGGAAGTTTCATGGAACTGCATTGCCTTGTTAAATCCTTGCATTGTTGTGCTAGATGTGACCTTAATCTCCTTATTGTTTGTGTTAGGGGATCATCCTCTTCATGTGTTTTTGCATTAGAATAAATTATTTCATAGTTCACGCTTTTACCGTTGTTTTAGACATTTCATCTCTGTGAAAGCAAGAGCAGAAACCACAGTGTAGGAGACTTCTCTAAGCTACTCCAGAAATATCTCTGCAAGCACTGACTGCCAGTGCAGAGTGTGTCCCTCAACTCTGATACATCCCTAGTTACTGGACTAATAGAACACCCTATGCCCAGGGTCTGGTCTGGTACTCGAGCTCACTGATAGGCCACAAGAAAATTTACTAGGCATTTTCTCACTCGTAGCTACACTTTTCTCTGTGCAAGTGTGTAGTGCATAATTTGAAGTGGAAAAGGCAACAGGGGCACTGGCAGAGGAGAACCTGCTGTGTAACTTCAGGCTGAGAGGCTTCACAGAGAGATGGGATCCCTCTTTTAACCAAGGAGCAAACCTAGAAAGCAAAGTAGAGAAATTATGAGACACAAATTACTAAGTGACACCAAAGAGACACCATAGAGTATGTTTTAAACCAGGAGCACCCTAAAAGCAGGTAAGATTCAGCCAAAGAATATCTCCCCTTGTGGAGGATCATAACTTCTTACTCATATTTTCTGATATGTTGGCCTAAGTTGACCTGGATTTCTTTAATTTAGGAAGTTTACAAACCCATTGAAGCAAGAGTTCTTTGGTATTGATTGTCATGACTACTGCAGTAGTCATGGACCTGTAACTTCTAAAGAAGTTTTAAGCCAAGGCTCCATTTACTGTGGATCTTGTCCTGTGCGTATTACTTGAATAGTTCATTCCTAAAGACAAGCAAGTAGATAAGCAAAAATCCAAATAGTACAGAAAATATGTAGTTCATATCTTAAAACTTCCACAGTTGATTTTTTTTCCATTAAGCAAACTTTATAACAAACCAGGAAAGCAGACGGGGACAAGGCAAGGAGTTATCAGATTACAAACCTGTTAATCAGTTTGATTAAATGTCTTATCATGCATCTTCCAGAACCCTCTCATGCAAGAAGAGTTCAAAGCATGCCATTTTAATGAGCATATTTTCTGTTTTCTTTATAGTAATGGGTGGGATTAAAACTGTCCAGCCATTAGGACCTCTATTTCTGGTTTTGCTAAGACAAATATGCCTGCTGAGCACAAAATCACTTTGTAGAGAAACTACCCTCACAACAAGAAGAGTAGTGGAGGAAAAAGTTTCATGCTGTTTCAAGTGCTTAGAGAAAATTAAGATCAAGTTAAAAAAATAAGTTAAAACCAGAAAAATTTCCAGCCATTTCTATTAAAATTACTATTGTTAGATTCCAACCAGTGTACAGCAACACTGGCAGCTTATTGAAACTGTAAAAGACATTTTCTCTATTTCCCTTCCTCTCTTTCATTTTACTTTCTTTTTTAAAAGCAGTTTAGATCACAGGGCATCATTTGCTGCCCAATAGAAAAGTCTTCTTTACTCCAGAGGGAGCTGGAAAGGTGATAGATGCCCCTGTACTCTGGTTCATCCATCTGTAGAATAACACAAGACCTTCCTCTTGGGAGTGCTGATGTCTGAAAAATACTTTAGGTTTCCCAGGTGAAAAGTGCAACTCATGTGCAGAGTATTATTATAATCTTTTTTTCTCCCAACACAAGCATTTCATAAACTTGCATTGTTGTCAGAATAGTTCTGAAATATTTTACCCTCAGGTTCATCTTTCTACCTACAGAGTAAAGCTCTCAGTAGTTTATTCTCAGTATGTCTGTCTATGCACACACCATCTTTTCAAAGTGCTGCTGACATAGAAACTCACAGGATATCTATAATGTTCTTATTAAAGAGACAAATTAGTTATTTTACTTAAACAAACAACAGGAGTATTACCCGCCGGAACGCCCAGGCATTCTCCATAAATAATACAGAGTGCTGATGAGATGTGTTTCAATGCTTTTTATTTTACATTTTACCTTGGTGGGTAACTCAGCCTTACTTGAACTGATTTAACTGCTCAAGTGCCAGAATCCTCAGGAATGCTCTAATATCACATTTATGAGAACAGGATTTTCTTTGTCAGGAAACCTTAAATTGTGATCCAAACTTGTCAGTGCCTAGTAGATTTTCTTTTTCTGGTGATGGTCTTGAAACAAAGTGCTTTAACAGAAAAAGATATGTGTCCTACACACCAGAAGCAAAGAAACGTATAAATAGAAGACAGAAATGGAAGATTAGTTTTGATAGCCATCTGCATTGGGTCATGACAAGGGACATGAAAGAAATAAAGTCTTTGTGGAAGCTCCAAAAGGCAGGAGACCTTTTACACTGGTACTGTAATAACACAGTTTTGCACAGAGTAGCTTAACATCTTATTGCTCAACTGCTGATTTAACTGGTAAACTGATGCTTCCAGGAATTCATCTATTCCTTAAAAATTTGTTCTATAACCTCTCTATAGTCTCATTAGGAGAAGACTCTACCTCCTCTTGCCCAAAGATCATCAGCATCAAAAGCCACAAATGTTTCAGATGAGTTTGAAACCTCCCTCTTACCCTTTATATGCATATGTGTAATGAATTCATGAAAATTTAAGTTCTTCAACACAAGGAGCCACTGAATCACTTCTGTTTCAAAAAACCTCTAAGATGATCAAGCCCAACCATTAACCCAGCACTGCCAAGGCCACCACTAAACAACGTCCCCAAATACATCTACAGAGCTTTTAAATATTTCCAGTGATGGTGATTCCACCACTTCCCTGGGCAGCTTGTTCCAATGCTTGAGAATCCTTTCTGCAAAGAAATTTTTCCTAATTTTCAATCTAAACCTCCCCTGGCACAGCTGTTTCTTCTCTTTGCTGATTAAAACTGGCTGGGTGAGTTCTGCCAGCTTCCTCTGTGCCTCTGGGTGGATCCCATCTGGCCCCAGAGACTTCTTTGTGACTGAGTGCTGTGGCCAGTTGCTAAGCAATTCCCCAACTCCAGTACACCCAGCAACTCCAGTTCCTGTTTTCCAAATGATTACTTCTTTTCTCCACCATCACAGCACATGGTTCACCTATCTATGCAACTACATGGTATGTTATTCACTATTTAGTTGCTCTCCAAAAGTAGCTCTCCTCCTAAATTTAGCAGTTTCAGCAGTGAAAAATTATAATGAATGGAAGATTTGTTTGTTTATTTGGTAGATTGGTTGGTTTTTTGACTGTCTTTACCTCATGTTTCTTGCCACAAATGGCCCAGTAAGTTGTTAACAGTAGTATGCTTTTCCATTTTTTCTGGGGAGTGGAAAGCACAGTTTACAAGCTATAAATTCCCTCTACACAGAAGACTGTGGTGACTCTGAAATACTGTCCATATGGCCCAACAGAATCCATAAATATTGTCTGTTAGTAAGAAAAACCACAGAATATTTCTCTCTGAGTTAATAGCTTCTGAAATAAAGCACTCTTTTGCATCCACTAGATACATATACAGATACAGATCAAAGGACAAAATGAAGAAAATTAAAAGAGAGATATTACTTAATCTCAGCACAGATCATGTTAAGATTCCAATTCTCTGCAGCAAAATGCTTCACAAGAAGGATAAAATCAGCATTCAACCAATTAAAATCACACCAGGTCTATTAAAATGAGTCATCAGACCAGATCTGAATCAGGCCTTTCTATGCTTGTAAAATAAAGACGTGAGTAAATAATACTTGTTGCACCTGTTTATGGCTTGCAGGATGTCAATTCTGTTTTGAAACAGAGATAATCATCCCCTGCCCCCCTCCCCAAGTAAATTTAAAGGGACTCAATGTCAAAGTCAGATATAGGAAGATACTTAGCCCTTTTATGTCTCTCTTATCAGAAAGATGCATTTCCCCAAGGCTTAGTGTCTAAACAGAGCTACATATATGTCCAGGCGTCTAAATATCTTTTTGAGATACTCTGGGCAGGAATTCAACTAACCACCTAGGCATTTAAAGGGACATTTTGGTGAAATTTCTGTTCCTGCATGCAGGAAGCAAAGTTAGAAAGAAAACACTTTGCCTAGACACCTGAGATAGCCTATCAGTTGAAGTATTTAGGAGAAAAATTTTCAGGTAATTAAGGTTACTTTGGGATGTTTCTCATCACCATCTCTGCCTTTACTGAACTGAGTACTCAGATATTTATTTCTTATTTATGGAAATTTATCACTTAAATCGATAATTCTTCAGGACATCCTGGCATGACTCAGGCTCTTTCCTGCTGCAATGGTGGTGAAGTCTATATTATGGTTTATAACTATATGTTATGCTACATGTATTAGAAACAAAAGGTGTTTGAGAGGTGAAGTGGAGGTGATGAAAAAGTGTTTCAAATGCCAGTTATTTCACCACAAAACACAAGTCCTGCAGCAGGGCCTGAGCTGTGCTGAGGGAGCTGTGGAGGAAAGCTGGATGGGAAGGGCCTGCAGATCCTGTGAACCTCTGGTTCCAGATGTACAGAGAAATCTGCCAAAAACAGGTATGCCAAAAGAAGAGATGGGTCTAGACCCTGGCTGGAACCTAAACTTGTCCTTGTTTTCATGCAGTGATTACTTGTTTCAGTGAACAGTTGTGAATACTCCAGGAAAAGGAGCTCCCCTTCAAAGCTAAGCTCCTTGGCTGGAAATTCAGCTTTCATTTGTAAATTTTAAGCCACACATGCAAAACTCATATATAGTTAGGAGAAACTCTATTTCCAAGGCTAGTTTGGAACTTCTGAGGTGGAATTGCTGGAACAATGTTCCTTAGGTTAAGAACCCCAGGTCTCCCACCTCCTAGTGTTACACCATCTGTATTATCACAAAAGCAAAGAAATGCAAGTATTCGAAAGACAGCTTCTGAATATGAATAACTTCATATTCACTGACTTCAGCAAGTTTTAGTTTAGGCTTCAGATACCAGCAATTTATATCACGGTTTTAGCATAGGAAAGCTGTTCCCATTTTTTTTTTTCCAGGAAAGAAAGGAGTTTTCTGCTGTTTGAAAACTCAGGTAAGAGTTTCATCAAAATCTCAGTGGAAGAGTAAGAGGCATTTTTAGGAAAAAAGGAGGAAAAAAAGATAAACCAATATTTTTTTATTTAGATGAAAAATGAAAGAAAATATTGACAATTTTTTAAATAGAACTATATTATTTTCTTTTATCTGTAAATCTCAAAAGACTGGTTCCTCTGTCTTCTGGCAGCAATATTTAGATGCTAAGAATGCAAAATTAAGGTAAGACTGGTAACTGCACTATAAAATGTCTGAAAGTCTAGTTAAGTTAATATCAAAGTTCAAATCATCAATATTCAGGCTGAAAAAATCAAAAAGCTGATCTCCTTTTTCTTTTTTTCTCTCCCTGAGTACAAAACTATTTTCTGCTCAACAGCATTTTCCTTAAAAAGACATTTTTTATTTAAAGTAATAGCTGTGATTGATAATTTTAGCAAATTTTTTTTAATACTCAAATTATATTGGAGATGGAAAAGAATAGCTGAAGATATTTAACTTAGGAAAAAAGATTTTCCCAAGAACATCTGAATTCTTGTTTGATTCACTTTTCCTAAAATATATCTTGTATTGGTGCTTTCAAATTAGATCTGTAAAACTGTTGAGATGGACAAGTTTGTGGTATTTCGTTTCCTTTTTCAACTGAAATACAGGAAGCGGCTCCTCTGAATTAACTGGAGAATAACAGAGCAATGAGAATATGGACAAGGCAAGAATTTACCATTGAGGGCATAAAAAAACCTATCAATTCCTTGCATTGTTTTAGTGATATGACAAAAACCTGGTGATCCTGAAACTAAACTCATCCAATATGCAAGCAAAACAAAACACAGAGCAAAACAAACAAACAAAAAAAAGGGGGTGGGGGGGAGGGGAGGAGGTATTTTTGAGGAAAATTAGGGTATGTGGTGAGGACACCCAAACCTCAGAAAACTAATATTGAGGGTTTCAGATTTTGTAGTTAGTTGGTTTTTTTTTTGTTTGTTTGTTTTGTGTTTTGTTGGTTTTTTTTTTTTTTTGAGGAAAATTAGGGTATGTGGTGAGGACACCCAAACCTCAGAAAACTAATATTGAGGGTTTCAGATTTTGTAGTTAGTTGGTTTTTTTTTTGTTTGTTTGTTTTGTGTTTTGTTGGTTTTTTTGTTGTTTTTTTTGTTTGTTTGTTTGTTTGTTTTTTGGGTTTTTTTTAATTAGATTGAACTCTGTCTCTATTTTTCCACATGAAAGAAGGAAGAGAGAGAGAGAGAGAGAAAGATGATGAGGTCCAGAGCTACAAATATGAGTGACTGAGTGATTTTAAAAGGGAAGAGGCTTAGCTGCTGTTAAATGTCTGTTAGTAGTAACAGTGGGAATTAACCTCCTGAAAGCCATGTGATACCTTCCACAGCCTCTAAACTAAATAAGTTTATTACTGTCTCTGACTTCCTAATGGGCAGAGCCTGTGTCACAAAACTGAGTAAGTTATGTGCTCCTTCGTAAAGTTGCAAAAGAAGAGCAATAGTGAAAGTTGCCATGAAATATGAAATACCCCATCTTCTGTATGGGTGGGCCCTCCTCATCTGGAAATATTCTATTGTGCCATCAAGACCTACATTGTGAATGAATGGAAGTCTTCATTCTCTAGAGCTTTATAAATTCAAGATTAAGCATTTTCAAAATGTTGCATATTTTAAATACTGAGATGTCAAAAGACTCTAAATATCTCCCCCATGAGACCTATTATCTCCTGTCTTTTCTTTAATCTACACCAGTCTGATATCATTTGCACAAAACAGAGATGGAACCATTTTTGAAATTAATAAAATCACAAACAAACATACAGATTTCTGGTTCATGTTTTCTTGCTGGCTCATGCCACACAAATGAGGTAACATTATCCAACATGCTATTACTGTGACACTATCAAACACTGATGACTTTTCCTTACTGCATCTAGCAGTGCTTCAGCAATACTACTGCAGTCTCTCTCTCAGGATAATGAGTTGTTAAAAAAAAAAAAATAAAGAAAAAGGAAAAAAGGAAGAAAGAAAGAGAGAAAAAATAAAGACAGAAAGAATAATCATTGTAGAACATCCTGAGGGAACAGAGAGAAGTGGAAAAGCCAAAGAAAGAAGTGGCTAAGCCTGCCTTGACTGCATGAAATTTGTTGGAACGCCTCCTAGGGAAAGAAAATAATCACTTTTTGGGGTGATGGAATTTAAATAACTTAAAATTGTGCATACACAATTGGTTCTTTTGCTGCTGTTAGGAAAAAGAAAATTACTCAGTCATAGCAACCTATTTTTCAGCAGGAGGAAAAAAATAGAGTAAGTGGAAAATATCAGCACAAGTTTTGGAGCTGAGACACATTTCAATTACTAAAGTGAAATACAGTTCTTGAAGTATTTTTTGTTGATTTTCTCATCAACATCTCTCCTGCCTCCTTTTCAAGGAAAACTTAAAGCTTGGATGTGTGTGCAACTGTCTGCCCTCAGAGAGGGCTGTAACTCCCAGCCAGCCTGAACACAAACCCCTGTGGGTGCAATAGGGCAAGAAAAGCTTAGACTACAGTAATTAGAGTCAATAACCCCAAGTAGAGTAGAGGTAAGGAAAGCTAGTCTTAAGAAGTAAGCTTTGAAAGAGTGGGCTACAATGAAGAGGAAACTCACATCACACAGGTGGAAAGGGTCTGTCCGACACCCCTGGGGAAGCACGGTGGTTTTCTGAACAAGGAACTGAGCTGCTTTATGCCATAAATCCTTGAGCCATCCTTTAAATCCTGTCCTCCAAATTGTTATTTTTCTGTCCATAAAGCTGGATATTACCACATCTTCTCAGCCATGTTGATGAATTTACTTGTGCCAAAGAATAAGTCAGACTTTTAAAATATTTTTCTACTGCAAATGATAATACAGAGAAATCCAGGTAAGCTCTCTTTGTAGAGATCTCTACCTAAGAAAACACAGAGATCCACATCCATAAACTTGCTTGTAACAAATCACCCCATCTTTCACAGAACCTTGGTTTTCCCACAGGCCTCACAGGCACAATAAGAATGCCTGCCTGCATCACACCTATATCCAGAGTATCTCTCCCAAATAACACTGATAAAGACAAATATTATGGCTGCCTAAGTTCAGGATTTTATTTTGTCTGCTTTATTTGGGAATCTTATGAACATGCAGGGTCAGGCTGAGGAGTTACAGGCCTCAGGGACCTGCCTTCCTCTTTGACCATCTGGGAATCCAGAGGCTGCTCATCTTTAAATATCTCCATCAGGTGTTAGAGGTAAAACAGTGTGGCCCCTTAGCCTTTCTCATGTGAATTGCGCAGAGTACTGACTGCAGTGCCAGAACCTTAGCTTTCATCTTAGTATTACATTCTTTTCATAGCTGTCCTGGCACACCCATCCTATGCAAAGCAGCGAGATTTAGAACCTTTCAAACTGGCACTGAGCATGTGCAACAATGAGTTGGGCAGGGTTTATCCTTCACAGAATCATAGAATGGTTTAGGTTTGAAGATCATCTCGACCAAACCCCCCTGCCATGGGAAGGGACATCTTCCCCTTGACCAGGTTGCTCAGGCCCCCATCCAGCCAGGCCTTGGACAGTTCCAGGGATGGGGAAGCTTGCTTTCAGAGTGAAACTCAAATATATTGCAAATTCATCTCCAGGAGCAGCTACAGCCTAGTAGTGCTCTGACAAAGGTTTTGGTAGAGCTTAAAGTTGGTATTGTACGAAAGCAGCTGAAATGGCTCAGTGGCTGCAGTTTACAGTCCCTGGGTCTTTTTGCAGCTGTAGTGCAGACATGCCCTGAAGCCTTTTAGAAATGTTGGCCATCTGTTTTCAAAAAAGCCAGAACGCTATTTAAAAAAAGTTAAATACGTATTAAGCAAGGCTTTACCTTTCTTTCAGAGTGGGAAGGCCATATTGTTAGACTGCAGCTGGTGAGATGGCACATTTGAGTTATGCTTTTAAGCTGCTGCAAAGTTACTCGTGTCAGGGGCACCACAGGGATCAATGTTGGAACCGCAGCTTTTTCAGTACCTTAAATGACTCAGACCATATTATTTAAACTAAAAATTTCTGGTGTGCAGATGATAGTAAATTGGGAGGAAAGGTCATCCGTGAGAAACAATACAGTCAGGTAGGGAAGGATTTAGATCATTTAAGTACTTGAGCTAATAGATAGCAAATTCAATGCAGATAAATGCAGAATAATGAGTCTCGGAGAATGTAATAAAAGGACATAATATCTGCTTAATGGGAAGGTACTACAGCATATTGACCTGGAGAGAGATATGAGAGTTATTTTAATAATAAAAAACCCCTTATATTAAAGCTTTCAACTCAATTATTGTTAAGGAAATACAGTGTATTTCGTTAGGACCTCACCCAAAGTACTGCATTCAGCACTAATCACTCTACAGTTCAGAAAGCATATTTAGAATTGGTCTTAAAGGGGTGATTTGTAGAGCAATCTAATGAAAGCACATTTCAGAGATGTAAGTTTTGAGGACATTACAGTGAAGATTGACTGTATCTTCACCAGAGTCAGAGACTTTAGAGGTGACTGTCTAAGACGTCCAGTACAAGCTTAATGAATACTTGGCAGTAAGAGGTGAACTGTTGAGGAACTCATTACTTTAACCCCTCAATCTTCACAATTCTATTAAGTTCAGAGCTGCTGTCACGGAGGAACAAATTCTCATCCAGATTTACACCACTGCAGTTTGGATGAAATCGCTGGAGCTACTCTTCTTACAGAACCATGAAGAAGAAAAGGATCTGTCCTTCAATTTCTAATAAGAGACTAATGGAGCCTCAGATTCAGCACAGGTCTCTCTCTGTATGCTCCCATGTCTCATTTGGCTATATAGGTTAAGGGCTTGTTAGACGAAGGAACATCAAGGTCTAGAAAGTCTAACAGGGCACAAGAATTGCCTGAAAAAAGGCACAGTTTGCTAAGTAAAGAAAGAATTAAAGTACAGCACATGCGATCAAGAGTTTTTTCTCTGTCCTTTCTGCTGAAGTATGGCTGAAAACAGCTGGTGAGGGGAGACGGGTTCTAATAAATGGCTATTTTTTGTCATAGCAAAGTCGTCACATTGGGTCTGCCAGAGACCTGCTAGAAGGCATGTCTTGTGGAGCCAGTTTTAAAGCTGTCAGTATGTGACTCTCTCATCTTTGTAATTTTTTTTTTTTTTTTCATATTTTGCAAGTTATTATTTTCTCTAAAGCTAATGGGCAGTTAAAGTGACAAATCAGTTCCTTCCTGCCTATAAGTCGGTGGTTTACAGATGTTGGGAATGTAATCTGGTATTTTGTTCAGGCTCCAGACACAAAATCTTCTCTGGCAGGAGGCCGTCATTTAATCAGAAAGTACACAGATCTGTTCCAAATGCATGGTCCTGGATAAGCATGCTTCGTTTGGTACTCTGTAAGCAGAGAACAAGGGTGCTTGTGTATATTTTCCCTCATTCATTCTGGTAATACAGATGACACAGAATTAATGCTTCTAAAATTATAATATTTAGAAGACAGTTCATATTTACCATATCCTACATTACCAGTTCTGATGTACTTTTCTCATCTTTCAAATGGCTTTCAAATGGGGTTATTCTAATCAGAGCAAGTTTCTCAATGAGACAGATAGAAGCTGCATCTGAATTTTGTTTTTCAGTACCTTCCTCAGTTAAAAATGGAGACTTTTCTAAGACTGACTTGCGTCATTTCCTTCATGAATAAACAACTTGTTGGAAGAGATGGAATGTGAATATTGAGAATGTTTTTGAGATGATCCAGAAAGACACATAATCTTCTTCCAAGATAATTCTGCCATAACCTCCTTGAAAGGCTTGTAAAGATAAATCACCTGCTATGAAATTAGTGCAACTAACAGAAATAGGACTTTAGAACTGCAAATTTTATACATTCTGCATCTAAAAAGAGGTGGATTGGTTTGTTTGTATGTCTTTTTCTATAAATTTCTGGAAAAACTATTTTGCGTTGCACGTAACTCGCAATACATTCCAGGTCTATGTAGTTTTTTTTTCATTACATCTTACGTCTTAGAAATATTATATTTGCTTTACATATCTTGTGATATTTCATGATCAGGTTGTTATCTTCATTCAATTACATCATACAGATTTCACTTCACAATTGATCCAGTAATATATAACATTAGTGAAAGCCAAAAGATTCAGTGAACAAGTAAATTGAGTTAACTTGCATATTTCTATACACAACTTTATGCAAATAATTGTCTACGAAAAATAAAGTAGAAATCAAATCCAATTTTAAGTGGTACTAAGTTGAAAAAAATGTTTAAAAGATTATTTGATGCAATACAAGCTTGGGAATCACCAGATATTTACCATAAACTATTGGTTATGTGTACAGAATCTGTATAAATCTTCAGTTTTTGTTCCTTTTGACTAAAAGATCCGTGATATTATCTCATGATTTGTTTATTTTGTCTTTCATTTCAATATACAATTTCATTTCTATGTGCTTTGTCCACTTGCTATCAATTGAGGTCATTTTCTCTTTGTCTTTGTATTGCTATAATTTTGAACTTCCATTTGCAATTGCCTTTCACTTCTTTTGAAATGTTGTTAATAGATTGTTTCCCTTTTTCTAGTTCTCTGCTTTATGATTTTCTTTGTGCTACTGATGTGACTTTCCTTACAAGTATGGCAATGAATATGAATAATTAAATGAAAAATGAATGTCACAAAAATAATTGGAGAAAAAATATGATGAAAAAAATAGAATAAAGTAATTTTCACATAGAGAAAATACATGATTGACTTCTAGTGATGTTTCAGTTTTTTTCCCTTCCTGAACTTTCCCTTCCTGAACCTTCCTTTCCCTCTTTGCTTCTTTTTACATAACAAGAAAAGAAGTCTGTTTTTAGGAATAAAAATATTTTCACCTCTCACAGTTCAATGATCTGGATGTCTCGTTTCATAATATTCTGTAAAGAAAAGGATGCTTTCCTTCCCTTAATGTCAATTTATTCTGTGGTTTAATAGAGGAAACTATTCACCAAGGCCACAAATTCAAAACATATTTTCAAAACACTATTTGAGTTTACAACACTTTTTCAACCCAATTGCACTGTCTCAACACTGGCTGTGGTGGTTCCTACGATACAGTCATTTTTGGAAAGAGGCAGTGGTAGTGTGGCCTTGCTTCAGATATCTCATGTAAACTAATTTCTCACAACTTGTGAGCTCCCACCCTGCACTAGTCCTTGTGATTACGGTCTTGTTGGTGGCTTGCCACCCTACTTGTCAGACTTCTGGCACCCCTTCCATTTAGAGCTTAATCAGGAAGATGAAGTTGGGTAACAGAATTTCAAAATGAACCCACGAGGGGGCTATGGATCTAATTAGAAACCATCCAGCACAACTTCTTTTTAAACTACAAGCAGCCCAACTAGCAAAAACACAGCCTCTGTTTGTTAAATGAAAGCTAACACATTTAGTTTGCTTTTATCTACCGTTCTCATCACTCAAAAGATAGCCTAGGGACGCTGCAGAATCTCATGAGTGAAGACATTTAGGAACAAGCTAGATGAAGGAGTATCTGGAATGGGGAAACTGAAGCCACCTTAGAGGAGGGATATAGAAGTAGATGAATTCTTGAGACCCAAAAAGCTCTATCATCTTCCATGCTGCTGTGTTCCAAACACTTAAAGATACTGGAGAACCAGCCAGCTCCTGTCTTCTAAATCTGGGAGTTCATTCACCCCTAACAAAAACCTGCACACCCAGATTTTTCCTACAGCAGTGACAGTACTACAGCAGTTTCTTCATCAGTCTCCTCTATTCTGAAAAAATTACTTCACGTTTCAGCTATTAAGGCCATGCAGGCTTCTAACAAATGACGAGGTCAACTGAGAGTGAAAAGCAAGTGCAGCAATTGCAAAATTAAAAATGTGCTTTATTTTAAGACTGTCAGGAATGCAAACACAAGCTGAGGAATGCAAAGTAGTTTAATTAAAGCTCCGTTAAAAACTAGCATAATTATTATATTAAAAAAAAAAAGTAATTTGACTGAAAGACTCAAGATTCCTTTCCTGTTTTCTCCCATGGTTAGTGAAATCACAGCTTTCAATTAATTCTTTTATTGAAAGAAAATATTTCTCATGGCTTTCTTGTCAATGTTGGTATTACCTTTGCTTTCAAGACAGTGTCCCACTCAAGGAAATCCCAGAAAGCACATAAACTCAGTTTTATCCAAACTCAATCAACAGGCACATATATTAATTTTGGGAAATTCAAGCATTTCTAACTGGTATTCTTAACTCACTTGTTTTTGCTTAACTGTGATTCCCATAGGCGTTCAAGTTTCCATTCAAGAGTCATTCCTTTTCAGTAACGTATTATTTACATCTTGGGAATAACACTTTAGATTTGTCTGTGCCAAATAATTTTTTTCGATTGTGGGAAATGTGTCCCCCTAATTATTTGGGACTCTCTGGTAAAATGTATGGCATTGGCAGAGACTAAGCAGTGTCAATTAATGTATCTTCCTCAATTTTAATCAAACCTTTCCATATCCATGTTTAAACATCATTTCAATCATGTCTTATCTAACCAGCTAGATGAATCCTCAAAAATCTAATGAATTCAAAATATTTGTGCTTGTCTCACAATCTCTTTTTTTTTTTTTTTTGGCCACATTTTGCTGACCTTTTTGAAACTTAAACAAAAATGACCATCAGTGGGAGATTTGTGGATTTCACAACCACTTCCTCCAAAATGTCTCTTCTCTGGATGTTTCTCTAGCATTTTTTTTGAGGAAAACAACTGCTCTCTGACAGATGGCTTTTAAACAACTTAGCTGGCATCTTTTAAGTCTTTGGCTTGAAAGAAGTTGTCTGCCTTCATATGGAACACTGCTTCCCTGTCTGAAGATCTTCAGGGCTCCTTTTCCACTTACTTTTCAGTCTTCACTCTCCAAAAGTCTTGGAGAAAATACAAGATTTCCCCTAAATGATTATTTTTTTGTTTATGAGAGCAGAGTAACTCTTATCTATCTCTCCCATCCACAACTGAATTCCACTGAAAGATCACGACTTTTCCTAAATGTTTTCTTTTTCTTGTTTGATTTGGTTACAGTAGAAGCAGCAGAGGCCCAGAAAAATATTTTATACCAGCAATCTTTTCTTTTACTTATTCACTTAATCATCTCCCAGAATTCATCTCAAAAATGCTTAGGCTAGAAAGCCTACTTTACCCAACTCATTAAAAGTTTCTTAAAAAGCACCTTCTTGGGAACTTAAGACCTTCAAAATTCAAAGCTGCCACTACTGTCTCTCATGTCATATGGTTTGCAGTCGTGAAACTCATCAGTGCGTGTTCAAGAATTGAAACAAAACATTATTGCTATTAAAATTCTTCTCAGCCCCTGGAGGTGATACATCATGATCTGCGTGGTTCCTGGGTGCTGGAGTCAAAGAAGTAGAGGTCCCTGTGGGAGCAGCCAGATGATTTGCTGAAATAAACAGTGCTAATTTGCCCTGGAGAAGCCTATGATCCAAACAATGTGAAATACTGAAAGACTACTAAAAAGCTTAGCTTTGCACTTCTATCTCTTGGCAATAATCGTTAGTTTTCTAATTAAGCAATTTCTTTGACAGACAAACCATGATGTTCTGTTCCAGTCCTATGAAATTCTCTCCCTTTGTCACTTCTGTTTTGTTTGTGTGTGTATGTTTAATTACTCTTTCCTTCCAAGATTCTTTAATATCAGCTTTGCTGGACTGTCATCTTCACAGAGATTGCACAAAGTATTTACTGCAACGGTTGAAAATCAAATTTAAGGAAAAAGTGGGCAGCAAGAGCATTTATTAACATAGTACTGTGAAGTGTAAAATGAATGACAATAATAGCACAACTTCCCTCTGGGCAGTGCTCCAAACCCCCCTTTGATGATAGAGACATGACAAAACTTTTGCTTGGCTGTTTCTTAGCTAGTTATTCAAGGAACTGCATCTAACAGTTTGGGGTAAGGGTATTTTGGTCGGTTTTTTTCAGAAGTTTGGGTATTCTGCTACACCTTCGGCTTCATACCAGAGTTTTGAACCTAAGATAGCACTATGAGCTTCATTAGAAGACTTTCACCAGCTCATTAGCAAGGGAACTTCAAGAATACGGGTTCATTTGCAGGATCAAAAAACCCCCAAACAGCCAAACAACCAAACAACAACAACAAAAAAACCACAACAATGCTCTATACTCCTCTGTAAACAAGCAACTCTATGATTTTAAAGTTTAAAAATAAAATGGTCCTTAAGAGCACTTGTCCCTCCACAGTGTAAAACATGGGGGGTTTCAGAGGACTGCATTCACTTTTTATTGCTATTTCACTATTCAAAGCAGCATATATTCTTTAAATGCAAAGGCACCATTAGTGAAAGGATATGTCCTGCGTCATCTCTTGTGTATGGTCTTAGTACCTCTGGTATCTAATTGAAACAAGAAGTTAATCTGAGATGTTCAGATGAACTCTTGTGGGATGCTATTTTTTATGTTTCTTTAAACAGAATAGTGATAGCAATCATTTAATAAAGGGAATTTTCCATATGTGTATATTGCAAAGATTCTTTCTAGAAGAACAAACCTAAAGCCAACACAGGAACAATAACAAGAGGTTAGATTTAACTTTGCTTGTACTTTTGTCCTCCTTGAGATCACCTACATTAGCAAAAATATTAATGGTGCTATAGAGCTTTCCCAACTACTTCTTGAGGGGGAAGAGGGATTATTTGATTCCTTTTTTATCACAATTTATGTCAGTATAAAAGTTATAGAGATTGCCAGAAACTAAAGGAACATGATGTAGAATCACAGGAAAAGTGTAAAATCAATACAGCCAGGTGTCTGAATGCTGCACTTGGCAGCCCCTCTCTAATCCATAGTCAGTGCTATATTTTATGTATATAACTGAGATTTTCTTCCTAGATAATCCTCAAACCCAAATAGCCTGCACAACTGCAGTGACCACAGAAACAGAAGGGGTTCAGATTTTGGTGTGTAAGGAAGGATTTTGAAATAAATGTCCAGACAATACCTGTAGCCCCCGAAAAGGAAAGAAGTACTTCCAGGCCGCCTGAAATGTTTGGAAGTGTCTTTGTCTCCTAATGTCAGAAGAAGTCAAGTTTTACTTGTAACTTACATTTCTCCTGTACAGTGATGTATTCCAGGCTCAACAATGACCATTTTTACCTGGGAGAAGTACATTTGTCATAAGAGACTCAGAAGAAATGCAGAGCATTTTGCTTCCTCTTTTTGCTTTCTTTCAGGTAGGAACCAGACACAGCTAAAATCATTCTTGTGCATTTTTCCCCTCTCAAAATAGTAACTGATTTAAAATCTGTCCAGATCTCTAACTTCACACAACCAAAACTGTGAATTTTAGCAATTCATTTGTCTAGCTATCAGCCCAAAATCTTGTCACAAGGGAAGGTCATTTGACTGTCAAGGGGAAAAGTGAAACACTAAGGACTGAAATACCTACAACATTTAACACATTTCTTAGAATAAACAAAGTTGCTAAGCAGAAGAGTTTTTGATGGGTAATCTCGGATCCTATTTTCATGAGAAAGCTTTTGTAATCATCTTCCATCCCTGCCTGGCTTTAAAGAAGGTCAGATCTTTCCTGGGTTTGATTGGAGTTTGAATGACATGCAAATTTCATCTGGTCTATTCATGTGAATTTCAGGGGATTTTCTCAATATTATTGTTTGCTGTAAGTTTTAGGCTCAAACAAATCTGAGATTCTGGGCTTGTTTATTCTGTTTAAGTGTTTAGTGCACTATGATCATCACCTTGCTCTGAAGTCTTACACATAGAAAATACATTTACACCCTCTCACACACATAGAGAAACAAACAAAACCCTTCACATTTATATGTATATTTGTGTGTATTCCCTAGCTGTGTTTTATACTTGACTTATAAATTATTTTAAGAATGTTCTGTGTTTGCAAAGTACATAGTTAAATGAAATTCTGATCTGTTGCCCTAGTTCTTCATTATGCACTACTGCAATACAAACACAAACACAAATACAAATAAATAGAAATGCAAATACTGCTGCTAATGAAAATAATAATTAATAATAGTAGTAAACACCATTATCTTTGTCTGTGCCAAGGGCACAAACAGACTTAAAACTGTCAGCTTATAAATTTCCTTATATGTGCATAGGTTATAGGCTCACCACCTCTGGATGCCCAGTGCCCACCAAAGCCACTCTGTCACTTCCTTGCTCAGGTGGAAAACTCAACCTAACTTCACTCCAAATTTTCTCTACTTCTCCCCCTAGAATAGCACAGGGAGATTGGGAATGTGGGCTGTGGTCAGTTCATCACACATTGTTTCTGTCATTCCTTGCTCCCCAGGGGCTGGAGCAGACACTCCTCCTCAGATCCAGTGTGGGGTCCCTCCCATGGGAGACAGTCCTCCACAGACTTCACCAGTTTGAGTCCTTCCCATAGGCTGCACTTCTTCATAACTGCTCCAGCACAGGTCTGTTTCACAAGGTCAATCCTTTAGGAATAGGCTGCTCCAGTATGGTCTCCCATGAGGTCACAAGTCCTGCCAGCAAACCGATTCCAGCCTGGGTTCCTCTCTCCATGGAATCACAGGTCCTGCCATGGTCCTGCTCCGGCATCCATGGGGTCACAGCCTCCCTTGGGCATCCCTCTGCTCCAGCCTGGGCTCCTCCAGGGGTTCAGGTGGATCTCTGCTCCCCCGTGCCCTCCCTGGGCTGCAGGCGCACAGCTGCCTCACCATGAGCTGCTCCAGGGGCTGCAGGGAAATCTGAGCTCCAGAGCCTGGAGCAGCTCCTGCCCCTTCTTCTGCACTGCCCTGGCTGCTGCAGGGCTGCTCCTCTCACGCATTCTCACTCCTCTGTCCTACTGTAGTTGCTGTTGCTCAGGTTTTTTACCCTCACCCTCACTTCTTAAGTTCCTTATCCCAGAGGTACTACCACAGTTGCTGAGGTGGTCAGTTTTGGGAGGCTTTGGGTCCATCCTGCATCCGGCTGGCATTGGCTGTGCCAGACATTGAGGAACCTTCCAGCAGCTTCTTACAGAAACCAGCCCTGTAGTCCCTCTGTTACTAAAATCTTGCCATGCAAACCCAATACAGCATTATATTACTGTTTATTGCTATTGCTGTGATTGCTACTTCTAGTAAAATACTTTTAAGTATTGAAGCACTTTTAAGACTTCTTCTGCCCTTGGCATGAGCAAAGTTGTTGGTGCTGAAAGGATGTTAGCACATTTTATTTTGTTGAAAACAATGTTGAAAGTCTTGTGGGTCAACAAATTTCTGTTGGGTGAATATGTAATATATGTATGTTCTAAAACCCCCCAATGAGTCAATGTAACATGCTTTAATGAGGTGTGGCCTCTCTGCTGAAATACTGTTGACTCACTGGCTGTGCACTTGTGGGCTTAGACTCAACCTTTCTAAATGTGGGTACTAAGCAAAGGATTTATCCCCGGAGCCTGGTCTCCATGGGCTCTCAGTGAAGTAAATGGAGAGAGACGGGCTGCTTTAGAGAGTCGAGCACATCTAAGCAAGATTGAAGCACCCCTTGGAGAAGTTTCTCTGGCTGCAAAGGGAGCTTTAGCACTGCGATTCCTGCTAACTGCCCCAGGCAGGTGTGCAGAAGCGGGGAGGAAGAGATCCTGGCTGTTGTAAGTCAAAACTGAGCTCTTCAGTGCTATCATGAGCATGTCTCCTGCAATGGACTCGGTGTGCTTGTAGCTCATTAGCTGGGAGAAAGTCCTTTGCAGATGGCTGAGGTGAGGTGTCCTTTGTGACTAAAAGAAAATGTTTGAACCGGCCAGGCAGTTCCCAGGCTTGACACAAGGCCAGGCTGGATGACATAGGCTCTTATGACCAAAACATTATTTTTAGTGCTTCCAAGAAAGTGAAGGCTCTTGGGCTTCAACTCTGTGTTTGGGCCAGTTTGATTGTTTGCACTGATACTTGCAGCAGCTTCCATGCCAACCTACTTAGTCAAACCAATAAAACATCTTTACAGCACCACCTTTCCGGCCACTATTGATTCACTTGCATGTGCTACCTCAATAGTAAAAGGCTGCTAGGATTTACTCCCTCTGTTCTTTCCTTCTCCAGGCAGTCATTACTCAGTACAAAACTCCCTTAACCTGGTAAAGTTGTTGCTCTTGTTAATACTGGTTTAGCAAATTATCGATTCAAATAATGAGAACAGGAATTATTTGCTCCTATTGTGCAATGTGCAATTGGATCTCTGTTTTGCCCCAGTAATTTTCTCTATAGATCTTTCCGTGGTACTAGATAAATGGATCGTAAAAAAATAAATAAATAAAAATACCAGGAAGCTGCCTGAGGTTGATGGTACACTTGAGCTGAATCCAAACTTTATTGGTGTTTCTCAGCTTCTATTTGAAAACTTATAAACACTGCTCTTTGGAGCTTTACAGTGGTTCTTTTTCTGCTTGTCTGGCAGAGGTATTAAGTCAGTTCTTCAGTTCTAATGAAACTATGTACAGCCCATCAACTCCCCATCACACCTGTGCAAAGGCAGCACAATGTCAATGACCCCAAAACAAAATGAATTAATATTACAAAATACATTTCATAAGCTATTAGAAAATTTCAGCTGGAGGTTGACAGTCCCAGGTTGTCCAATGTCACACATTGCTGTAATTTGCAAACTTCCCTCCATCCTGTGTTTCTCTTTTAGCACTTTAATCAAAGATGTGTAAGTATATTCTTATTTTCCTATTATTGGGCTGTTCAATGTGACAGCAACATTTATATTGTGCTTGTTTGGGATGGGATAGAGTTAATTGTCTTCATAATAGCTGGTGTGGGCTGCGTTTTGGATTTGTGCTGAAAATCATGTTTATAATTTAGGGATGTTTTAATTATTGCTGAGCAGGGATTACACAGAGCCAAGGCCCCTTTTTCTTCTCACACAGCCCCACCAGCCGGGTGGGTGGAGGTGCAAAGGAAGGGAGTAGGGGACACAGCCAGGACAAGTGACCCCAAGTGACACCAGAGATAATCTAGATCACATGCCATCATGCCCAGCATATAAACCAGAAGGAGGAATGTGGGGATGTTCAGAGTGATGATGTCTGTCTTTGCAGGTAATCATTACACGCGACAGAGCCCTGCTTTCCTGGTGATGGCTGAGCACCTGATTGCACTGGGAAGTCAAGGATGAGTTTCCAATTTTGCTTTTCTTTCATGATCAGCTCTTGCTTTACCTGTAAATTATCTTTATCTCCACTCAAGAATTTTCTTACTTTTGCTCTTCAGATTCTCTCCCCATCCTGAGGTAGAGGGAGTGAATGTCTGTGTGGGGCCTCACTGCTGTCTGGGGTTAAACCACAACGATATTTGGATACCTAACAATAACTAACTTGTCCTTCATGCAAGCAGAAGGAACACATATGTGCAAATTACTACACACTATGTAGTTTGTTGGTAAATCCATGGTTGTGTCCTTTCCCAGGTAACATTCTCTTTTAGACCTGTTTATTCAAGAAATATTACCCAATGCAAGCCAAAGACAGTTTCCTTCATTTCAGTAATATCAGTTGAATGCTGTTAAAGAATTGACTGCCAGAGAAAGAAATATTACATAAATTAATTGTTGTCATCATTGTCATCAACATCATCGTTATCATACCAAATAGCATTCCCAGTGTGGTAAAAGGAAACAAACATGCAAGAAGGAATAAGAGTTTTCTATCTGAAAGATATCATAAAATTAAGAAAGAGTACTAACTAAAACTCCTTCTCGTAGAGGAGTCTAGAAGGCTGACCTGTAAGTCTTTTGGCTTACAAGTTCTCCTCAGTTACTTGTTACAGTTACTTATTCTCACATTGAGTCTCTGAGACAGCACCTGGATCTGATTTGAAGTTTGGAATCCCAGCCTTGCAGATGCACGCAGCTCAATCCAGACATAGGACCTTCAGTCCTATGAAATTTAAGATATGTTCTTAAACCTGTCTGCACCCTATTAAAATCGTTAGCACTGAGATATTTACATTTTCTTTCATTTTGTAATGGGGACGTCAGTGTCTAACTCAGTTCTTGGATTTAGGAGTCTAAAAGTTAAGTGCAGAGTCCTTCAGCATCACCATGTTTAAATCATATGGTAATTTGAATATTATCTTTTCTTTCCAGTCTATTTCATTCATTAGAATGAGGCTACACTCAAACTAGATGACTAATCCATTTGAAAGAAACAAAGAAAAGAGGAAATAAGAGAGAGAAAACACTGATAGTTAAGCCTTATACATCAGAACAAAATGATGAATTGAGAGGGCAAGTATTGTCAAAAAGAAATCGTAATGACAATATAGGAACAAAAAGCTGGGCAACAAAGGCTTATGATGCATAAGTCAAAGATTTCCTTTTCCTACAGCTTCAGATGGAAATTCTTCATTATCACTCTGTGTTCTTTTTTGTTCCTGTGTGTGAATTTGACCTAAACTTTCTATTGAAATACCATAGTCTATGTAAGGACTTTTAACAATGTTTCCTATAGAAAACCCTAGAATCATAGATTGGCTTGGTTTGAAAAGGACCACAAATCTAGTTTGAATCCTCCTGCCATGGGAGGAACACCTTTGACTGGACCATCTTTCTTAACCTGGCCTTGAACATTTTTATAGGCAAACGTTTTTATTTTCAGTTCCAAACTGAAGATGATCAGAGGGCTGGAGCAATTCCTAGGAGGATAGTCTGAGAGAGGTGCTCATCTGGGGAAAGCTCCAAGGAGATCTTGTTTCATCCTTCTGGTACCTGAAGGGGACCTATAGGAAGGCGAGAGAGGGACTTCGTACAAGGGTGTGCTCTGATAGGGTGAGAGGGCATGACTTTGAACTGAAAGATTTAGGTTAGATATTAGGAAGATAATTTTTACTGTGAGAATAATGGTGAGACATTGGGACAAATTGTCCAGAGAAGTGGTGGATATTCCAAGTCTCTTTGCCTGTTTCCATAGGAGAGGTTAGTTCATATGCAACACTCCCACGTCTTTATACTCAAGACTGGTCTCAATCAATTAATTGACTGCCCAGCCTGCACTTGTGCTTGGGATTGCCCTGACTCAGAAGTAGGACCTATCACTTGCCCTTATTGCACTTCAAGATGTTCATGCAGTTCCACCTCTCCAGCCTGTCCAGATCCCCCTGGATGGCATCCCTTCCCTCCAGTGTGACCTCATCTCACAGCTCAGTGTTGTTTGAGCTTTCTGAGGATGCCCTTGATCCCCCTGTCCATGTCACTGACAAAGGTGTTAATGTTGGTTCCAACTCTGATCTCTCAGCAGCACCACTTGCAGCTGGTCTCCACTCAGACATTGAGTCAGTGACCACAATGCCATCCAGGAAGCTTCCCACCCACAGAGTGGTCCATCTGTCAGATCCTTGCCTCTCCTGGTTACAGACAAGGGTGCTGTACAGGACAGTAGCAAATGCTCTCCACAAGTCGAGGTAGATGATGTCAGCTGCTCCTCCCTCAACCACCTCTACTGTAACCCCGTTTCAGAAGCCCACCAAATTAGTCAGGCATGATTTTCTTTCAAATAAGCCATGTTGGCTCCCATGAAAGATTGAGAATATATTTCTTCATTTGTTTTCTTAACTCAGTGTGCTGACACTGGAGGGATAGTTAGATTATAGAAATTGGGGATATTGAAGATGGAAGTTTAAAGTACTTTAAATACAAGACTGAATGCGTTAACCTTAATTTATCAGTAACATAAGTGTATTTTTTCTTAAGAACTGCAAGTTATACAATTAAAAAATAAACAATACAAATGCATGCCATTTTTGTGACTACTTTAGTAGGGACTATCTATGCATTACTTTTTTCTCCATGCTTTAGTCTTTCTCACTAAGGCAGCATATATTTCAGTTGTAAAAGTTCAGCAGCTTCCATTTAGCAAAACATGCTTCATTAATTTTTACAAACATTTCCAAAATAAAATAAGAAAGAAGTTTCCCTATTAATTACCCTGAGGAAAGGAAGAAATTCTTGATCTGTTTTGACAGTGGTTAACTACAGATCAGAAAACGTTGTATTAAACATAAGAAATAAACATGTGAAGGCAGGATGCAACCAGTAAAAGCCACATAAAGCAGACAGGTTTGTGGCTATAAAGTCAGAAGGAATCTGAATACTCAGGGGAAAAGGCTGCATTTTTTAGCTGACCAGACAGGATTGAAGAAAAATTCTTAACAGAGTTTATATTTAAAAAAAAAATTTAAAAGGCTCTGGGGGTCAGAACAACAGAATCTCTGTTTCCTCTCTGAGTGTTTAAGCAGCAAATACATTACAGCATGTGAACCTACTTATGGCAAATATACTGGGTCTTTAGTCATTGCCTCAATGTTTCCTAGTAAGTTTACACTGAGACTTAACCTGCCTTTTGTACATATTAATGTGGCTGCCATTAGTGTCTGAGGACCCCATTAGGTAAAGTTCAATAATTGATAAAGTTCAAACGAACCTTGATGATTCTGCAATTCTGTGTAAAATGTGGCATTTCACTTGGGCCATCTTAGACACTCTTAGACAGCAGCTATACATGGGAGAATTTTTTGTCTCCTGAAAGGTTTTCTTCATTGGGTTGGCTATTTTACTTCACTAACATTTGCTGTGTTATAGAGAAATACCCTAGATCTGCACTCAGTTCCTGAGGCTTAGGTAATGAAATAAGATAGGACATTTCCAGTCAAAATCATCTCATACCTGTGCCAGACTCAGGATGATGTGACTCTGTTATACCATAGCCCTCAGAATATCAAGACAAAAGGGGATGTAGTGTCTGACTTCTCATAGTGAAACAGAAGTTAAATACCTCAAAAAACAAAAAAAAAAACCCAAAAATGACGGCAACAACAAAACCCAAAAAAACCAAACCAACCAACCAAAAAAAACCCCAAAAAAACCCCACCAACCAACCAGCCAACCAACCAACCAAAAATCCAATAAAAACCACTAAGCCAAACAGACAAACAAACAACCAAAAAAGTTCTAGCAACTAAAGTAGGATCCTAATCTAAATCTTCTTTCTTCTTTATGGGCTTTTGAGAAAAAAAACAAACAGATAACTTTCAGAACAATAATGTTTTCTGTAGTGTGCAATAAGAACAGTAAAAAGAACTGGTATCAAGTTTGGGCTTGCAAATCTGTAACTGGTTTTCTCCCTTACCTTTTAAATTAAGATTATAACTTCTCAAAATGTTGAAGTGTACAATCTTATAGCCTTGCAACATTTTGTGTTTTGTTTGGCTACCTGTAAAATTCAAACAGACAAATTAGGAAAATTTGAAGGCAAAACATTCACAATGTTTTAGATAAAGCATTTAATGCGAGCAAATGTTACAACTGACATAGTAAGAGGAAACAGAATCTGACATTTCATAATTAAGAGAATGAACATCTTGATTGCATGGGAAGTTCTAATATTTTGACATTTGGCACTAGCTTGAGATGATTCTACATTTTTCTACAGAGGAGGCTTCTAGATTTCAAAAAAAAATCTACTGAAGAATGGCAATATCTGAAGATTATTTTTACATAATTCTGTCAATTTTATAAAATCATAGAAAGTCAGGAGTGGGGAATGCAGGAAATCCCGGCCTTTAGGTTACATGAGAAGAAGAGTGTCTGTACCAAATCACAGACTATTCTGAGCTGACAGAGACCCACAAGGATCATCAAGTCCAAATCTTTGTGAATGGCCAAGGGGATTCAGTGGGGATGGAACCCATGACTTCAGTGGTATTAGCACCATATCAACAGCTTCCTATAAAATGATTGCTTTTTCATGTTATGGGGGTGAGGGGAGAACAAAACTGAAATTTTCACACTTCAACAAATTTTTCTAGCTATTTCTGAGTATAACTTCAACATCAGGACAAAGGAGCAAAATTAACTTTCCCAAGAGGAACAGTAATGTGATACCTGCCATTTAAAAGGAAGATCAAAAATTATTTCAACATGACTTGACCAAACTCATACTCCTTCTATCTGAACAGTCCATATCCAAAACAGCTTTATTCAAGGACCCATAATCTGATTAATCTGATGTTATGTCCAAACTGAATAATTTCCATCAAGACACTATTTTCCCTGACAATCTGGGAACTTCATTTTTCAAACAGTCCATTCATGGACGAGCCCAGGACAATGGCCATGGACATGATTTCTCATGCTCTCATCCTGCAGCATCTTTCACTCTCCTATCATGAATCTTTGTCATATGCAGCATAAAATCTGTAGCCTATTGTGAATGGTGGTATAAAATTAAAAAAAAAAAACTGTATGCTTTTCTAATGTGTTTAAGGTGTCTATTATATAGGTGTCCCTGATTGAAAGAGATGAAGTAGGATGACTGAAAACTTACTTTATTCCTGCCTTTACTGTAGTTTGCACAAACCAAGTGACTACATAAAAGAAAAAAAAACCCAAACCAAAACAAAAGAAACCCCACCCTAAAAATGTGACTCCTGCATTAGAGCAGAGATAACAACTTTTCAAGAATTCTGTTTCTGAAAATACCCTTTTTTTCACTTTTAAAATAGAACTTAAAATGAATGAGGTTATGTGCCGTGATGCCAGTAGGAGGAAGGACAGGTCTCTACAGCCCAGGAGGGCTCCTTTATGGTGGTGTTTTGATCTACTCCCCCCATTCAGCCTAAAATGCAAAGCCGAGTGCACATCTATGTTTTCTGATCAGTTCCAAAAACCTCTTCCATAATATTATTAGAAGCTTTCAAAGCAAGCCCAAGAGAGACATTTACTCTTTCAAAATCATACAAATTGGAAAGAAAAGAGAATGACAGAGAAATAAAAGGAAAAAAGAAAACAAAGGAAAAAACAAAGGACCACTTCACTGTATTGTATTTACAGTTGGAGTCTGAAAGCTGTCTCATTAGAGTAGAAGAACAAATTTTAATAAAGCAGCATATACAAAGTAGGTTATACAAAACAGGTTTTCTGATTTTAACTGTTTCATGTACTCTTAGAATTTAGAACCTTAAAAAGTTTCTCCAATACCCTGTGATTTATAGTGATCTTTTTTGTAACTTGTTTTTTTAATAGATTTTTTGATTCCCATGCATATTATATTTCTGTACATATAAATTTTTAAAAATTAAGAAAGTAAAACTCAGTCTTTCTGTTTCAGATACTGAAGAAAATCAAGGGCATGAAAAGTAATTTAAACAAGCAATAAAAAGCATAGACAGACCAAGAAAGATAAAATATCTCCAAAATGCAAGGTGTTTTTCTCTTTCATCTTCTCACAGTCTGAAACACCTATCACTTAAAGACAAAAAAATTGGCAATAACTCATTTTGTACACTTTTACACTACTTTCCTGGGAAGAAAAGGGGTCAGCAGAAAAAAGCCAGGAAGAAAGATCAGAGAAAAGAAGGGAAAAAAAGAAGAATGAGGCAAGGGAGGAAGAGAATGAGGGAGGGAGGGAGGAATTCTGGAAGGAAGGAAGGAATTCCAGAAGGAAGGAATTCCGGAAGGAAGGAAGGAATTCCGGAAGGAAGGAAGGAATTCGGGAAGGAAGGAACTCGGGAAGGAAGGAATTCCAGAAGGAAGGAAGGAATTCCAGAAGGAATTCCAGAAGGAATTCCAGAAGGAAGGAAGGAAGGATGGATGGAGGAGGAAGGCAAGGAAGGAGGAAGGAAGGCAAGGAAGGAAGGAAGGAGGAAGGAAGGAAAAAGGAAGAATGGAAAGGAAGGAAGGAAGGAAGGAAGGAAGGAAGGAATGGAAGGAAGGAAGGAAGGAAGGAATTCCTGGAAAGGAATTCTGGAAGGCTTCTGGAAGGAATGGAAGGAAGGAAGGAAGGAAGGAAGGAAGGAGGAAGGAAGGAAGGAAGGAAGGAAGACCGAAGGACAGGAAGCGAAGGAAGGAGGAAGGAAGGCAGGAAGGAAGGAAACTAGACAAAGAGAGAAAGAGAGAGAGAGAGAGACAGAAGAAAGAAAGAAAGAAAGAGAAAGAAAGAACGAAAGAAAGAACGAAAGAAGAAGATAAAGAAAGAAAGGAAAGAAAGAAAAGAAAGAAAGAAAGAGAAAGAAAGAAAGAAAGAAAGAAAGAAAGAAAGAAAGAAAGAAAGAAAGAAAGAAAGAAAGAAAGAAAGAAAGAAAGAAAAAGAGACAACTATAAATTCTTCATTACTGTCCTGCATGTCTTATCTGCTCTGATTTACTGTTGTGATTGTTGACTAGCTGACCACTGATTTCAATGCAGGGGTATAGAAGAGACAGATTGACATGAGTTTCATTAAAATTCAAGAAACTCAACTCCACAGAGAGCATGACTAACTTCCTTATACATGACAAGAATCCCCACAGATGGTTCTTCACCCTTGCTAAAGGAATTAAGTCTACCAAAAGAATCCTTGTCTATAAGCAGCCAATTCCCCAAATCTACAGCCTCATCTGCACAGAAATTCTTTATACTGTCATTCTTAAGTACCTTAGGGTAGCAGTGAAAGACAGGGAGCCAACAGGGAGTGCTGACTGCTGCCTCCACTACCCCTCAAGCATGCTGGTGGCATAGGGATGATGGGATTATAAAGTAAACATAATAAAACACAGTACTAGGGCATTCAGTGGCCACAGTGTATTTGCTTGCTTATCTTTTCCCTGTAAAAGCTGGGGATGAAATTCCGAGTACAACTGCGAAGTTCATGTGCACAAAATTGGCAGCTATTAAACCATTAAAGCAGCCCACAAATGAATATTGAATTTAGTTTTCTATACCAATTAACTTTCCCTTTTCATATAATTCCTTCTTTTTTTTTTTTTTTTTTTTTTTTTGGTGATTATTCTCTCACTCTCTAGAATTTCCCATCAAATGTTGGAGTTTTCCCTCCCTGCTTCCCTGAACGTCTGCTAATAGCTGGATACATTGTGTCACTAAGGATAAAGAAGAAAAAGTTTCATTTCACTTAAAAACAAAGCCCAACTCTTCTGTCCTGTTTTTCTGCCAATCCGACCAGCAGTAATTAAAGGGCAGGATAACAAAACTTTCACCTGAAGACCACAAGAAGAAATATTTAATAGGCACAGCAGAATAAGGGGAAAAAAAGCTTTTTCTATGTTAAACATGAGAAAACTGTTCTGAGGAGCATTTTAAACGTTTGCTGATGAACAGGAACATTAGAAACACATGAGTTTTTCAGGGCATGAAACATAGGATCTAAAAGTTCCTCTGCAATAACCAAATTTGGTTCCAGTCAGATCAGGCATGGTCTCTGAGAGCTCAGCAAGAGCCCTCACCTCCATGTCACTCAGGGCATTATGAAGACACATCACACAAAAGCTGTTGATTTCATAATCACAATTTCATTTGACATAAGAAAGAAGAATCAATGTCTTATTCATATAAAATTATGAAAAACAATGAACATGTCCACTGTTTCAAAAAATATCAGTAGAGACAATCATTATAAGTCATCTATAGACTTCTGGGTCACTGGACTAAATATAAGACTACCTACCCTATTCAAAGAGAAGAAAACGGCACAAAAATTACATGGAAACTTTTCAGTGTTAGAAGAGGACTGTACAGCATCAAGGATATTGAAATAAGGTGGAAAAACCCATCACACTACTTAGAGTCTGCAATCTCCAGATAATATCCAGCTGAATTCTCAGTGCTGAGGGAGAAGACAAAACTCTTACAAAAAGATTTTTCCCCTCAGAACATAATTTCTTTTCTGAAATTTTAAATGTTCAGCTCAGCTATTTTTCCTACAGAATCATCAGCAGAGATGTTGACCTGTGGCTGGAAAAGCACAGCTCTCTGGCATGGACGATTCTTTTATCACGGGTATCTGCCATCAGAGAAAAAGTCTAACTGCATCCTAAAACAAGTATGGATGGTGCAAAGTAGAGTAAGGCAATATGACTGATTGGCTTTAAAGTCTTACAGAGCTGGCTGACAAATCACCAAATCATTCCTTAGCCACACAACAGGAAGTCCAACTGCTTCCTTAGGGAGAGCAGCAAGGGGTATGAGCCAAATTCAAGACCTCTGTTTGCTGTGGCAGTGAAAAGCTGTGTCCCAGTTACTATCTAGTTTCAAATTGAATTTAAGAAAACCAGTGATTACAACTACGAAGAATATATGAGTGGAACACATCTTCATCCATACCTAGAAAATTTGTTCAGAAAAAGAGATCTCCTCTGTCCCCTGTGTCTGTTACCTTTCCCACCAATGTTTAGAACTTCTCCCTTCTAACACTTTGGTTAGATTTTCAGTATGCTGCTTCCTAAACAGGTAGATTGCTCTTGGATCAAGACATCCTTTCACCATTCTGTGTCAGACATGGCCTATGAACACACTGTGGATTCAGTGAGGTTCTTTGGACAGCCAAGGAATCCACATCATTTTTAAGAAACACGTGAAGGATATTAGCACAGGATTCTAAATCAACTACCCGCCACCTTTGTCCCCTGGAGAAGTTTTATCTAGTCTGTGTGGCCTCCAGGCCATTCATCTTGCTGTGGTCAGCCACTATGGGAAAACAAAGCTCTTAAACTATGTGTAAGAAGGTAATTTGGTCAAAACTGACAAAGGTGATGCAGAAGATGGTCTCATCTTGGTTTTCCCCACTGTTGCCCCCTCATTCTTTGAACTTCTTTCTTGTCATCTAAATCATCATTGCCTGCAATGAGGTATTCTTTTTAGTATTGCTGTGAATACAGACTGTGTGGTCCAGTATCATTTCCTAAGGGAGTCTTTTTAGTCTCCAGAGGGCACCAAGCATGGAATCAATGCATGCTCTGAAAGCTATTGCAAGGCTCCCCAGTGAAGAAGGCTCTCTTTCTCCCAGTCTGCAATTAATTTTTGAGGAAGAAAAAAACATATTCTCGGTAGACATCATTCACATTGAGATTAAAATATAACACATTGATTCACATTGTCCCTGAACTCATCTTGCTCCAGTTTGAATGGAGCTTTTTGTGTCTCTATTATGTCAGGTGACAATAAACTCTAGTGTTTAAATGCTGTTTAACTAGAGCAATGTCACTTTATGAAAACAAAGTACATTTTTTTTTTAAAGGCAGAAAAATATGCTTAATCCCTATGAGAGATCCAGCTTGAAAGTACGTGTGTTTCTGAGGTACTTTTCTTCAATCTTGCTCCCCCCTGTGCTACTCCTTCTTCCTGGTTGTAACCAGACTGAACAGAAAAAACATGTCACATGTACATAATTCTTTCCCCTTCTCATGAAATGTTTGTCTGCTTTCTTTTCTTCCTGGAGGCCTACTTTGTCTCTATTTGTGCTTCAAGATCCCAGATATCTGTGTGCTTCACTCCCTGCTTTATCCAACCGGCTCTTCCAAAAAACATCGCAATAAGTCATGTTCCTTTGCTGTCAGAGAAGGCCTGATATTTCCTCCACGGAGAGAATTTCACCAGCCCCAGAGATTAGGAGCCACCAGCAAGTGAAAAAGCAATGCAGCCTTTTAGCAGAACAGAGCAGAACACAGTGTAACACTGAGGAACTTACAGCAAACCTGAACAAGCAAACAAAACAGATGCCATCTGCCACAGTCTGGAGAGCATGTTCCCTGCCAGCCTTGATTCAAGACAGCCAGAATCCATTCAACTTAGAGGCTCTAAAGGAGTTTTTTATCATGTCATGCTACATCAGTGTTTTCTTTGAAGGAAAAAAAAAAGTCAACCCAACTGATGGGATTGGTATCTATTTATTTTCATATTTTTAAAGGACTTTCTTTGTTGTTTTCCTTTGAGAATGCTGTGTACAAATACTGAATCTTCTACACAATAACAAAAACTGAGGTTCCAAAGAGGGTCACAACTTATGCTGTCAGTTTTTATTATTTGTCCAAAATAAACTTATTCCTCTCTTCTACCTTCACCAAGAAAATTTAAAACCAGCTCGTGTGTGCATATATGTTGAAATTTTATGTATCTTTATCTCCATACCAGGTTAATTTTTGTTAAAAAATCACATATGTCTAGTTTGGGGTACAGAAATGAGGTTCATTTGTACCAGGAAATATACTGAAACAGAGAAAATTTTCAACTATTCTGTTGACCAGAATTTTTCTTGGAAGTATAGGCTGAGGAGAAGAGTTATCTTAGATGTCTTATATAGTAAGCATTCTCCAAAATATAAGCACCATATATTAATTTCTGCAGTAAAACAAATGTTCAGACTTGTATTGGAGATCTTCTTGAGTGTCTAATGACAGAAGATTTTGTCATCTGGGCTTTGTTGCTTCAGTCCAAGACAGAATTGGTACCCCTAGAAAATAATAGTGTAATGTAACATGACACAAATAATGCCTCAGCAGTCATGAGAAGATCATCATAGATCACACTGTAATGACTGCAAAAGGCAGGAAAAAGTATAAAACTAAATTTAAAGTGATGGTTAATACAACTTCTCTTTCCAACACCATTTTAATAAGAAAGGCTGGAATTCCATGGTGGAAATCTTATATTGAATCAGATGTTCTTTGGTGGTTTTTAGCTGCCTATTTACACATAGAGTTTCATCCTCTGACACTGGAAAAAGCAAATAACAGTCAGCACTTCTGGAGAGTCCTCTTTTGAATTAATGATCATGAGCAATGACAGTCCAATAATTGTAAATGACATCAGAAAGTTTTGACTGTCACACAACAAAGCACACTCTGGAGTAAGAAGAAAAGGTCTCCCTTGTTTCTCCCCTTACTGGCAGTATCACAAGAATTCATTCCTTAGCACAGCATGGGATATGAATACTGATCTGGAACCATCAACAGAACTGCATTCTTCCCTAAATAATAGTCCAAATTCACTTCAATTAAAAAAAAAAAAAATTAAAACAGAATATGCCCGAAATCTTACATTTTCAAAGGATGCAACAGGTTCCAGATTAAAAGGTGTATGAATGCAATTCATTATGTGGTGTCTAAGGAAATTATCAAAATGTTACTAGTGCTCCAACCAGAATGTTTGTTGAATATTCATCAACAATGCAGGGTGTCTGTGTAGCTCATATATTTTCAGAGTGGAGAAGTTAGTGCTTTGAATGTCAGCAACTTTTCTCTTTTAATGGAGAGTCCTGAATCCAGCCTGATGTGTTAGCTAATATGATAACAATCACACTTGCATCAGGCCATAAACCTGAAGGCAGCTCTAAAAAGAAAAATAAAATTTAAAAAAATTCAAATTAACCTTATCTAATGAAAGATGTTTGTAAAAAAGCTGAGAAATCACTGCTTGCTTAGAGTTATCAATAGAAAATCAACATTTTCCTCAGCAACAGCGGTAACAAAATTTTTACACTCTCTGTATGCTCTTGGGATGCTTATAAATATTACAGAAAGAGCTAAGAGCACCTGAAAGTAATCCCAGATGATTCAAAAAAATTAATAGGACAAGAATGATACTGATGTAAATACTTTTTTTTTGCTATTACCTGGGCTTAGGATTGTTTAAAGTTTTCTGTAAGCAGTATAATAAATAATATCCAATACACATCAGTATGAAATTTTAGTTAGAGAAATATAAATGTAGCTAGTGTTAATAACTTTTCTTTTTCCAATGACAGCCTCGGTCAGGAAGTGGGAATGGCACTTTGATGGGTGAAGCAGAGGATTGTCATTCTTCTCTTCTGGTAACTTGCTACATCAATACAGAAAAATCACTCAGGCAAACATTTTCAAAGGTAGGTGAATAAAGTAAGGTAGTAAAGTATATGTTGCTATAAGACCAATAAGGTTCAAGGAGAACTTGAATCACCTAACAAATAATTCTGTTGTCATACTGTCCCATTCCAGAGCTGTGCATGCTCAGATAACCAACAGCCTCAACACAGAAATTGTGATAGACAGGAGGTTGAATCAGAAACAATAAGACCAAGGGGACCAACTTCTTTTGTAACCCCCAGCATGCTGAATCACAAGTTTCTGCTCCTGAAGGATGATGTAGTGATTATATGTAAGAAAATGCAGAGCCTATCAGAGTAAGATCCATGAAACAGACCGAGTAACTCTTTGCTCCAAAATATTTAAACATACTTTTAAAATTGTGTGTCTTAGTTCTTTTTAGTTCCAGGAAGCCATTCAAGAGATAGCTGTTCAGAAGGAACATTCTTTTTTTCCTGAAAATCCAGGTCTGAGCCTTCAGAAATCACATCTCCAGTCACTAAGCTCTCGCAGCACATTTTGTAAAGATGAGAGTTGATTATGATTGCCCTTGGAGGGAGTGATTTCTGAGTCAGAGAAACAAAACACTATCTATGACTATGAAGAGTTTATTTTCTTTTAATTTAGTTTGGGGTAGAAGGAAATAAAAGGGGGGTGAGTGTTGCGGCAGTTTGGATGAATATAATAAAAGATCATATAATAAAACATCTGTTAAGAACATGTGTTGGAACTCCAGGGTATACACTGAAACTAGTCAGTAATATCTGTGAGTGAATGAAAGAATGAATAAATAAGCGTATAAAATCATGATTCCTTCCATCATCCCTCCCCTATGGAGCCCGCAAGGATTTTTTAAGTCTTGTCAGGGATAGAGGAACCTAACATCTCTGCAGCTGTTATTCAGTACAACATCTTCATATTGACAGATCTATCAAACTAGAGAGGAGTTCAGGACTAAAGAAAATATGAAAGGCCACTGTAAAAGAGAAGCCATGGCCCAGAGAACTTTGTCAGTGAGAAAGGCAGGGGGGGAATGAAAACTTCAGAGAAATTAAGTGACCTGCTCTAGAACACCAGAAGTGGACGCTGAGTCACAGTTTAGTGGTTTCTCTCTATTAGCTGTGTCACATTTCAGGAGTGTAAATACATATAAACTATTCTGTAAGAGTACATGCGTGTGCTAGTGTGTGTAGACCTCAGTCCACTGTTACAGAACTACCTCACTGATCCTGCATCAACTCCATTCCAGAAGGTCAGAGGCAGTGGTTTTTATCATCAGACAAACCCACTGCACTACTTATGGATTCTGATGCCCTGCTGGGCACACTACGCTCGCCATCACTTTGTTGGCATATCAAAAATTACTTTTTCTACTTCTTGGATTTTAGAGAGCTTCTCATTAATGAATGACAGGCATGTAAGTGGACAGGGATGAAGAAAACAATTTCCAGGAAATGTAAAAAATGCTGTGAGGTCCTGCAGGAAGCCTGTAGCAGTTACAGAAGAGAGCCAAGAAACCCAACTTCAGCTAGATATTGTTTTAGCCAAGCTTTAGCCAACAACCCATTCTTCCTCTTTTAGAAACAGGTGGCTGCAGTTAAAAGCAATACAACCCCAATCACTTACAAGCTAGTTATCTTTAAATTGTTTCCTTGAAAATTGGATGATGATGAGATATTTTCAATGTGTCTTTCCCTCTTTGAGTTTCTGCTCTGAGTTTCTCCTTACAGGCATGTTGCAATAGCTGCTGGCTAAAAGAAGTAGCCAAGGGAATGCAGACATTCTCAGTTCTCATTAGGATATTGGAAAAAAAGCATTATCCTCTGTCTTTATAATTATAGTGCTGGGGGGATATTATAGCAGCTCAGTGTAAAGGTAGGAAAAAATATTTTGTCGCATTCCTTTCTCCACTACCTGGATGGCACTGTGGAAAATATCAACAAAACAATGTAAATAGGTCTTTATGAACTTCCTAACACCGGAACAATGATGTCTTGAGAGGAAGCACACAAAAATAAGCAGCTCAAAGTTAAGTAAACATTAGGTAAAAAGATATCTACGTTGACATCAATAGTGAAAAAGTGAAAAAGATTCATCAACTTAAGTAATTTATATCTCCAAAGTTTTCAAGTCCTTTCCTTATCTTCTATCCCACAATTCTTGTACTGGGAGTACACATGAAGTTAAATAAAGGGTAATTGTAGCACAGTTGTGATTTTTGTCTTGTAATTTAGAAGTAAGCACAAAGAGAAATCAATTAATCAAAAGTTAAATACTCACTTGAAGCTCCATGCCTGGGAAGATTTCAGTCTTGTGCTGTAGTCCAAAATCTTGCACACTCTCTCTCCTCTACAAGCTTTCTCCTCAGTTCTTCAGTGTACTTTCTACATCCTCCACATTTCAAAATTTAAGATCACAATAGGTTAATTTTAAACTGGATCTCATTAATGAGACAACTAACTGAAAAACCAGTGATCAGTTTTGAATATTAGCTTTAAGCCAGGTCCTCATTCCCCACATTCTCTGGGAGCTAGGGAGAGTGACTTAATGTTTATTATATCATGCCTCTCAAGAGGTAAGGTAAATCATAAACTGATGAGAGATGTTACTGTAGCAGCTATACAAGCTGTAATTTTCTACACAGAAGCAAAAATAGAGTGCAAAACTTTTTCCTCTTATCCTGAAAATATGCCTGAATTTTTCCTTCGAGGCATCATGTCTCAAAACTGAACCACCCCATGATCTTCAGTTTTTGGTCCTCATGCTTTTGGAGAGCTGTCAGAGTGCAGGGGTGTGCACACCTCATGGCTGGACCACAGACACAGAATTGGGAACCATGAGACTGCCATTGGTTGTTTGCAACTCTCCCTTGGTTTAGGTGGGAGTAAAAACAGTGATCTAGAGCAAAAAAAAGGGTACTGAACACTACCACCAAACCCTTTAAATGTTTATTCTGGATTTTTTCCCCCAATCTAATTGCATTTTAAAATAGAATCAGATCAAATTAAACAGTCTATTTATTTTCTCCATTTCCTATGCTCACAAAAAACCCAAAAAGGACATCTGTTGGGTTTAAAACATTTGAACCAGTACCAAAAACAGTCATTTATGGGCACAGTTCTCACAGCAGAAGAGAAACAACTTTTAAAAATGCTGGTCTTGGGTTGAAGTTGTTGTGTTTGCTTAAAATGTTGTTACAACTGACACAAACACATGTAGGCACACACAAACTGAATCTATTGACAATAGTAGAGTTACTAACCAAGAATATGAAACAATATGTTTCTTTTCTAAGGAAGTAGCAGCATTTTCAAGTCATAGCCCAGCATTTCCTCTCTATGCTTCTGGCACTATTTGCTGAAGAAGGGGCCAAATCCTGTGAACCAGGCATACACAACCTGGTGGGCAACAAAGTGGACCCTTAAGGCAGAGGAAGGCTTTGTGTGACACTGTCCTGCTCTCCACTCACCTGGGCTCACTGCTCATAACTCAAGCCTGAGACATAAACTAAAGAGGAGACCAGAAGGTGGCTTCAGGAGGTGCTAGGGAAATAGGTTCACCTGGTGGGCTGTCACCTCTCATGGTGAGCATGAAAGAATTTATTCTTATGTGCATTAAATCTGGTGTAGCAGGGTGAAACTGTGGGGTCTTCAGGAAGATGGTGGTGGGGAATCAACCTCAGGCACCAGAAACAGCAATTTCTTCCAAAACCGGTTTGTTTGCCTTATTGGGAAATGCATCCCTCAATCAGGCTGAAGGATGTATGAAAACAGAATAGGTGGCTGCCACCTTTCTTATTAAGAGGTAAAAATTGTCTGTCACAAATGATATATGCTATAGACATAAGGTGTTTTTTTTTTTTTTTCAGTTATCCCTTATATTTACTTTTTTTTAACCTGGTCCCTGGACTTCACCCTTGTAGATTTGCCTTAGGCTATATCCTCTTTTCCCAGCACAACGCCAAAAAGGTCATTTCTGGTCACTGGAGGTTGTGACTCTAGGGAAATTCTCTTGAGCTCCATTACCCTGAGACAGAATATATAGTGGTTTTAGGGGAAGAAGCAACTATAATCTTGAAAATAGTAATTCTGTAACTCTAGAAAGTATATTTTTTGCCTATTATCAGCTAATGGGGCTAGCATGACCTGACTTACTGAAAATGGTGTTTTGATTAATCAAGAAAAAGTAGATTAATTCTCACACAAAGCATGAGATAATTTGTAAAATTCCAGATCTTTTTAACAAGCAAAAGCCAGGATGCTTCTCAGAAAACACTTCTATGTGAATATTATTTATAAGTGAGTAAAACTTAATTGTTGGGTGTTTTCATTTAAGCTTGCTTTCAGAAATTATATTTATTGTGGTATTTTCCATGCAATATATGCCCAACACTGTGTGCCAAGATGAAACATTCCTGCCTGAAATTTTAAACACTGGCACTATTGTTACCAGTTGGAAAGAGAGTCCAGATATGGGGAATGTCAGTCAAATTTAAGCACCAACTTCGTTTCCTCAGCTGCCTGGCTCTGTGATGCCATTCTTCCCACAGATGACAACACCTTTTACAACCTGAGCTACCTTCTGCTGCTGATTGCATCCTTGTCATCACTCCACAGAGCTGCCAGCCCAAAGGATTTACAAACCATGAAAGACTGATGAAAATTTTAAAATTATGGACTTGAGGCTGTCCTTTTCTACCATTCAGCTGCTGACCCCTCAAGGTGTGCATGTGTGAGGTGTCCGAGATCTTTGTTTTTTGCAAGTGTGAAAGAAAATAAAACTTCTTGGTTGCCTTATAATTAAAGGTGAGGTTTGCAGTGATTGACTTTTGCCTCCTCTCTTGGAGCTCTGAAAGAAAAATGACATTAAAACTTCAGGAAATTGTGGCTGTTAGTAAAATTTTAACAAATCAGGGCTGAAATTAAAGGCAGTGTGTTATCTGACCTCGTATAACCACACGAGATCTATGCAACCCCTGGTAGAGAGTGGCTGCCAAGCACAGTGCACTGATGAAGGTGCAGCACTGAAGTGACAGAAGACAAAATACTTGTGAAAGATGCTGGGAAAAAACTTCCTTCTGATAGAAAGCTTTAATGTTTCCAGAAAGCAGGCTGGATATTAGTGGCAATTTTGCTCTTCCCTGAAAGAGTCTCACAGAATGACCTGCACGGAATTCAATTTCTTTCCCTTGAAAGGAGGAGAATTGAGTCAACCCAGCCAGAATTTGAACCTGTGGCTCAAGGGAGTCTAAGTAATTCAACCCTTAGGCACGACTTTTAAGCCATCACCCTCCAGCGTATGATAAAAGGTATTGTATAAAGAAAGGAAGTGGAATTGTAATGAGGGGAGTTTTGGGTGAATCATAAAGTGAGACAGGCTTCAGATATTTTTGGAGGGGGTCATCAAATCACATTTTTTTTTCAGATTACGGGGATAACAGCAGGAAACAACAACTGGATTAAAAACATCTTCCAAATACTGAGGTGAACTCAAGATTGTGTGCTATTTGAGAAAGTTTGAAAAAGTTGTGGTGTGGTTTTTTTTTTTTTTTTGCTAGTTGCTTCCTCCTTACTTTCTGCTGTCATCTGCTCCTGAAAAAGAGCTTGACAGGAGGCAATGTTTGTAGTTCTATTTCTAACAGTTCTGAAACTGAAAATAATGGAAACCATATGAAAAAGTTCAATCTCTTTTCCAGCTGCAAACTGAAGAGCTGAAAGTTCAGTAGAATATTCGTGAAAAGATTTCCAGTAGTAATTTTTTTGATATTTTGTTCCTGAGACTCTTTCTTACTCAATTTATACACAAAATTTATGATGAACATGACCTTAGCTGTGGTGTTGCTTCTGCCTTTGAAGTAAATTTAGGTTAGAAAAGTAAATTTTTCATTTTCTTGGAAATGCTAAAACTTTGTCCCTGTAGGGACAGCTTTTGTTTGTTTCAATCATATAGAGTTTGGATTTTGCTCAAAATCAGGAAAACTCCCTTATGATGCTCTTTAATATAACTGCAGATATTGATATTTTCCCTATGAAAATGTATGCACCAAATTGTATCTGGTGGAAATGAGTTCCACATGTTTAGTCAGTTTTAAATAAGTTGCCTTTGAATTTTGCTGAATATTTCCCTATGTTTCCATTATAAGAAATCAAAATAAGAGCACTTTACTCATTTCAATACATCATTTATTTATAGATATACATACTGCAGTTACTTCAGAGAGGAAAGCTTTTTTTAATGTTCACAAAGATACTCCAAGGGCTGGAGAACCTCTCCTATAAAGGCAGGATGAGATAGCAGAGGGTGTTCAGCCTTGAAAAGAGAAGGCTCCAGGGAGACCTTACTGCAGCCTTTCCATCCTTGAAAGGGACTTGTAAAAAAAGACAGAGTGACCATTCACATAGGTAGATAGTGACAGAACAAGGTAGAATAGTTTTAAACTAAAAAGGAAAGATTTAGATTAGATATTTGGAAGAAATGTCTTACTGTGAGGGTGGTGAGACCCTGGCACTGGGTGCCCAGAGAAGCTGTGGCTGCCCCATCCCTGGAAGTGTCCAAGGCCAGGTTGGACTGGGTTTGGAGCAACCTGGGATAGTGGAAGGTGTCCCTGCTCATGGCAGGGGGTGGAATAAGATTATCTTGAATTCAAACCATTATGTGAGTCTGTTGTTTATATTCCTTATGTATAAAGATATTTTCTTTCTGCAATACCCTATTTTTGTCTCACCAGGTAACCAAATTGGAACACATTACTCTGGGCCAGGTTTTCTTCCCTTTTCTTCTGTGACTTCTACAGCTGAGCTCTTTCTAAGTAATTCTTTCTGCTGAGTCAAATTCATCCAAACACACAGGATTCTTCCCTTCTCCCATCTTTAGATCCCAGCAGAGTATAGAAACAAATAAGTTTTTTTCCTTCCATGGTGCATTATTTCATTTTTATCAAAAAAATTACCCTTGGTTCTTTCACCGAATTTTGTGAAATCACTTTGGGATTCTTTGGGTTTTCTTACAGTACTAAATAAGCTTCAAAAATTTTGAACAAAATGGTTAATTTTGGGACGGAACAGTTCTGCAACGAAAAACCAAATACTGCTTGCCCCAAACCAGAAAGTTCCAAATAGAAATAGTTGAGTAGTAATAGGTTTTATAATGAAACTACCTGACTTCTTTAAAGTTTATTTTTTGGATCAACTATTCAGACTGCAGCGTGTTCTTGTTATTGCCATACCAGTGCTTAAATAGAACAAGATCTTTCCTGCTCCTCATCCACCCCACCAGCAAGGGGTTTAGATGTGCACAAGGAGCTGGGAGTGGACACAGCCAGGACAGGTGACCCCAGCTGACCACTGGGATAGTCCATAGGCATGGTACAGTGCTCATCATATAAAGTTGATCAGAAGAAAAAGAAAAGAGGGGGCCATCAGAGGGAGGGTGTTGGTCTTTTCAAGTCATTGTTACGTGTGTCAGAGCCCTGCTATCCTGGGGATTACTGAACACCATGGAAAGGGGTGGGTGAATTCCTTGTTTGGGTTTGGTTTTGGTTTTGTGTATGGCTTTTGTTTTACCCATTAAACAGCCTTTATCTCAATCCATGAGTTTTCTCCCTTTTTCAGTTTCCTCCTCCATCCCACTGTGGGGATTGGAGAGGCAGAGAGTGAGCAAAATGCTTCATGGGGCTTAGATGCCACTAGGGCTAAACCAACACAAAGGGACTCAGTGCTCAATGTTGGAATACAAGTGATGAACTAGAATATTTCATGTTAACCCTCCAGAATCACATGATGTTATGGATTATCAATTCTCAGCTCCAGGTCTGGGAATTTAGAAGATGGGTTTGGTCTTTTCTCGTTGTTTTCAGTTTTTTGACTGCATTAATCCCTCTGCAGTTCTTTTGCTGTATATATATACACACACACAAAACCTATTATTCCTATGAGGATATATTAGAAGCATTATATTGCATTAAATAGAGGCACTGTTCAATACTCTTACAGTTCAATACTCTTCTTCTAGTTTAATAGAGAGCTGTTGTTGAGTGGTACACACTTGGTGGAGCTGAGAATGCACCTCTCCAAAGCAGTCGTGACCCTCAAAGCGATGGAGTTCACCCATCAGTTTTACTACTGGTAACTCATTTGTTGCTGTGCCATGCCAGCTTGATTTAACTAGCACATATGAGCAATGGCAACACAAGCCTGATTCCTGAGCATTTAAAACTAGCTGTTGAAGGCAGATGGCATTCTCTAGTTCTCACACTGCTCTACTGCAGAGAACTAAAGTTTAAACTATCAGCTACCTGCCATTTTTGAAATTGCTGCAGATAAAAACTCTTTGATGATTTCAGATTTCTGCTGCTTGCTTGCAGGCTTACAGAGAATAATTGCTACCATAAGAAAACTACTGAAATAGACAATAAACTGATTTTGGCTGGAAGTACATTGTAATTCTGTTCTATATTGGTATGTGCTGCACCACAGAGACAAGTGTTTGTTTTAAACAACAACAAAAAAAAATAACTAAACTGAGGTGGAAGAAAAACAACCCACCAGTTTAATAGTTCTGATACAATAATCTGTGAATCAGCTAACATGGAAACTTAATTGTTGCTGAAAAGATTAAATAGGCTATGTCTGGTATAAAACACGTGGGGCCATATGCCATCCTGCAAGGCTGCAGAACAAAGGAATGAGGCACAACATAACCCAGAACAAAGACCCCATCTGCAAGGGAAAACCATTAATGTGATATGTTTCTCTTGTTCTTCTGTGAGGTCTTATTGCTATGCTGTGTTAAATGTGAAGATCATCTAGCCTCTGTCCTCCTCCTCCTCAAGATCTTCCTCTTTATCTGGGCTAGGTACTATGGTAGTTTTTTTCAGTACTGTTCCCTACAATGGTACTGAAGATTTCTTTTCATTCTTTAGACACCATGGCCCTCAAAAATTTTCAAGCTTATTTGACTGTGTATTAAAACAATTATGTTTATTTTCACTTGCCTGAACAAGTTGTGTAGTATCGACTTGCATTTGTCTTATCATCCCAATTGAACAAGACTTTTCAGAATCACAGACAACCCAAGGTTTGAAAGCATGTCTGGAAGTCACCTAGGCCAAGCACCCTGCTCAAAGCCTGGTCAAATTGAACAGGTTGTTCAGGATATTGTCCAGATGGATTTTTAATATTTCCAGCAATGAAGACTCCACATTCCCTCTGTAAACCTGGGGATCTCTTCCAGTGTTTGATCAACATAAACTACTTTTTTTTTTCCTTATGTTTAAAGGAGATACCTTGGGGTTTTTTTCCACTTTATGCCCAGTGGCTCCTGTCCTGTTACTGGGTACCACTGGCAGGAATCAGGATCTGTCTTTACACCCTGGCATCAGGTACCTATTCACATGGATAAGATCACCCCTGAGCGGCTCAATCCTACTCGAGAATACTCAACTTTTCTCGACTTCATGTCTAGAGGCTCCAGCTCTGTCACTCACGATAAACTTTATAAATGGCAAAGCATCTGACTGCAAACACAACTATTTACAACAAAATGCATCTGTTCGTTCCTTTAAACCTATTTATTGCATTGATTCTAACTGTTTTAATTACTTAATCAAATATTGTATAGCCTCAAATCAAATGCCTCATGGACATCTAAGAGCACTGTACCAGCACTGCTGTATTTATTAATTTAACATATGCTCCTCTCAAATGAAAATGTCACATTAGTTAGGTGGAATCTACTTTACATAAAATAAGTAAGAGTGAATCTTTACTAAATATATAGAGTTATTCAGGTTTATCCTTTCTTCCTGAAAACACCAGCACTTTTATAACCAGTTCTCTGAATTATTTCCAGCATTCCAAAATTTTGTGAACATTGATATTGATATGTCAGAGATGGTCCCAGGCAGTTTCTTTTAAAGTTCTTTGGTATAAACTATCAGAATTGTTAACGAAAGTATATCAGACTTAGTAACAGTGGTTTAACATGCTTCAACAATTTCTCAAAGCTGAAATCATGTCAACACATGCCATGAGTACATTTTTCAACTTGTACCAAATACAGAAGTGAATTATGCACTAAAAATGTTTGCCTTTTTTTGTGTTATCATAGTCTTCACCATAAAACTTTTCTTTCCTGATTTCTTACCAGAAGTTCCAATATTCCAACCCAAGTCCATCAAAATGGACCACCCTTTTCCCATCCCTATGCAGACTGAGCAATCAAATTCTTAACACCTCCTGCATTCCTTCTGCTTTGGCTCTATGCTAAATGGATAAGAATTTCCAGGTTCCCTGTTGTTAACACTCCATTTTCATTAGTTCTTTGGTTCATGTGTAATCTAGCTGCTGTCTCTGACAACTTGACAGCTTTTAAGGGAACGGGACTTAACAGAGCTTCACGGATTCTCCTCACCCACACCTGCTCTCCCAGCACAAGTTGCCAAATATTTTGCAAGAGCAGCATCCCAACCACCATGTCGTACACAACTTCCCAAACCAGAAATTTATTTCTGAAATCTCCTTCCATTATTTTGTTTTCTTACCTGATAATTTTTTTTTCTGAATAATAACTTGGTAAAGAACATAAGGAAAGTAGTTTGTTTTTTTTTTTTTTACAAAGATTGTCAGTGTTTGTTTTCTTTGGTTAAATCAGTCCCTCCTGACTGGTTAGCACCCATGGATTTTAATGTTTTATCTAGATAAATCTTCTACCCTTCTACCTGTGTTTTGGGTCCATAATTAACAAGTTCATGTTAGATTTCTTTAGTGTTGCCACCCAGCAGCCATTTAAAGGTGAATTCTAAACTAACATCCCTTTGCAGATGAGTCTGCAAGGATATCCTTCACATATTTGATCCTTGTTCTCTCAAAAGAGCAGAAATTTCTATAACCAGAATTATTTCACCTCCTTCCCCCTTGTTGCTTACTATCCCCTTTTCCATCTCCCTGCTCTTCTCTCACCAGCTGCTTGACCTGCTAATGCAATGTGTGCTGAATTTTCTGAGCCATTGTTTTCCAGGTCTTTTTTTGCTGGCAAAGTGGCTGTGATACCATCTACCAATTTTATTTGCTTGGAAGCCTGGCTTCTTCAGGCTCTGGAGTTGCCCATTCAATCTAACAGTTTGATACTTCTAGTCCATTTGCTTAATGGTCTTTTGTAGAAGTACTTGCGCTCCTTTTATCCATAAGAGAAGCTAATAATAACAAAAGCACATTTCCATGTCATATTGATCAATTATTGTTCATTATGTACAGAGAAGGGCTCTTGCTAAAAGAAAGTGCTAAAAGCACTGGCTCTCCAAATGTCCTAAAATGTTTAAGAGCCATTAGGACAACCAACTCAATTCCATCTCTTCACAAATGCTCAAGAAACTCAAATATTGGCACTATTCAAAGAGTGGTGAATCACAGTATTTACTGTATAGAAAACAGGTCTATACATTTTTCATTTATGTTTTCATGGTCAAATTGTACAACTTCCACAACAAATACTAAAATAGTTTGTTCTACCTCTCTATAGTTTTCTAATTCAACAATCTGATTTTATGGTCATGTCCTCCTTTATTCAAAAGTTTCTAATGTTCCCTTTTTATTAAATTGGAATAGGATGTTACCACAGCTGAAAGGGAAAAAACCAACCAAGCAACCTACTAACCAACCAAAAAAACCAACAAGGTGGGGAGGGGGACAATACCAGGAAGAGTGCAAAACCTCATAGAATAAAAAGCACAGGCAGCTGAAGATTTAGTTATTTTCACACTGTTTTAAAGCCAGGTTTGCTGCACATTTAAATACACATTTATCTCATACATCCCAGTCCTCATAAAGCTGAGATTACTATGTTATGTGAGTATACACACCACCACCACCCCCACACACACACCTCTCTTGATATTTCCTTACTGAACCAGTATTGATTTCTTTCCTAGACCTCATTTCATATTGTGCCCTGAAAATTAAATGATCTATTTAGTTTCAATATGGCCCAGGATTCTAATTGGATTTTGAGGCAGTAATTTATGTAATATTAATGGATACTTTCAGAAAACCGCTAATTAACAGCTGACCTTTATTTTTTCCTGTGAAGAAAGAAGAAAGCAAGCAAGAAAGAAAGAAGAAAGAGAGACAGAAAAAGAGAAACAAAAAATGAAACATTAAAAAAGCAAGTAGTCTGAATTTAATTAGCAAAAGCCAGCACACATCAGGGACATTTTGGGGACCATCAAAATACATTATGTATTTGATCACCTTATGCCTATAAAAATGGCTAAATAATTTAAATGCAATTCAATAAAATGTGTTTACAATGAGAAGGTTCAGCTCTGGGTGATAGATTAAAAGCTTCATATAACCCAGAGATTTTATAAGCTACTGGCAAACAAATTCAAAGTAAAAGATTATATTTTCTTTGCTTCTTTTATGTAGCAAGATTTCTTCATTTTCTGCTATTTTTTTATTCTTTTCTTTTTCTTTAGCAGTATACATAAATATATTCAGAATAATTTAAATGCTTTATGAAGAGAAAAAGAGGAAGATTCAGAGCTATCACCTCATTGTTAAAAGAAGAAATTCACTTGCTTGTTCAGAAGCTGTTTTAATTCTTACTTATTGCCATATAACCCCCTAAAAATCAAAGATTTAGAGAAATGCACCCTGGGACACCCAGAACAATACTGAACCTCACTGTGAATTGATACTTTCACTATGGTCTCAAGAATTAAACATGGCATTTTTTTGAGAAACTTTCTTTTAGAAGCACCTCGTTTGTATCAACAGTTATGGATCTTTTGAACAAATTATTATGTTGTGTAAAACTGAGAAAGAATAACAAATCTATGTTTTATTCTCTGTTTTGTATTGCCTTTACACTTACGTTGTTGTTATTTCATGACATTTTTACACACTTGTACTTTAATGTAAGTTTCTATATGCAAAAGAAGATGAGTAATCAGGGCCATAAATAAAAAAATCCACATGTACTCTACATCTAGGGATACATCAGCTTTAGGTCTGTTCAGACTACTACAAATGACTAACATGTGAGTGTTTACTAACAAAAACTAAGCCACTTCAAACCTGTTTAAGAATCATTTAAAAATGAATAAATAAGTCTTTAAAAAGAAAAATTCCTGCTATGGGTAAACCAGTCCAGTGCAGTTCTTAAGTGTGAATGCAAAATTGGATTTAGAGACTTCAAAGCAGAGCATTGCAAGAGCCAATTATTTTTCAGTCCTTTACTCTTATCATGGGATCCATGATCTCCAAGTAGGCAGTGGGGTGTCTGATGACTTACACAGAAAAAAAATATGGTCCTTTAACATGAGATTCAAGAAGACTACAAAACAGAGATTTTCATGAGAGATAGACAAGAGTTTTTGGAAGCTAATAGCTTTAGACGCGAGGTATGAACAACTTATTTCTGCCAGTACGGGAGCAGTAACAGGCAGGATTGCATGAGGAATTAAGATGTCAGGACTGCAGACACACATTTAGTATCCTAAATTTTCTTTACTGAAATTTAGGAGTGCATATGCCGTATTTTCAAAGCAAAGAAACAATTTCTTGCATTTCTTTTGCTTCAATCCCTGGATCTTATGATTAATTGGGACCTGATTTGACCAGTCTGTGAAAGATACTTGAAGACTCATAGAAAGAGGAACTGTCCCAATTTCTATCATCTGTATCAGAAATCTCCTGCATGAGTCAAAGTATGTCAGAGTCCCCTTATAGAGAACTGACCTTTAAAGTCTATGGTGACCCTCCTTTTGTTCTCAGTAGGCACCAGAGGTGACCCTCAGGGACAGGGAAGCAGGGGCATAAAGCATAGCACAGTAAATGGAGTGTGTGCACACATAACTGAAAACTTTTTGTCTGGGAAAGAATCCCACAATTTTAAACTGATGCTTTTCAGAATTACTCAAACTTCTTGTTGTCTGTAAGTTCATTTTTCCATAAAATTAGTTTTTCTATGACATTACTTATTTGTTGATAACAAGTCATGTTAGCTCTTTAAAGAAATAGTTTAACACTGATTTGTTAATACCCAAAGAATAATTTGACTCCGTAATTTTTTTTTAATAAAAAATGATAAAGTCCAGCTTAGAGTAATTACATCTGCTTACAAAACATCCTGGAGCCTGAGGAAAAATTCATCCTTTTCTATAAAAACAACTAATCAGGGAATGGATTCTCTAAATTTTTCTAATCACCAAAATATAATTTTACTTTCCTTTCAACCACAGATGTGCTTGAAAGAATCAGCTGATATGTCCCCAAATGCTTACTCCTGCTGTCTGAATGCATGAAAAGCAACAATCAATGGTAACAAAACTTTTTTTTTTCAATTAAATATAAGATGAGTGTAAAACAGATGAATGGAGAAGTCAGGTTATTTGATCAATGTCAGACTGCAGATCAGTGGTGAAGCTGGGAACAAGAGCTGTGTTTCACAGTTGCTGGCTAATGTCCTCCTAATCGTTATTTAGCACCACCTTCCCTAGCAAGAAAACTCTAGATTGGATTTACAAATTCTCATCAAGTTGTTAAGACAAGATTTTTTCCTCTTAGGTTCGGCGGTGACTAGCCAAATTTACATTTAAATGGCTGAAGCCAGCCTGTTTACTTCCACTGTTTCCATTAAAGATGGATGAGGGTTTATTTTCAGGAAGCAGTTCCCAGATAGGCTTGCATTTTTCCTTAACTTTTTCCCTCCCTTCTCTGAAGTTAAGTGCTGACAGGAGTGAATTGAATTTCTCTGCTCCGTATTGTGGCCGGGTGCTTTTACATTTTCTTAACATCCCTTTGTTTATGGGCCAGACACTGCTTAGGGAGAAGAAAACAGGTTCAGAGCCCTCGCTGCCAGAGCATCAGAAATGTCACTTGAGGAACAGATCAACACAATTATTGTCATTATTCTTCACTCCTCTAAGGACTGTTTCCAGGTCGTAGACACCTATTGTGAATGCTTTGGGAATAATGAAAACCATTAACAGATTGTTAATGTGACTTGGTAACAGACCAAGCAGAGACTTATAAAACAATAAAGCTTTACAATCAATCTGATGTGTAACTAGGCACTGATGGGAGCAGGTATAACATCAGTTAGGGCCAAAATTTAACTCTTCTCAGCACCCTGGTGATACAGAGACACTGAAATCTACCTGGTGCAGATGCACAAATTGTTTTGAGGCTCATAACCCTTGGAGAGTTTTGTCAGGTGATCAGCTGAAGCTGATAAGGTACCAAGTAAATGAGTAAACAGGCATCCTCTGAAATGGGGGAAGGAGTGCTTGTATCCCTCCAGGAAGCAGAACTGAGAGAAGGGTTTCTTGGGCTCTGCTTTTTTTTCCTGTGTTTAGGTTTCTTTTTGGTTTAGTTGTTTTCTTGGAGGTTTTTGTATTCTTTTTTTCTTAAAGCTAATGCAATAAAAGACTAAAACAGAGCTGCCATGCCATGACCGTGTGCAACTGTGTGCTGTGAAAATTATCAGTAAAAGAAATCAGAAAAATCAAATTAGAAATTTATTTTAAAGACAAGATTTACTTTACTCTCTCGCTGATCTGTTCTGCTGTCTTGGTAAATCACATTGCCTGTTCGGGACTGAGTTTCCTCACCTCACCTGTGTCTGATTTGAACTTATTATATTCCTTAGGAATTCCTTGCTTCCTTCCTGCCTTCCTCACTTCTCTTTGAGTCTCTGAATTTCTTTCTTTCTTTCTTTCTTTCTTTCTTTCTTTCTTTCTTTCTTTCTTTCTTTCTTTCTTTCTTTCTTTCTTCCTTTCTTCCTTTCTTCCTTTCTTCCTTTCTTCCTTTCTTCCTTTCTTCCTTTCTTCCTTTCTTCCTTTCTTCCTTTCTTCCTTTCTTCCTTTCTTCCTTTCTTCCTTTCTTCCTTCCTTTCTTCCCTTTCTTCCCTTTCTTCCCTTTCTTTCTCTGTCTTTTCTTTCTTTCTCTCTCTCTTTCTTTCTTTCTTTCTTTCTTCACTCTCTTTCTTTCTCTCTCTTTCTCTCTCTCTTTCTCTCTCTCTTTCTCTCTCTCTTTCTCTCTCTCTTTCTCTCTCTCTTTCTCTCTCTCTTTCTCTCTCTCTTTCTCTCTCTTTCCCTTGTTTCCCTCTTTCACTCTTTCACTCTTTCCCCCTTCCTCATTAAAGCTGATGCCCATCCTTGTATTGCCCTTTGTTTTACAATGCTGACATTTTCTATATTGATGTGTGTTTTCGTCATTCTACATTTCTGGATCTTCGGGCTAAACTACCTTTACAGTCTGTAAGAGCACAGCACTGAGTATGCTAATACAGGAGCTAAGGTTTAGAGCATCATAGCGGGTGATAACAAGATATTTACAGCCCAAGCAGACTCAGATTGAGCTGTGCGCTCTGTCATTTTCATTTTATGAGCTTGCTCCATAAAATTGTTCCCATATGGTTAAAGTTAGGGATAAACAAACAGGTTCTGATCAAATAAGAAACCACTCAAATCTTTGCCCAAGGTTCATAATGAACTTTTTTTTTTTTAATCTCTGAAAATATTGCTTATGCAAATTTCAAAATCTTCTTTTTGTCTGCTGGATCTTTATTTCTTAATTTAACCTGAGACTTATAAGCAGAAGGAAATGTTGTTTCATGTTAGTTCTGCTTTAATGGAAAGAAGTACAGGTAGCAGTTTTACAAGCTGTTGCTCTGCAAAGCCAGGAAAGGTTCAATGAAACCCCAAACCAGAGTCCAATACACCCAATTTACAGGGCTGATTTCTAGGAAAAAAAAAAAAATCTTGAAGCAAGCAACACAGAACATCTCCTTTCTTACAGAGATCTGAGATACAGGCATCCCAGACTGTTGAAATCAGTTAAATCCTACTGCCCCACAATTTGAATTTACCTGTATGTATATATTGCACTTTCTTTTTGAGGGTATGTTTGTATTTCTGTACCACTGTGATGTGCTTGTACTCCTAGAGCATTGACTGATAGCAGTCACAGTCCTTCTGCTATGCAAAAACAGGAGGGAATGTTGGAAGATTTTCCTTTTTCAGCTGACAGCCCAGTCACCATTTGGATAGGTAAAGTATTTTGCCTGTTCATGTAAAAACAAGGCCGACCCCTGGGTATAAGAGAGCCAAGATGGGAAGAAGGGAAGAGACATCAGTTTTAGAATGATTGCTTTTGCTGGAAAAAACACAAGCTTTTGGGGCATAGACATATTTCTGTTCAAAGAAAATCTTCTGTATCTGATAGTTTAGTTTCTCTATTTGTCTCTTACCCTGCTTATATATTGTTGTGTGATACCATTCAAATCACCAGATCTAAGCGTAAAACCAAGTGCAGTCTAACTTGTCTCATGGCACAGTACAATGAACCTGGGATGTTTCAATTTAAACACTGAGTGCTAAGAAATGTGTACCTACCTAAACCCATTCTGACTTGACATTCCTGGAGCCTAACAACTTTGAGGCAAAAAGAAGGAAGTCAGAGAAACTTTCTTGTAAATTAATTTGGGCTATTGTCTTCAAATAGGACACTGCAGTGTTAGAAATGAAAACATAAGAGGTTTGACTATTGTATTTGGATAGCACACAAACAAGAACACTCCTGGGTGCCTGTCAGAAATAAACTTCTGAATCTCTTGAGATTTGTGCATCCGTAATCACCCATTTAGCTTCTGCCTGCTGTAACAGAGATACTGGACAAAAAGCACCTGCAGTGCTGCCAAATGTTCCTACTTCATAAAAAGGGAGCTACTGTATTTTCTGTGGGAGAGTGGTAGGGTGAGATAAATAAATACAGAGCCCACATCATGCCTCAGTCTAGGAAGTGGAGTGTGAAGGCTCAGCAATTAGAGGTTTAAGAGCTGCTGAAACCTTGGCTGAGATGAAAGAAAGTCACTTTTCTCTGGCCAGGCTTTTAATCTTCCTTGATGATCCATTTCTGCCTGCCATGAAGAAGGTGCTTGTTTGAGAGGCATTATGTGGATACAGCTGGAAGGTGACAAGGAGAGGTCACAGAGCTGCTCAGTCCTTGGTCAGCTCCGCCCAGATGACATAAAGCTCTCAAAGATTTTATAAGCAAAGATGAGAAGCAATGTGGCGCTTGTGGCAATTGCACATCAATTAAGGTTCTTGGTTGTCTGATGGACAAAGGGGTTCATTCCAAAAAAAAAAAAAAAAAAATTTAAAAAAGAGGGGCAGAAATACTACATTAGGTAGCATTTTCTAATTTCCCTTAGAAGGAATTAGGCATGGTAGCCCTCTGAGACATAATAAAAATACTTGAGCATGCGGGTCATAGAATCATAGAATGGTTTGGGTTGCAGGAGACCTTGAAGGCCATTTAGAGCAACTTATCCCCTGCAATCTGGGGACATTTTCAACCAGATCAGGCTCCTCAGAGCCATGCTCAATCTGATCTTGAATCTTTGCAGGGATGGGGGATCTGGGCAATTTGTGCTAGTCTTTTACCATGCTCCTTGTAAAAAGTTTTCCTTATATTTTATCTAAATCAACCCTCCTTTTGTTTAAAGCACAGGCCATTCTCCCTTATCACTACAAATCCTCGTCAAAAGTCCCTCTCCGGCTCTCTTGGAGTGCCCTTAGGTAGTGGAAGCTCCTCTAAGGAACCCTACAGAGCCTTCTGTTCTCCAGGCTGATCAACACCAGTTCTCTCAGCCTTTCCTTTGGACCCTCCCCAACAGGTCCATGCCTTTCCTGTGCTAAAGGCCCCAGAGCTGAATGCAGTGCTCCAGGTAGGGTCCAGTGATGGACAAAAGTTGTGCCTTGGTTTGTAACTAAGGCTTTGCTCTCCAGTAGGTCTGGGGTAACCTTATCTCAAAACCTAACCTTCTCCACTGAGTGTAATTGCATGATCTGTGGGACAATTCTGGCTTCATTCTAGCACTTAATCAAAGTCAATCCTCAAACTGACGAGTTGGTTTCTTTTCTCCTCACTTCCTGCGTCTGCCCCCTGCCCTCCCAAATAATTCTATACTGTTAAATCAGAATGTAGAGAAGGTGAATCCCTGGGATAAAAGCAGTGAAAATGCATATAGACCAATTACAGTATTGTGGGAAGAACATCTATTATTTTTTTTAACTCCTACTGCTATGATCCTGTCACTTGAGCTGTCTGGCACGTGCCTTGCCCTTATGAGCCAGTTCAGTTACCTAAGAAAGTATAAAGTACCTGTTTGTTTTTCCGCTTCCCAGAGCCATCCTGGTGTACCTAAACCTCTGTTATCACGTGAAAAGGGGCAAGGACAGAGCCAGAGTGCCCTGGCAGACACAGGGGAGAAGAAGCTTACACTCAGTAGCCATTGAGGGTTCTGAGACTCCTGTAAGGTGTGAGGTCTGGCACTTCTGTAATTATTTTCAACCAACTTTGTGTAAGGGTTGGTGTTCTTGGGCAATAACTGTGTGGAAATAGACAAGGCAAATATCAAAACCACTCTGATTGCCTCATACCTCAGTAGTTGTTTCATTAGGCTTTCATTGAGTTGATTGATTCTCCTAATTGCTTTCAAAGAGTTACAGAGTGGAGAGCCTCTCTTCTTATTATTTTTTCAAGATCAGTGGTGATGCTTTGAGTCTCAATTCTTCTATTATCTGCCACCTTCAAATCAAAGTATAGAGAACACTTGAACCCTTTGTGATGCCATAAAAGATCTGTTTGTCCAACAGGACAGAGAGCTGGTAGAAGGATTGCACCTCATGCAACTCAGTCCCTCCCAACTATTGCCCTGGGAGAGCTGCAGATTTGTCTTTCACTTGACCCAGAGCCATGTGCCATCTCGCTGTTTGTATTTCACTCGTGACACATTCCCTCTACAATCCCTTTTACCTGTTTGGAGTATTAGGTTTGCTACTGGAATGTGGGAATACAGCATTTTGACCACACTAGTGCGTGCACTAAAAATTATGAGGAGACATTGAGCAGATCAGAGTGGATAGTGCAATGACCTGTCATAGACTTCAGTTGTCATATTTTCCATGAAGTGTTAGCTTACACCCTTTATCACAGCCACATTACACTGGACCTTAATTTTTTTTTTTTTTTTTTTTTTTTTTTTTTTTTTTGGAATCTGTAGTGGATGCCAGCAGGTGATTTGTTTCAATGCCAAAAGGAGGATTTTGGCTAAAGCTGTGATGTAATTGCTACTGTAATTGACCTCATGCAGGAAAGCCAAGAAACCTGTCCCACAAAAGCATCTGTAGCTTCTGTGCTCCAGGTTGCTGTTTTCAAGCCTGACTAATGTGCAGTTGGCTCTCAGGATGCAGATGAAATACCCTTCTGCCCTTGTTTCCTCCCAAAAAAAAAAAAAAAAAAAAAAAAAGAAAGTGTAGCAGCACTGCCATAGCAGTGCATAAAGCATTGGGTCTTTTATAAAAAACCATGAATGTAGCAAGTTATAATTATGGAACTCAGAGGCAGAACAAGAGCTCAGATTAACTTTAGTCTACTCTGGAGACTTTTAATTATGAACACCATGGGGAAATGTGGAGTAACATGAAAAAAAAAATCCCCAAGTCTAAAATGGACATACAAGGATATTAATAAGAGAATTTGCAATGCAGAAGAGATGAGATGTAGAATAGTATTGCCATCTGCAGTCATTAAAGTACGGATTTGTTCTTGCTTGCTTTCACTGTTAGCCTGAGTGATCACAGGAATATTTGCTTCTCAGTTAAGTAAACTAGCTAATTGCCATACTAAAATGTCTGCTTCTCTGAAAAGGACAATTGGAAAGAACTCCTTCTTGAGGGAGAGCAGGAAATTGGTAATTTACAGTCTTTTAAATTCCTATGAATTTAAATTCTCCAAAGTCTGAAAATAAACTTTTTCACCACCCTGATATGTAGTGAGGACTAGGTTGCTTGTACAGCTGAAGTGTCATTAATACAGTACCGATGCTATTCCTGCTTTGCCATCCATTTTTGGTGTCTTTTCAGGAAAGTAATCTATCCTTTATAATTATGAATTTTGAACCAAGAAGACTGAGTCCAAAAAGGGCTTTTTTTTCCTCCTCTCTGATGGCACTGGTGAATAATGATTTCGAAGAAAGGCTGAGTCTTGTAAACTTAGGAGTTCACTGGAGGAGAAAAAAATATGATAAGGTAAAGCATATGTTTTTATCATTGCTATGCAAACTTCCTGGATTTTGAACCACAAATATCAGGAGACTAGTTACATGATGATACAATTTTCTCAATGTTGATGGATATGGATAACATGTTACTGCCATTCAATTTTAGACAACATTTATGTGTGAATACCTCTCTAAGCCACACATTTTCTTAATTTTATTTTTTTTTTTTAATTTTTCAATATATTTCTTACTCATTTGCATGCCAGAATAATTCCCGAGTTTAGTAACTGGGGTTTTTTGGGGGGTTTGTTTTTTTTCCCTAAGGTTAAAAGCCTAGCTGGGAAAAGGACTTCAGCCAAATCTGAAATAACAAAATGGTTTGAAGTCTGAGTTGTTAATCTTTGACCTTTCATAGCCACTGAAGATATCACACATGTGCATCAGATGCTCTTGTTAGAAACAGCAAAGTATCTTTTGTCAGCTTTGGGGGCAATTTACACCAAGGTTGTAAGGCAGTCTTCATAGATGACCTCTCCAAATAACTTTCTATCCCCGATTATAATAACTTACCAAGGTCTTCAGGGATGGAAAAATAACTTGCACGAATATTTTTCACTACTTATTTTCTCCAAGCCTAAAGAAGCACTAATAAAATAATAATCCAGTGATAATAATGGCATTGTTAGCATCATGACTCCAATGTTCATATTTACAAAAAAAACAAAACAACACCAAACTTTTTTTCCATTGATAAAACATGGCTTTTAATTTTCCCACAGAAATTGGAAGTGGTAAAATTATCCAAAGGACATCTTCTTCATGGATCAAATCTGCAACTGGACTAAGTGTGCATGCTATCTAGTTTATGACTGAGTTTACATTTATGTAACAGCCTCTGGCCTTGCAAGGATGAAGGCTCTACTGCCTGCTAAGCAATCTATTCCAGTGTATCTTTGCTAGACCTCAAAGATTTTAAACTTAATCCTACACTATTTCATATCTTAGTCTTGCTTCTGTTGTGCATATAAATATTTCAGCCACTCTGACAAAAATGAAAGCGTTGAAGAGATGCAAATTCACAGAAGCTGCAGCCTGATGAAAAGTTTATTTTTGTTTTATATTGAATAATGCCACTGGCTAGGTCATCTGTGAACATCTGTGATCCATCGATCTACCCACATAAATATCAATGCTTTGAGATAAAAGTCTAAGTCAATAAACTTTATGGCTGTGGCAAACTCATTACGCTGTGCGTGTTATTCTGTCACAGGAAGCCATGAAAACAATGCTGAAAAATTAAGAGCTAGGCTTGACTATGAGATTTAATCCTGAAGTCCACTATAAAACAAATGGGTTTTGAGAGGAGTTCCAGTTAAGATAGCAGCTATTGTATGAATGTTATCTTTAATTAATTAAAAAAGAGCAGGAACAGAGTGGTCTTCATGTTTTACCTTAGATTAATATGAATTTCTAATGCCCAAAAGCAGGGCTCCTAAATCCTTCACAGAATAACAAACCAGAGATTGAGGAAAGCATAAAGATACGTAGTTTGGATAAGGGATAACATGGGCATTTCTTAACTTCACTGGAATAAACTACCTAGACTTAGAGGGGTAAAAATTGTCCCTGCTTCTAGGAGGAATTTGTCCCAGACTAATTGCAGGGTTACTTTCCAAATTTTCCCTGATTTTCTGATTCTCTATCAGCACCAAGTTAGAACCTTTAAAGTCTACATCTAAAAGAAAAAAGAAAAAAATCAAAGAAGGAAAGAAAGGAAATAAATAGAAAGGAAAGAACATCACCATCATCACCACTGAAGATCATCTCTCAAGGCAAATTATGAAAATGCCATTTTCCATTATTTTTTTACTCACCAGGAAACTGGAGGAGGCCAGTAAGAATGGACTAGATTTTCTTTTAAGTCTCCTTCTCCAAATATTAATATAGATTATGAAACAAAGCACAATACTTGTTTTTTAAAGTCCTTTTCTGAATTTCTGAGCTACTGGCAGTACCAGTATATGGGATGAATATGAGAGTTGGGGTTACTACACAGAGTTGCATGCTGGCCATAAAAATGTATTTATCGGGGTAGGTGTTTCTAAGGCATAAAGTTAGTTGTTTGCTTTAAATTATGATACAAGGCAAATTTCACCTGCATTTCATATGATTTAGGCACTTCAAATTAGCCTCTGTGACACATATTTCTTTATTGCTCTTGGTTAGGAAGGGGAAATCACCTCATGTCCAGAGGTACTAATGGACAGTCCCTGAGGAGAGCAGCTGCTTTGGGAGAATGATGAAATAAGATTACACCAGAACAGGTATAAGTAAAATAATTCATCCTAGTTTAAAGTTAGTACAGCAAAAGGCCAATCTGATGTGACATATTAAAGCTGATTGCTTAAGATCTACTTCAGGAGGATTTGGGATCTTTAACTGACTAAAACAGATTATGACCTTATAATGGTGGGGAAAAAAGATGGTAATGTATCTAACATTAGTCTGGTTAAAACTGTCATAGATTAACAGTTGTAGCAAAAGTACATTTCAGTAAAAGATTCAGCTGGATATGTGAGAAAAAGTTTGGGGGTTTTATTTATTTCTTTTTCTTCATAGAGCAATTTTAACTTGTTCTGGCCAAAACCACCCAAAGTAATACCCCACACTGCCCTTACTCATTTGCTGATGGTTTTACAAAGCTTCATTCTAAACTCCATGTAAACAGTGTGCTTTAAGTGCCATTCAAAAATAAATTGGAATTTAAATTCAGAATCTAAAGGTATTTCTGCATGCAATAGCTAATATCTTTGGGTGAAATTGTGCTCTAAGTGTTTATGATCATCTGCAACTCTGCTCATGCATTCATCTTCTCATCTACTAAGAATCTTAAAACAGACAGAGCACAGATATTGTGGAATTATTGCACCAAATAGTTTTGGTTAAAAGGAAAATGTTGAGTTATCAATAGAACAAGAATAAAGAAACTGAGTAATCTCCAATGACCATTACAGTCCTATGAAGTTCAGACTGGAAGTGAGACATGGTCAATTCTCAGAAATATAAACCATTGTGGCAGAAGAAATTGAAGTAGTGAAATTTAAGATGGGCAAATGACTGTTCAGTTTTATCATTGTTGGAAAATCGATTAATCTCCTTTGAAAATTATTAAGGAAAAGATATTTTATTTCAAAATATTGGAGATCATTGATTCTTTTAATTAGAAAATTTCATTTTTGTGACTTTTGTGTGGTTTTTACATGAGCTTGCTTTCTTTTCTTCTTCTATTTGTAGAGTTTGCATTGTTCACAATACGAATTTCTACTCCTCAACTGTCTGAGAATCTGATAATGAGAAACTTCTAGTAAAAGAAACTTCTATAGTGTCTCTTTTGGACATCTTAAAAAGGTGTTTATGCATTGTTTTTTCTCTGATAATGGGACTCCAGAAGTGTTGTGGGACAGGACTATCCTTAGGTGGAAAGTCCCTGACCTTATGATACACACACACACACACACACACACACAGAGAAGTGTTTTTCTCCTATTAATTGATAGAGGGCTATTGAGAGCTCTTCACTTACATTTGATGGTACCACTGGAGAACAGAGATTGAGTGATGTCATTCCTTTCTCTTTTCTGCTTGTTTATACAAGTTCTGGGCAGGGATCTTTTCCTTTACCCAACAGGTCTGCTGCAGAGACCTATAGGAGTTATAAGCAAGTCTTGATCCCAGCAGAACACAGTGAAAACATGTTTAAACATATATTTTTGTCCATTGGCCTCAATAGCACCTAAGGGCTGTTTCAAGTGTTTCACCAAAGACTCACTGCTCAAAACATGACAAAGATGAAGGTTTGCATGTTCTTATCCCATTAGGTGATATTAAAATCTGGATTCTGGTGTTGCTGAAGGGAAACAAATGATGCAGTGGGTGGCTGCATACACTCCCAGGCGAGTTCTTCTGCTTTTATTTTTTTCCTCTTTTACCATGCAAGAAAGATGCTGAAGGATTGGATTAACATGCATGCCAAACTCCTTTAAAAAAGCTTTTTATTACAGATTAAAAAACAAAAACAAAACAAAACAAAAAAAAAATCAAAACAAAAGAAACCACAAAAAACAACAACAAAAAAAACCAACAAAAACAACAGCAACCAAAAAAAAAAAAAAAAGAAACAAATAACCAAAAAAAAACCAAACCAACAATGTGTTTAGAATGTACAGAAGCAAACTCAGGTATAAGCAAAAGTGCCATCTGTGCCAGGTCACAAGTCTGTGAGGCATTAGGGCTCTGTGCCTGACAGGCACCATTAATGCACGATGACAAAGGACACCTCCATGACATTACACACCACAGATGTGAAACACCAGGCAGACCTGTAACAAAAATGTGTTTCAAGTGCACAGAAACAGACAAGAAAAAAAAATCAACCTAAATTTATTCCACTAAGAAAATTTTCTTGATTCGTTTTATTATTGTTATTTCGGTTGGTTGGTCAGTGGCTGGTTGGTTGCTTGGTGGGTTGGTTGTTTGGTTGTTTGGATGTTTGGGGCCTTCTTTAACTTTGTTTTGGGCTATTTTGTGTTTGTTTTTCAAAAACACCCTAATATACCTGGCATGTTGTTTATAAAAGTCTGAGTGAAGCCCTCAGTGATGTTACTTCTGCTCTGTGATGAATGGTAACAAACTGCAGCATCTCAGCTCTGTGTTTGATCTCTACCCACAGAGGCCAGATGGTAACATTTTCTTCCTAGAAAAAAATGAGTATTTCTGAAAAATCTGAGCTGTTATGAATTTTGATATTCTCTTATCTGCATATTTCTTGTGGAAGAATGAAACGTCCATTTTACAAAAAGGGTAATTATAGTTTTCAACATGAACTTTCTAGGTACAGTGGGTCAGAGTTGAATATCGAGTAATTAGATTTTTTTAAATGATTTATTACTAGTTCCTTAGTTATTTTGACCATTAATCATTTCATTGTGTCCCTTTGTTGAGAGCTATCTAGCATCTTGGACTTGCCAGTCTTTGACATGGAACATAATTTTAAATAGGTTATTTAATTGATATAGGTACAAGAATCCTGGAGCAGAGGTGTCCAAAAAGTGTGCTGGTAATTCCAGCATCTGACTACTAATTATCCATTTCTCCTAACCAGCTTTGTCATCGAAGTTGAATAAATGAAAAGGGCTTCCAACATATAGGGTTAATAGTACTATAAAAATATTTTATGGATAAATTCTTTCTCTGCATTCCAGGAAAAAGAATTTGGAAGACTGTATATAAATGCATCATCTGGTGACATTTACCCTAATAGTATAATTAAGACAGAACTAAATTAAGAGCACTCTTAATGGGCTTTTTCCATGTCACTTATTATTTATATATCACAGCCAGTTCTGTCTTTCTTCATATTTCACATTTATATTTTGGAAGCATGGAAAATAATCTGCTAGGCATTGTACACATACATCATGATAAAAATATCTCTTCCAAGTAATTTTTTATTTGAAAGAAAACATTTTGTCTTACTCTCCCTTCACAATCTTCAGATTAAGGACATAGTCTTACTGATTTTATAGCTGTGCTTATGCCCCTGGCTTCTCTGCGTCAGAGAAAGACTAGACATGTAGGTCCACTGTGGTAAGGGACCTGGAAGTGTTTCTGGAGTTAAAAAATGTCAGTAGTCCAAACCTCAGCCAACTCTGGTTAATCTTTCATAATTCCAGGTGAGTTACAGGTGGGAGTAAGGACTATGGGAAATGGAGACTTAAATAGTTTCAAGTTTTTTAATCTCTCCTCATCTGGAAACCTTAGTCACTTTCATTGCTTTTCCCAGGCCTTTTCTATTCCTGCCATGTTGAGTAGACCAAAGCAGAACACAGTGTTCAAGGTGACAGTAGACTACACCACTGATTTATCATTCTTCCCTTTATGGCACCTAGTACAAATGAAAAAGTTACAATCATGAAGTAAAGTTGCAGCTTTCAGCTCCTGGTGTATACTCCTTACAAATATGGCCTGTGAGACTCCAAATAAGAAAAGAAAAAAAAAGAACACATCACGTAATGGATATTTAGTAGATCAGAGGGTATTTTGAATTATCTTTGGACAGTTTCTTTCAGCAGATAAATCAATATTCAGCCTCTTCTTTTGTCAGGTTGTGATGGGCTTTTGTTTACATCTGAAGATTAAAAGCAGCACAGTGTTAGAATATTCAGTGAAAGCACCGTGATAGATAAGATGTCAAGGAGAGCTCCAGGAACTACAACAATGCTTTAAAAAGATAAATAAATATACAGTGTTATCTTCTGAGCTGAAGCCTCATACAGCTTCACTTTTAAATATGTATGACCAGAACCTGTTTTGTTCGCACATTTGTAAATGTTCTCTTACAATGCAAACCAGTAGAGGATGGAATAGATTACCTGTGGAAGTTGCCACCATACCACAGGGATATTCAACAGCCAAGTGGTGAAAGCAGCCATGAGGATGGGCTGTAAAAAGCAGCTCTATGCTGGTCAGGACCCAAGAGAAATTCTTGGGGAGCTTTAGGGTTGCTGTCTTTTCCCCAAATCACTGACTTTGCCCTCAGATGGCAAGAAGTTTTTCACTCGATCTCATCAGCATCTGAGGAAAACAAATCTACACTTTTGAGAAAGATCTCGCATCTGTCTGGTGTCATATTTCCAGCTGTCTGTCTGGTGTCTTGAGAAATTCACTGAGTAAGTTTTATGTGGCTGGTTCCTCTGACTGGGGTAGCCCAGCAGAGCTGGAGGCATTGGATTGATAGACAAAAATGAATCAACAAATATGGGCAAGCATTGAGCCTTGGAGAATATTCTGGGGGCTATTTCTATATGCACAGTTTTTTTCCTTACTCCACATCTCTGTTTCGGCTATTTTCAGATGCAACATGCTGGGATAAAGTAACTTGAGTTTAAAGTTAGCGTAATTTAATTTTTTTGTAGGTCTGGTCTTAAAATGTGATGATGGGAAAAAAAAAAAGATAATTAATTTCCAGTTCTTCCTTCCTGAGGACATATTATATATATATATATATATATATATATATATTATTATATATATATACACATATATATATATTCAAATAGTTCTGCATTCTCAGAACCTTTCCCCCCCACCAAAAACAAACAAAACAATACTGCCTTGTTGCCTTTTCCCCCAGCCTGGAAAAGAAACTCGAGATCATTTTAGCAAGGAGGTAATATAAAAGGGGATCTTTATTTTGAAGGTCTTCAGGAGCAGTTATGGAAAGGTGTCCATAAAAGCCCAGCCCCTCCAGGGGTGAGTACATATTTATAGCTTTTAGGAAATTAGCATAATTGATTAAGAGCACCAATAAGGAGAACAAGTGGTGATTCAATTCCACCCCCAGGTCCAGCCCCTTCTCTGGAGCCCCTCTCAGCACTGGCTGCACTCTGCTTATGAAAATGTACCTCAGAGTTGTTCTCGGCCTTGGTTCCCAGGAAGAACCGAGATAGGACAGGGCCTTGCACCCCCTGGGCTTGGAGCTCTGGAATTTGTTTTGCCTTTCTGCTTAGGGAAAGGCTATGGAAAGGTACTGGAAAAACTAGCTATTAATATAGTAGGCTACAGAGCTACAAAAATATGTGCAGAGAGTACAGAGAACATATAAAAGAAAAAAGGCAGAAACCAAACGGCATCAATAGCATTACATTGATATATGTTGCAGGAATTAAAAGTCTTGGTCAAATCACACTAGAACAATTTCCCATGCATCAGTGAAACGCTAACATATTCCCTCTATATTGAAAGAGCACCTCTGGTTTCTTCACTGATCAGTTTAAATACAGCTGTTATTAGAAAACAGTTTCATACTGTGTAACTTTACACAGACAGGCTGTTGGAGACGTGCACAGAGCAGTGAAATGGGAAAATGTTCCAACAAGCCACAGTGGAAATCGAGGGAGTCCTCCTGGACATGCTCTTTCTTTTACTGTGGACTAGGAGGTCAGAGGGAATTTGGCTTCTTCCCACTTTTTGAACTTGTTCTGAGCTGGTCCCACAGTTGCCAGAACCCATTCTGCGGGGCAGACAGCTTCCTCAGAGAGGTGGAAACAAGAAAATGTAGCCACATTTACTGGGGCAGTTTGAAAGTCACTCAAAATCTGCTTGGCTTCTACGCAGACAAAAAAAGCACCAGCTCCTGCCCCAAAGAGTTAATTATCTAAGGGGAACCTGAGGGTGCAAAGGGAAAGCTTTGGAAATGGTACTAGGTTCTGTAGTCACAAGAGCTGCCTAAAATTCTGACACAGCTCAGGTTTCGAAAGCTGTAGTGTTTTCATGTCAAAATAAAAGAATTAAATAACTTTATCCCAATGCAGAATTCTCTTTGAGAGAAAAAGCTATTTCTCAGTGAAAAACAGAATGTTTTTTCACCCTCCCTTACATTCCCTTTAAAAGTATGCAAAGAAATCAAGGTTAACAGACCCTTATTACTTAATCAAAAGTCCTTCCTATGATTTTTATTGAAATAAACAACTGATTTCATTATCTGTGTGACCTCCAAGACATATATTACAGCTTGCCCCATGCAGTGTTTATGGTATCAACAGAAATGAATAATTCAGACATCTGTCCCAGCCACTGTATTTTTATCACCACTTAAGTCATCTTTGGCTATATTTTCACCTCTCAGTCAGAATCTTGCCCTCTCTTTCTCTTTGCTTTCTATAGCCAGAAAGCAAATCATTCAAAACAGAATATTCAGCAAATTAGCACTAGTGTTAAATATTATAATATAGGCTGTACAAGCAAGCTATTTGTCCAAGCAAGTAATTGCTTCATTGTCCATTTAAATGCAAAATTAGGGGGAAAAAAAGAAAAAAAAAAGATTAAGCAGAAAATTTGGACATTACAGCATGCAAAATGCAAATTTATGGTTAATATGTTGCGTATATAAAGGGGTCAGACACATTTTACATTTGGCAATGCAAAAAACACTAGTAAATTCAACTGACTTTACCCATATCACATTTATTACTCAATCAACACAACGTTTATTTTACAAGGGTGCTGAAGTTTTTGATCAAGTCAGAGCACATGGAGCTCTCCATGGGCAGTCAGCTAAGTGTGTGCTTCAGTACAACAGAGGTTTGAGGCAAAACACAGAGCCCATCATTCTTGGGAAAAAAATAAGGAAAAAAGACTCTCCCACTAGAGTAATTTTGTTCCCTTGAATTGGGTCTGACTGGGGTAAAGCTCACAGGCCTTACACTGCTGTACTTTGCTTTGGTAGCTGGTGCTGATAACAGAGCAGTGTTTTGGCTACTGCCAAGCTGTGCTGTCCCTCTGACATTCCTTCCCCCACTGAAGGGGATGGGGGTGGGCAAGATCCTGGGAGGGGACACCAGCAGGCCAGCTGAGCCCAGTCAGCCAAAGGGATATTCCATCCCATATGACATCAGCTCAGATATATAAGGGAAGGAAGACAGGAGGAGGGAGAGGCACTTGGGACTTGTCCATGTTTGCCTCCTCGAACAACCATCACGTGTGCTGGAGCCCTGCTTCCCAGAAAGTGTCCGGACATCGCTGCTGATGGGAAGTAGAGATTGATTGTTTTTCCTTCTGCTCTTGCGCGCACAACTTTCAACTTGCTTGTTCTATTTTTTCCCACTGTAATAAAACTGCCTTTACTCACCCTGATAGTCTTTTTCAATATTATCCTCTCCCCTCTCCCAGTGGGAGAGGGATTGATAGAGTGACTGAGTGGGCACCTGGCACCTGGCTGGGGTCAAGCCACGACATCCCTAAAATATGTTTTGCAAGCTGATCACATTTACAAGACTTGACTAATTTGAACTGATGTATTTGATTCTGGAGGGTTCGCTACTGGTTTTGTTCTGCCCATAACGCTGTGAGTTTGGGAAGGGAGAATGAGAAACACTACTTATTTCATTCACAGAAGCCACAGTCTGTCTGACCCCAGCTGCTCTTTGAAATCTGAGAAAAAGTCTTTATATTGTGAAGTAGTTTCCTGCATTTTGTGGGATGGAGATACATGGAGGATAAGAAATGCATGTCTGATCCACCATCCAAGTTTAACTGAACTAATTTGGGAGTTCAGGATAATCCTATATTCGTATTTTTAAGGGGGGGAGATACAGTTATATTTCAAATTGACGGAACAACTGTAGCAAATGTCTTTTTGCTAAAATTAAATTGTCCTCTATATTTGTATTTACTTTTCTAAAAGTTATAGAAAGCCATACCTACAATAAGCTAAAAGAGGTATAAAGTCTGCACAAACTGACACTGTTACTCAGACTTCCAATAGTTTAGTAACCCAGAAGAAATCTTATCTAAATCACATTCTCGCTTTTTGTTTCAGTTTGGTCAGCAGGCTCAAACAATGTGTGGACATGTGAAGCAGGAGAGAGATATGGGTGCTACCTCAGTGCAACTGATCCTTATATGGTACATAAGGAGATAAAATATCTTTCCTGTTTTCTTTCCCTTCTCAGTTAAAACACAATGGAGATAAAGAGAGATATAACCCACATGCTTGAACCTTTGATAGAAACCACAAGGGAAGCAGAAAAAGACAAATATCCCCCTAATGACAGACTCCTGATAGCACAAATCCAACTAATTTATTTTCCAATATACCCAGGGAAAAAAAGGAAAAGAAGGAAAAAGAAGTGTTGAGTTTGTGGAGAGGCTGGGAGAAGGAGAGGAGGCAGGCAGCAGAAAAGAAATGGAGAGAAGGAATACTTAATTATGAATTAAGGTACTGTCAGATGTGCTTTGCAGTTCACCATTAGGCTTTTCATTTACTGCCATGGTAGGACCAACAATCAGGGATTAAAGTATATTTTGTGTTCTTTATAAACCTGTAGAGCATTTTAGAGAGGGTATGCATAAATTTTATTTAAGGGCCTACACAAGTGGCTCATGTTTGTCTCTCTAAATGTTTGCATATTTCAGCATCATTTCCACTTGGCCAACACTTGGCCATCAATCACCTCGATTTCTTCTTCATGTACTCCATGAAGGGAAAAAAGCAAGAAGCAAAGAAGCAGAGAGGAGTTTAAAATGGTAGAGTATTGATGCCTCAATAACAAAACTTCACTTGATCAAAGTACAGCCAGAACAGACACTACCCGATTTCCAAACATATATGGGGCTGAGCTGGGATGTTAGGAGTATGTAACAGCATAGAGTTTCAGTTTGGGATTTTTTTTTTCAATTTAGCCACTTCACAGCTGAATAATTCTCTTAATGTCTTAGCTGTAAAACAGTGGTGTTGACTTCCACAGAAAGGCCCTGAGATCTCCTAATGAAACACATTTTACCAGAGGTAAGTGTTATCCCTTCTTGGGGACACACTTAAATTCACAGAGGGACCCTTGAGCACTGTAGTCATGTTCTTGTAATGACTGTGATTCAACCCCTGGGGCATTCAAGGTGTAACAACAGCCTTTTTCTTTGTCTTCTGGCACCATGGCTGTGGTAAAGGGAGACAGGAGCAGGGGATGGATATGGGGAGGACAAGGAACACCAAAGCAGGGAAGACAAGTATCTTAGTGTTGAGGCACTCATATGATACAAAAAACTATTTTGCATTCTAGTCCTGTCTCCTTTTAGAATTATGAATTTAAAATGCAGGTAAAAGCATTGCCACTTACAGCTCTGTACCTTCACTTAAATGCTCAAGTAATAAACTTAGGCGTAATGCTCACATAATTTCTCTCAGTAGTGGCATGCAAAATGGACAGTTTTAATATAGATAATTGAGAATACACCTATACCTACCTCCAGGATCAGAGAAATCTGTAACTAACATGACAGTTCCTCCTTTCAAGTTCCTGCTTGAAAAATGTGGAAATCAATCCCAAGCCTCCTGTTCCTGACCAAGCGGGGAAACCATGGATTCAAAAAGGCTCCTCTTCAGCATGTTTCCATTTAGCCTTCTGAAGTGCTTGGTCTGCCTACCTTGTGAAACCCAGAGGAGCTTAAAAATGATAGAGGAGTGAAAGGATGGACTGAGACAATATGGGAATGATGACAGGAAATTTTGGAAGTGTTAATGGATGTGACTGGAGGAAGCCAAGAGCTGATCAGCAAGAGGAGTGTACAGGTATTTTTGAGTATCTGACATTGTAAAGAAAGTAGGAATGTTCTGTAATGTTTTACCTTCATTGTGTCCAAATCAGTTTCTCCACCTCTTTGTGTGCTTTTTATAAGTAGTGAAATGGTGAAAGCTTTTTCTCCAGAGAGGAAATCAGATGGTGTAAACAGCTCTCTGAACGGCCCATCAAAAACTTAATGAAACAATTGAATGAAGGTGAGGGAAAAGTACTGGGTAAGGCAGATTTAAAATCAGTATTTAGGAACATTGGTAAACAGGAAATGTTGAAAGCAGTTATGAAAACATATCAGAAGAAAGGCAAGTCAACAAAGGTTACTTCTTCTGTGTCACAAAGGTTACTGGGTTGGACTTATGCCTTCTGTGTTTTTGTAAGAAAAGATTTTATGCATTTTATATTCTGACCCAAAAATTCTAGTTTGCTTTAGAGTTGCTGGCTGTTTCTTACCTGGACCAAGTTCTTAGTGCAGACTGTGTAAAGCCCATTTAAGGCTGAAACAAGCCTTCACCTGCTTGAACAGGGATGCTTGACTTTACAGCTTCAAAGCTGAACAAACTGGGGCTGTTCACTGTGTAGTAGCTGCACCAGAGGCAGAGGAGTAGTAGAAAAAAGAAAGAAAAAGAAGAAAAAGGAACAAAGGGAATAAAAAACTCAAAAAAACCCCCCTCCAAACAACTTTCAAGGAATGAGCTGATAAATATTTTTCTGTCTGTTCTTGCAAACCCTTTTTTACTCCTGGTTTAGCTATTTCCAAGTTCAAATATCTTTAGTACCTATGACCCTGGATGTTGCCATAAGTGTCTTTCAAATTATTGTTTTCAGCTGATTCTAGCAATAATCTAGCACTGTGCAAGTTCTTGCTAAATGTGTGGCAAACTTAGTCTTCTGCACATTCCAGATTGATAATGTCACCCAAACTCTTGCTGAATAGCAATTATCTTAGAACATCAGCAAACAAAAGTCAACAAAAACAAGTCCCTGCTGCTCAGAATACATAGTCTTATGTCTAAAACAATGTTTTCAGTCTTAAAAATTATATGTTTAATTGACAGATCTCTCTCAAAGTTACATATATGCAAATTACATCCTCTCTCTACTTCATTTTTCTGGCTTCAAGATCAGGATTTACAGCTATCTCTTTTTTAACTAAGCTATTTAAATCAAAGTCTGTGTAGTCAAGTGCTGATCAGAACATTAGCCTGGGTTCACACCCTCGGTCTGCCACAAAATGCTGGTGAGACCCCGGGCATGTCACTTAGCCTGTATTTTAACTTGATTTTCATCTCCCTGATGTGAACCATAAGCCATATTACCTCTCCAGGGTGTATGTTCAGTAATATTTTCAGTGAGCTTCTGTGATGGTTTTTCAAACCACATTATTACCTTGATAGATTTCGGATTGAACCGGTGCAGCACAGGAGGTATTTCTATTGTTTAGACAAGTTATCTTTGTCAAGCTGAAAGGAAAGAAAAAGATGAGAGAGAAAATGAAACCTACACCTCACTAAATAACTGGCATTAGGGATTTTATAGTTTGTGTTGCTTCTCTTAGAATGACGGGGATGTTGTTCTTATAATCCTTCACGTAATTTTCATGATAAGTGCTTGACTTTTTTAGTTAGCTTGAGTTTGCCCTGGGTGAGAGATGTGCATCACCTTGGGAATAATATCTTTTTGTTTTATGCATATTGCTGGTTGAATACCAGTGCTGAATGCTTTTCACATTTCCTGTATGATTTGAATGCTCTGTCTGAATCCTGACCTGCCATTGTTACTTGTGTCTTTTATTTCTCCTTTTAGTAGCATTCAATGTTTTATTTAATTTTTTTGTTTGGCTGGGTTTTGTTTTCCTTTCCCCTTTTTTTTTGTGCTTTTATTACAGCTATAAAAATGAAAAATTATTTTATTGTATATATACACAATTTCTTTTGAAATTTTCTCACTCATGACTGACTAATCACTACTAGGGGATATGGGAATCACTCTCAATAATGTGTTTTAAGAAGGGTATAAAACTACAGCGGAACAAAGAAAGAAATATTTACCACAATACAATATGGTGCTAAGATCTCTGTAGCATCTTAGTGCAGGCAATATTTTCTTTGCTGGCATGGTTATAACTGTATTACACACACAGAGGCACACACAGACACACACCAGCACAGCCACATTTTACCACCTCATGTTTCTCAGGAAAATGATCCCCCTGATCTGTCAGTATTTACCTGTGTCAAAGGCAGGGAAAGCATCTCCATATCATTTTCATTTCAGGGGACAACCTCAGTGGGGTCCTGCAGGCTGCATGTGGAGGCATCTGGAGTGTGCTTGTGGTCTAAAGGAAAGGTTTAAGTACAACCATCATCAGGTCTAAGTGCACCAGGAAGGGAATGCCAGGCAATCCACTAAAAAAGTCTGAAATAGAGATGTTAATGTGGACAAACCCACCCTTCATCCTAGAATTCACCTCTTTACTTTTAGATAATACTCTCTGGACTTGCAGTGATATTATAGCATTGTACTTCTATTCGGATACCAAATACACACTAAATTTTGTAAGAGAAGGGATTTTAATTACTCTAAGTTAAAGGCAATTATATCACTTGGCATTATTTTCTTGTCCTTTTTGTCATTTTGAAATCCCCTGTTTTCCCCGAAAGGATAAAGGGTCTCCCTCCTCCTACAAATATTGACATTTTTGAAATTCATTTTTCTGGCCAGCTTTGACATGTTTTTTGTTTTCATATGGACAGATATTACATTTTTTTTTTTCTGAATAAAAAAACGGAATTCTGAATTCTAATAACGCTTTATATTATCACATTTCTTAATTTTGTTAAGGAGGAAGTGTTCTAACAGAAAATGCTTAATGTTAAGCATTCCTTTATATCAAATCTATGTATGGAATGACATAAATACATGTTTTTCAACCTTTATCCTACATACCTTTACCTTAACAGCCAGGCAAATATGAATAAAAATAACAAAATTAAACTAATGTTTTTCTGCCTTTCCAAGATGATATATTTTAACCTATGAAAACCTAATGAGATTTTCTAAGTGTAAGGAGAGAGATGGGCACCTCCCAAGGGTGTCTCATCTTTCCAGTCTCAGACATTGACCAAAGATTAGATCTTTATGAACTGAATCCACTCATCTTTTTTTTTTTTTTTTTTTTTTTTTTTTTTGGGCTGTGGTCTTTATTGAATCATAGAATCACAGAATGCTTTGGGTTGGAAAGGACCTCAAAGATCGTGTCGTTCTCACTCTCCTGCCTTGGGCAGGTGTGCCACATTCTCTATATCCCTTAGAATGTAGGTGTGATTCTATGAGGTATTTATGCAACGATTTTTATTTTTTCATTCTTTCAAAAGTATTTTCTTCTTCTTTTTAGGGATTTTACACCTCTTCTTAAAAACCCACCCTATGAAGTGGCATCCTTTGAAGCCTGTGGAATACAAATCCACTGGAATAGTCCTTCTTTCCCTGTTTTTTCTGCTGTTTCAGTGTTTGAAGCAGAGGCCCACCACAACCTTTGGTGCTGGCAGTTCCCAACCCAGTGAAATGAGGTCACAAGTGCCCTCCCCCTGATGATGTTGGAATCCTCTCTGTGAAGGTGTCTCAGCCACAGAGGAGGGTCTAAAGTCCAAGGTCTGGTTTTGGTAACCACCGACACAGAAAGTGTTTTTAACCATCAGTTTTAGGAGCGCTCTCGGAGGTGCCAGTGAGCCCACCCTATGCCATTCTACAGCAGCTCCCTCAGCTTCTATTTCTCTGTTGTTTTGTTTCTTTTTATGGTTGCCTGTTTCTCTGCAGGTAGCTCAGCGATTAGCGAAGCAACCGACTCTGCCTTTTTCAGCTCATCTCAGGGTTCCAGGCAAAACAAGCCCATTTGAAGCCGAGCCCGACGCTCGCAATAATTCCCCATATGTTGATTTTCACACCAGCCTTGGGTGGCTGCACCTCATTATTTGATTTTCTCTGCATCAGTTTTGTTTGTGCGAGTGTGTGCATGTGTGCCTGTGCGTGTGTGGCTTTTTTCCCTCCGGTTTGAAGTCACTCTGACCTAAATAGAGGGAAGTGTGGGTGGCAGTTTAGTTGTAGGTGCCACTTCAAAGACTCAAAATGTTACAATCTGCAAATAAGTACTTTCAGGGAGGGGTGAGGGGTAGAAGGCATCAGTGTGTATTCGGGGATGTCACTTCTGACAGGACTAACAACAGATGAGCCCCAGAGGCTCTGATTTCTGCGGGTATTACACCCCACATGTCTCTAGAGCTTAGGGGGTGGATTTTTAAAAGATTCATTTGCATATCACTAGACCTAATGCAGTTAAGTTTATGATTTAGTAAAACCGAGCTAAAAGGGAAATACCACAAAAAGAAAATATATGATTATGCTTAATTAAATCAAGGAAAGATCCCAGTTTCCCAAAGATCATTGGACTAGATAGGAGGGGGAAAAAAAAAAAAAAAAAAAGAAAAAAATATTGCTATGAACCATGATCAAACACATTCAAACCCAGAGTGAGAATTACCAGGAAAAGTAAACTACATTAAGCAGACAATATAGCTTTTACCATAAGATTTAGCTGTATATGTAAAACAAAAGCACTCTTGGGATTTGCGCATGTGTGTGGTTAAGGATGATAGTCACTTGCTTTAACCTGTTACTGCTGTTAAGTACAAGCCCATCACTCAGCCACATCTGCTTACTCTGTGTAGTGGGCTCTGACTTTCTGTGAGTTTAAAGATTCATAGGAATGCAGAAAAAAAATAGGCATGTGGGCAAGTTGTGGCTAAGACTGGGCCGTGGAGCGCTCCTCGGCTTCCTAGTTGTAAGTCCAATTTATCACATCAAGTTAACTTTCACATTTCCACTTTCCCTACAAACTCCTTTGGGAGCACCAGGCATTACTTGTCTTTCCATTCATGCTTTCCAGTCACTTTCTTGGAGAATCATTTTCACTCTGTAAATCACTTGATGAAAAATTATTCTTCAGGAAATTAATACTGAGAACATGTTTTAGAAGGCAGAATTGTAACACTAACACTGAGAAATGTGCCTGTTTACTAGGAGAGAAAGGGAGCTGTAGCCTCTGCTTCTGGGTGACAGAGACAAGCCCAAAGCCCACTTCAGCCACAGTGCCCCATTGGGCTGCATCCTTACGGCTCCTCACTTTGTGCAGCCACCAGCAGAGTGATGTGAGTGACCTCACCTTTAGCTACAGGTGACTCCGTTTCAAAAGCCAAGGGGGTACCCCTTAAAGATGATCAGCAGATGTCCAGAGGGTCAGGGAGGGTGATTCTCCCTCTCCACTCTGCTCTTGTGAGATCTCCAGCTGCAGTGCTCCCTCCAGCTCTGGGCCTCCCAACACAAGAATATTGTGGAGTTGTCAGAATGACTCCAGAGGAGGCCAGTAAGTTGGTCATGGAGCTGGAACATCTCTTCTAAGAGAGGTGGGATTGTTCAGTCTGGAAAAGAGAGGGGCATTGTTGCACATTTCAGTACTACAGAGGCTATCAGAGAGCTTGAGAGGGAATAGGACAAGGGGTAAGGCTTTAAGATGAAGGAGGATAGAATTAAATTAGGTATTATGAAAGAATTCTTGGCTGTGAGGACGGTGAGGCCATGGCACAGGTTTTCCAAAGAAGCTGTGGCTTTCCCATCCCTTGAAGTGGTCAAGACCAGGATGGATGGGGCTTGGAGCAACCTGGTCTGGTGGAAGGTGGTCCTGCCTATGGTAGGTGGTTGGAAAAATATGATCTTTAAGGTCCCTACCAACCCAAACCATGCTATGACTTTACAAGTGAAGCTATGTCCTTAATATTTCTTCCAAACAACTTATCTATGCTAATCTAGGCTTATTAACTCTGTTTTTAAACTAAGATATTTAATCTTGCATCTTTTTTTTTTTTTACGTATACATAAAATTTGGAAAATATAAGCTAGCTTCCATAAAATAAGGCAGGGTTTTTGTTTACAAACATACCTGGGGGTAAGTGCTTTTGTGTGATCTTTTAGTAATAAGGAGAAATTCTCTCACACTTGGGGGAGAAATACAAGTAATACGACAGCTGTAACAGAGTAAGAACTTGGGTGGTTGCCCATCTGCACAATACTTCAAACTGCCTTGTTTGTCTTTCTCTAAATGTAAAAAAAAAAAAAAAAAAAGGGAAAACACAAGTTAAGGTAATTCAGGGGCCATAAAGACAGTAAAGAAGGATCATATTAAGGCTTGCAGTTAAGGCATTCTCGTGAATTCTGGGAAATGTAGGTTGGAGCTTTCTGATACAAAGGAGGGACATCTGTGTAAAACAAAAAGTGAAAAGAGAATGCAGCAATCTGAGGTACACAATATGCTATTACACTTCAGAACAAGACAGACTGTGATCTGCACAAAACCCAGCACTGCCACCTAAGCAGATTGAGGTGAAAGCAGCTGCTGGACTGCTGGCCTATGTCAAGATGATGGCTTTGGCTACAGGCAGTAATGGAGTTTTATGGAGTTCTGCAAGTCTTGTGGCAAAAGAATGGAGACACCGGTGAACACTGAGATGTCCCAGCAGTTAGGATAGGGTTTTGTGAGAAATTATAACAGATTTAGGTGCTTAAACTGTGTCTAAAGTAAATTTTTCAGTCTAGGTTTTTACAGGTATGAGTCTTACTGGCTCTGTTCTTTTGCAATGAACAAAATATCTCAAACATCTACATATTTTGATTGTCTCTTAGACCCTTCACACAATATCTCTTTAGGCTAAAGAAAGAAGAAGCTACAACAATAATTCTCTGCATTTGAGTCTTACAGTCAATGAATAAGGTAGTGTTAATTTCACCTCATATTCCTAATAGCTTCAGAACCATTAATTTCCTACCAAAACCATAAACTCTGCTGCCACTGTCGCTGGCAGTGCAGCCCCCTGCTCATGCAAAGAGCAATGCTTCACTCTGGTGCATCTTTACCAAGCTCTGTTGTCCATCAGGGATGCAGAACTGACAGCAACCTTGGCTGTCTACAGAGTGAACTCATCAGCCAACGGGGAGGGAGATTGATGCCTCTGCACCAGGAAGGTTTGGCCAGCCAAGTGCTTCTGCAGTACTGCAAGACCTCAGCAGCAGCTGCTTAAGCTATTCTGTAGAAAGGCTCATGTTTAGAAAACAATTTTGGTGTCATAATGGACTCCCCACTGCCATGGTTAGATGGAAAATTATTCAATTAGATGGAATTAAATTATTATAGTAGCTGCTTGTTATTGTTGTTGTTGCTGTCATCATTGTTATTTATTATTTACTAAGTGCCAACTGGACTCAGTAATGTTCATATCTGCTAAATGTTGGGAGAAGAGTTACTTTAAGACATACAAGACAGCAATGTAGGTGTGCACAACCATTTGTTCATAAAGGACTGGGTCAGGATGTTCTTGCAGAGGTCACCGTAGAAATATCTCTTAAATGTAAGCCTAAACGGAACACACTGCAAGGAGAAATACTGTCTTAATATAAATATATTAAAACAAAAAAGAGATAAAAACTACTTTTAAGCTTTAAACAAGTAGGCAGAGGAAAAGGGTTCTTAGGAACATTTTCTGGAAGAATAAAGAGAATGAGGCAGAGGAACATGCTCCTGTGAAGAATGGCTCTGTTGAGCTCCAGAGGTCTCAAGCAGTAAATGTTATTCTATTTGATATTGCTCATTCTTTGATCAGGCCTTCTGGAGCAATATAGGGAATATATTCCTTCTAAATCTTAACATTCTCAGTTTGTGTTGGGGTGAAAGGCTGTACAAACTAAAAGATCAGACCCTATATCCATAAGAAATCCCAGAAATATTGTATGGAGTTATTTTTCTCTCTACTTCATCTATTGGTGTTTTAATTTCTTTGAAACTGGAACTGAATTTTTAGAAGTAGAGATTCATAAGCGTCTCATCCTGCTTTGAAAGCTTCAAAAGTGCTGTAGTGCAAATCAAGTCAGTTAATTACTCAAAGCAGTATCTTTATGCTTTTATACAGCAAGAAGTTGAAATACAGAAAGAGTCCCACAACAAGTATTAAAAAAAAAAATCTACTTATTGAAATAGTTCCATTAAGTCACTCTTTATCTTTTTATCTGATTTTTTTCTTCCTGAGTTTATTTTACAATGCTATATCTATCCATCTTTTCAGGAATGACTTTATGTCCTTTGAATCCATGTATTCCAAATAGTTCATTCCATATTTTGCCCGGTTCACCTCTTCAAATGTCCTTCCTGAAGTTCTTCATTTTCTTCACCCTCAACCTATTCTCTTTTTCCAAGTTCCCAACTTTCCAATTCCAGTTACTCGCACAATTTTAAGGATTAAAGTCTCATTTTATTTAATGGAGTGTGCACAGCTATATTTCATTATTGCCAGAAAAATCCATATGCCACATTTTTAAAAATAAATCCCCACTAGAAATGTTGGAAACCTTACAGACTTTGATTGAGTTGCCCCAGGTCAAACTGAACATCTGGGAAAGAACTTCTGCCTAGGAAATGGTTGTGCATCCTTGAATACTCCAGTGGCCTCACTCTTGGAATAGGTTTGGTGAAACTGTGTATAAAATACAAGGATATCATTAAATATTTCCATATTCCATATCTTTTCTTCTGCACTGTTCTACCAGCCCAATAGTGTACATATGCCATTGTGGTACCAGTTAATTATTAGTACAAATATCAATAGAATATGGTTAAATAGTGTTTGCCAGATACATAATTTTGTAAAGGCTGGGTTTTTCGTATTCCTTTTGGCATTGCAAGTTATTCACAAATCAGTTGTTAATCTATTCAGTGTTTAAGGATAAGGGTCTGAGCCAAAAGCCCTTTGAAGTCAGCGGAAAAAACCCCACAGACTTCAAAGAGCCCTGGATCAGCCCCTAACAGAAAAAGATCACAAACAAACACATATTAGACTATCAAGTTACTTATAAAGCAGTTTGCGTATCTTTAGACACAGTAAACACATTTCTGTCATAGCAATTAAAAGCTTGCTTCCAAAAACTGAATCTCAAAACAGTCTGTTAGGGAGATCATCTTATTTTCTTTCTGGGGAGGAAATGTAAATCTAGATAGGGAACAAACGGATTGATGCTACATACCAGACACTGCATGTGCTTTACATGACTGTATATGAAGGATCTAATAAAAAGATGACCTTGAATAAATGCATTGCACTATGTCATGCAGGTTCATTTGGATGCTTTATCATACTGTATGTTCTGGAAGGCTATAAGGATTTGAAAATAATCTTGTATTTGTAATGTATTCTTTTTCCTCTCTTTTGTATAACATGATATATATAACTTGTCATACTCTCCTTTTAATATTTTAGATTTATGAAATTAGTTAAAAACTACTGTTTAAAAATCCCTCTTCTTAATATTCATGCTGCCTCAAAATATTATATCTCATGCACAATCTCAATATTATGATGTAGAGCTCATCCACTGTCGCAGATTCCCTGTAGGATTCTAAAGCTCCAGGATTTGGATCTTAGTAATTTTTTGTCTGGAAGGATCCCAGAATATTTCTTTTTCTGCTGTACATTTAATGTGGATACTGATATGCTCCTGTCTTTACCATAAAGTCACTGGTAACAAACTACTACCACTGCCTTCTGCAAGTGTCAGAAAATACGGCAGCTGTGTAAATAGAGGGACTATTCTCCCTTTCCTAATTCTCTAGAATTTAAGCATGTGCATGTCTGGGGCAGAGTGAGGACAGAAGTGGACACAGACATAGATGGGCAAAATAGAAATATTTAAGCAGATATTCCAAGTAGATGATATATCCCTCCCAAAACCAAGCAGCTTTTAGAAAGTGTGGCAAACTTTTGTCCAAAGCTCATTATTTGTCTAGACTGGCTCTCAACGGAGTAAAACCCCTTTAATTTAGTTTTGTTATGTAATTTTAAAATAGTGAGAGTAACTGAGTTGAAACTAGAGTCAGCAGAGGATGAGAAAACTAATAACAACAAGAAAAATTTTCCTTTACAATTAAGTGTTAAAAAATATTAATCAAGGACATGCAAAATGAAACATAACTCTTAGAACCCTTAGCTCCTATTCTTAACAGTGCAGGCAGATGCCTCTTGGCCAGCTGGGCTGCACGTAAACATCTACATCCATAAAGCTGCATATATTTATATAATATTTGTACCCATATGCCTTACATTAAAGGGCAGCATTAAAACACATGAGAAATGGAGAAAGAAACCTTCCCAAATTGCACTTTTTTTCCAGAACGGGGAAAGAGATGAGCTGATACAAGAAAATGTCAGAGCACTGCAAACACCCAAGCTGTAATCTACCAGCTCACATCTGGTCACACATCTTAGAGAGGAGGCTGATAGGAGAGCATACATAAATCTCTGGGACAGGGTTCAGCGAGGAGTGTTTTATATAAGAGAGGTTTCAGCACAGCATCTTGAATGCTTTGAAGGGCCGCCTATACACCAAAACACTTAAATGCTCACTTACTTAGAAATATGTGCAGAAACATTTTAAACACAAAAGTTTCAAGGTTCTTTCTCTATGAACATGAATGTTTCATTGTGATTTCCTTGGGAATATGAGATTAAAGTTTAGCTTGTGCTTGACCTTTACTGAGCAACAATAGAGCTAACAGAAGTTCAAGTTCAAAATCCTTTTCATTACAAGGGGGCTTATTTCAATTTTCACTCTTATTTTTTTTCAAACAAAGCAGAGAAAGAAAAAAGTGAAAAAATTCAAGTATGCTGCTGTAATGTATGGTCTTCATTTTAATGTCTTTCTTACTTATTTTGTACTTTTTTCTCCATTTTCTTTCCTGTTTTTCTTTTTTCTTCTTCCTTCCCCATACTCCCTTTCCCAACCCGAGGAAAAAGGAGGAAATGGAAGAAAAGAAAGAAGTGACGGGGAAAGAAAAAATTAAGATTTTGAGGAAAAAGAGGGGTTTTTTACAAATAAAGACGTGTTTAAATGAAGAAAAATTAAAATTCAGGGGAAAAAATCATTCTCTTTGGAAAATACTTTATTTTCCTCAAGTTCATTGCCTTCCCATAATGTAAAATAATTTTGAACTCCATTGCATATTTTGTCCTATAATATTCTGGACTGTTTCAATCAGTGAATATTCAGAGAGATGTAGGGTGTGTTTTTGACATCAAGAACCCATACTCAGCGCAAGATTCTGCTAAAATCCAGCACTCTGCTAATCATAGTCTTAGCCTGAGAGAGGGAAAAAACCTTTCCATTTGCTAAAACAAACATTGACTTAATTTCCCTTGTTAAATTTAAGCCATTCCCCATTTTAAAACTTCTCATTGATTTTACATTCACTCCTCTGATGTAAAATCATCAGCTACTGATTTTACATCTGTCTTTTAGCTGCTGCTGCTGCTGAGCTAACCTTGGCGGCTGGCATATTGTACCAAATTAGGATTTCTCCCGCTATGGCAGCTGCGGGTAGAATTGAGACAGGCTGATGAGACACCTCCAGCCCCCTCACTGCTGCAGTCACTGCAAAGAAGGAAGCAACAAACAACAGTTGCAAAACATTAGCACAAAAACATCACCACAAGCAGGAGCGGGATGATATTTCCTTGCCGGCGTTTTCTCGTGTGCCTTGTCTCTGGCGCCTTAATGCAAAGTCATTAAATAAAATATAAACCTCCTGGGTGAGATTCATCTGCCCAAACGTAGCTGTTGACATCTGAGGCAGTCGCTTGAGTCCCTATAATCGATGGAGAATCAAGCACGTTTAAGGCACAATTCATCTAATCCTAAGGTGCAAGTCAAAAAATGGGTCATTGAATTGTGCCCTAAATGTTCCTATTTCTCTTTATTAATGGAAGGAGAGACTGAAGTACGGACTCCCTTACATTTCTACTCTACAGACACTTCACACAAGGTGAAATGATTCCCACCCCTAGGCCTGGCCCTGGAACAGGCTCAGCCAAAGGGAAATCTGATGAATAATTAAAGCTCATTGCAAGACTGTATCCTCAGAGACAAAGTGCTCTGAACGGTAGAGGATGATCATCCAAAGCAACCACATAAGGCTCCCGTGGATTGTGCTGTGATGCTGCAAGTTATGAGCAATGATTTCCCACAGTAGGTTCCAGAGGTGGCAAATGAGAGCAGTGTCAGAGATATTGCCTGAGCATCCAGAGAAACTCGTTCACTTGAAGTGATCTGAAGCTCCTGATCTTCTAAATGAACTCATGCAAGTCTCATAGATTTTGGGAAGGTAGATAGCTTGCCAAGACTATCCATGATTTTTCTTTTTAATAGCTATATATTTACAAAGAGAATGCTTCTTAATGTTCAAAGCAGATGCCTCAGAATTAATTGGAGAAAAATAAACCATGTGAATGTATCTTATTTTTCCTTGCTTTTTAACACATTCTGAGTCACTGGCAAAATGCTACAGTTGATTTCACCCATTCTTATGCTTGCCACAAAAACAAAAGCCCAAGGTATGACTTGTATGTTTTCCTTTCTGAACTTCAAACAGTAGAATAAATGGGGACATTTGGCCACAATTACATGTAGGTATCATTTGGTGTAATTAATATCTTTTCCTTCTTATCTTTTCTCTGAAAGAATATTTCTAAGAAATGGTGCTTTCTGAGATTAAAGGTAAAATTTATTATTACAGCACACAGATATATTACAGATAGTGATTTAAAATATTTATTGATATAAGAATCATTTATTTGTTGTGTGTCTGAATGAAACCCATCACAATGCCACAGGACTAATAATGATGTATCTCCTATCCCTGAAACTTTGATTTCTTATACTTTCCATTATTTGGCTTATTTTTCATAGAAAGCAGAAAATGTTGAAACAGGAAGAAAAAGAGATGAAAATGGGTGAGATGCTTTCCATTCTGTTTAATACAAATTTTTTTTTTTAAATAACACTGAAAGCTCGTAAACGATCATTACAAAATTATGAAAAAAATACAGAGAAACATCAGCTGAATTGCCATATTAAGAGGGACCTATTTTCTTCCTTTTTTTTCCTCCAGTACTGTTAACTCTTGCACAAGGTAGCTGCAACTTTTGCATCCAAGCTGAAAGAATCTGATCAGTGGCATGTGCTAACCAACCTCGACACTAAGATATTTAGGGCAGCTGTCAAGCACCACAACTTTCTTCCGTGCTTCCTTTCAGAATTAATTAGCAGAAGAGCAGCCTTTAATACACATGTTCTTGCCAAGATGAACTTGGAAGGAATCTTGCTCTACTCCCCACTACTGCCTGTTCCCAGCAAACCTCTAGAGGAGATAAATGTGCAAGATCTTAAGCTATCCACCTCCTGTTACAGCAAGTGTAAGCCAGGAGTTACAGGAGGTAACACATAGCATGTCTTTTTGGTGCAACAAAAGAAATCAGCCAGTTTGGTAATACCTGACTTCAGAAATTCAATTACCTATTTCTGTTGATTGTATTAAAAATATACCTACTTACTCCAAGTACTAATTTAATTTGCTTCTGTTGCATTCACAATATGAATCTTAAATTCTGTCTTGTGCCAAATAATTTGAGGAAGTACTGCAGAGATTTCAAAGTCCTCCTGTAAGTCTGTGCTTGGAGGTGAGGGCCACCTGCACTGCCATCAGTCTCTGTTTGCTTCACAGGCTGATGGGACTCCCTGGAAAATTTTCAAGACTTCCCCTCTGACTCTGGCTAATCTTTGAAGTATCAGTGGTCTTTCTCAAGACTTCAGGAATCTCTCTTCTTTTATCTCATCCTTAAGCCAAGGGACACTGACAAAGAAAAGGTGAAATCTAGCCAAGAAAAATAAATAAATTTGAGGAAATAGGTTTGAAACTTGAATCAGATTGAACCTGGTACAAATATTTGGAATAATTTTCCTTTTACCTGAATGGGTGACTGAAACATTTTAGACAGCCTTGTTTTACTGGAATTGTTTCACTGTTGTCTCATTGTATTTGAGTGTGTTCATATACCTCTTGTTTTCTTCAGACTCACTAAATCTGATTTCAGTTCTATGTGTATTTTATCAGTCCTCCTTTGGCTCACATTGTATTTTTCCTGAACAGTTTTTTTTTTATTTATTTGTTTATTTAAATGTGAATGGATACTTTTCAGGACTTTTTTTCTAGTCCGAAATAGTCAAGGAAGTGACAAAAATTTTGTTTACATATCGATCCAGAAAACACTTGCCATCATAGTCAAACATGAGCTAAGATAAAATAGTCCAACTCATCTCATTTAAATTTAGGTGTCTATAAATTATACATTCCAAAACTGTCCATCTAGGCTTCCATGGTAGCAAAAAGAGAGATAGCAACATCTCTACATAGCAGTTAATTTAAACTGTTTTGAATGCCTTTTTTTTAGTATTGGACAAGTCATTCAGCAACAAAATTATTACTCTCTCTTGTCTGGAAAGGAAATTTGTACATGGCATGTTTTTAGGCTAGGTGTCTAACTCTTAGAAAACCAACCCTGAGTGAAATTAATCCAATGCCACAGACAGGAAGACACACAGGAATTCCATTTCACTCTCCTCACCAAAAAAAAAACCGCTTGCATTTGACTTGATTGGTTATTCTAGTAGTTCCATTTGTCTTCTTTTTGTTTCTTTTTTTTTTATTGTGTCCACCTGAGATTCCCCTAATAAAACCATATCATTCTTGATAAACTTTATTCTGAAGGTCTTGCAGTAGTTAATGATGTAGTTCTTACATTCCTGTTCTTTTGGCCTTGTTGCTTTAAAGCACAGTCCTCAATGCAATCATGTCAGAAAAAGGAAAACATATGATCAACTACCCACCACCCTCAGGATTTAACAATGTCACAAATGTTGAGTAGCAGATTTTAACTGCCTGTCTCCCTCCCCCTCCCACCACACCCTTTTCCTAAATCTGTGGGTACTTGATGCTAGTTAGCTCCTGGTTTGGTCTTTTTTTTTCCTTTTTTCTCCTCAATTTCCATGCCTAATGAGCCTGAGCTGAGTTAATAATGGATGTAATAAGTAATGACTCATTGTTTTGGGGCCTGTGTGTCTCTGTGTGCAGTGGAAGAGGAAGCCAGGGCTCCGATGCTATTTGTTCTGCCATGTCACTTGCCGCCAAGCAATGCCACTCATCAATAAAAGGCAAGATGACGGATGAGTTCATTTAATGGAATTCCTCCGAGTGAGCTGCAGCCACTGTTCTTTGTGGGCTTGTTCTCTTGTTCTTTGAGTCTCTCACTTTCTCAGTCTCTCTTCCCCCTCTGCTTTTTTTTTTTTTTTTTTTTAATATTCAGGACAGTTGGAAAGTGTGGCTGGCTGAGAGGGCTGCCATTCGTGCCAGCAGCTCCTTCTGCTCTTAACAACTGCTGTCCTAAATCAAATCAAGATCTCTGAGCAGGGAGATTAGATCAGCACCACCTCACAGTGACACAGAGCAGTGTTGCCCTCCCCTTGCTCCCATCCCCTCTCACTTCACTGGTCAAGGTGTGTGTGGAGGGATGCTGGCTAAGCAGTGGAGGAGGAAAAGGTTTTTGAGTGTTCTCAGTATGGCCCTGTGCATGCTGAACAGCTAAAAAAATCCTGCTCTTTGGAAAAGTATCAGGCTCTGTCTTCATGCCTAATCTACAGCGCTGCATGTTTCCAGAGCCAGATTAGCTAAACAGGGTATTATTTCAGTTCCCACATGCATGCATCTGCTCTGAACAATGAATGAGGTTTCCTTCTGTCTGCCTGTTCCCAGTCTCTTCTTCCTCCACCTGCTTCTTCTGATTTGCCTTTCCCTATTTTTTAATTCCAAATGTGTGATTCTGGTGTAATTTAAAAGAATAATTTTTCCCATATAATTTATGCAGGTGAAAAACGCTGCTGGACCAGATCCTCAGCTCAGGAGAAGTAGGAGAAATAGACAACTCTGTAGGTTAATGGATGTCTAGTCCCATTAAGCTCATCAGGTTATGATAAAACAAGTTGAGTAGAAGAAAAATCAGGACAATTTTACCCAAAACTGTCTCACATCTAACTTTCCAAGATTGCATAATTTGATATGAAACCTTACTGAACAAGAAGTGAAGTTCCATTCCTAGTAACATAAACAGGGGTGAAACCATCTGTTCTCACCCATTTCTGCCTGTTTACTGATAACTCACTTTGTACTGGAATTTGTATTTTGTTGAAGTTAGCATAGGAACTTTGTCCATTTACTTTAGTAAATTAAGAAAGTTTACTATGTTATGTGGCCTTTCCATCTCATATACATATGTACATATGCACAATGGTGGATGTGTGTATATTTATACAAAATAAGTAATAATACTCTAGTTTATAATTTCTGGGCAGACACCCAGCTTGGGTGACCCTGCTGTGGCATCGTTGTACACTAGCTTGAGATATGTTTGATGAGAAAAACCCTAATATTTATTTTTAACACTGCCTTTTCCTAGCATAATACTTTGTGACTCTGATCACAGAAGGCCAACAAGCCAAATATGCTGCAAGAAAGGCAAACTTACAAACACCAAGTTTACTTAGCTTAAAATTTTCCAGGTCACCAGAGCTGGTTCTCCGTTCTACTTTGCTTTTGTGAGATGACATCTGCAGGTGCTGAATCCAGCTCTTGGGCCCCCAACGTAAGATGGAGGTGCAACTGTTGAAGCAAGTCCACAGGAGGTCACAAAGATTGTGAAAGAGCTGGAGCACCTCTGCTAAGGAGACAGGCTGAGGATGTAGGGAGTGTTCAGCTGGAGAAGAGAAGGCTTCAGAGAGATATTGGACACCTTTCTAGTGCCTAAAGGGGCTCCACAAGAGCTGAAGAGGGACATTAGACAAGGGCCTGTAGTGACAGGCCAAAGGGGAATGTCTTCAAACTGACAGAGTGTAGGGTTAAATTAGGTATTATGAAGAAAGTTTTTGCAATGAAGGTGGTGAGGCACAGGCACAGGTTTTCCAGAGAAGCTGTGTCTGCCCCATCCATGGAAGTGTTCAGGGCTGGGTTGGCCAGGACTTGGAGCAGCCTGGGATGGTGGAAGGTGTTCCTGCCCATGGCAAGGGTTTGGAGCTAGATGACCTTTAGGAACCCTTGTAATACAACTGAATTCAACTCAGCCTGTTCTAGGATTCTGTGGTTCTGTGATAACAGCACTGTAGTATGGTGTACAAGTGCTTACTACTTTTAACTAGAAAGAAGATACCCAATTCCAAGAGACTCCTGCTCTTTGAACAACTGAACAACTGTAGGTTTGTCAAGGTTTCATGTCAATATAGCTCTGGTTTTTTAAGTATCTTGAATCTGGGAATGAGAAACAGTGCCCTAGTGTCACAATTGGCTAAAGAAAAAGCGATGAAAACCACAAAGCTTTGTCTTTGTTTGCTTATCACATCAGTGTGTTGGACTTCATGGAGAAAATGACATAGGCAGGAACAATCATTAATCAGTGGAAAAAGGGTAAAATATGATGTGTAAAAGGAAGCTCTCATGGAAGGAAATATTTTGTTTGGTCTGTAGTAAATCTACGAGTGCTAATTAATATCTGTTCTCTTAAGCAATCAGCATGGGAGTTTGTTTTGTATTTCCTAGAGTGTGAGTGCACACTAGACACAACCTAGCTGAATTGGAAAAGATTGTGGGTTTTTTTGAGATGGGTATGTGTAGGTAGCTTAACAGGGAATATAGAAGGATATTAAATATCCCATAGAGTAAAAGTGTATTAAATAAACTGTATAGTAATATACAAAAAGTATGTTAAAAATCCTACAGAGTACAGACAGCCAAGAAACAGATTAACGGAGCATTACGTTTTATTGTTGAGCACAAATGTTCCATTCCTTTCTCTGAGCTCCTAATCAGCATTTTTCATTATTTCCCTTCCCCTGTATTTGGCTCCCGTGCCTCAGTGCCCATAGCAACACTTCCAGTGGCGTTAAAAACTAGATACTGCAACCACATTCTCAGGCACAGAGCTCTGCCAAGGCCTACATTTGATCCAGCTAGGAGCACATGCCCGCTCGGTGGTACAAGGTCATAATAATAATTCTCCCTTCAGGGGCAAACAGTCTTAGGAATGATCCCCCACTATTATCCCCTACTATCTTGGCTCATTTTGATCTCAGTTGTTATTAAGCTCATTTTATGCTGCAGTTGGAGCAGCTTGTTTACTTACAGAAATGGTTATTCAGAAAGTGGATGCCTACAACGAGACCAGAAGCCTGTGTGAGTGTGTGTGTTCAAGTGTGTGTGTGTGTGTGTCTGATGTATGTAGGGAGAGAAAATTGGTTTGTTTTAGGGACACACCATTCCTTTGAACTCCACAAAAATACGAGCCCTTTCTTTGATGGGCTTTGCTTTGGTTTTGTTTTGTTCATTTCTGCCTTGCCCCAGTTTTCTCTCTGTAGTGTCTAATGTACATTTCAATGGATGGGAATGATGACAGAAGGCATTTTCAATCCCTTGAGGCATGGTAGCAGTCTCTGAAAATGCTTTGGTACTGAAGTATTCTGAAGAGAAGAAAAGAAATCCTTTATTCTTCTTTTATTTTTCTTCTTTCCCCCCCTCCCTCCTCTACTTATATCAAGATTGGAATTTCAGTAGTTGGGGAGAGAGGCTGGGGTCTTCTTTTGATTCTAAATGGCATCTTTTTCCTCCCCAGCCACTCTCTTGGTTTAGTTTTTTTCTCATTTCCCCCTTTCTCCTCCACTCCCCAAATTTTGACCAGTCTGTGGGTCCCACTACTGAGCACTCACTCTTAAAAATGAATGCTCCACCATGACTGTCTCTTCATCCAGAAGAGTCTGGAGAATACTTAAGTTTGTTACATGAAGAAGCATGGTTTACAGGAACACTGAGGGTTTTGTCAAGCTGTAGGAAATGGGAATTAGTGGAAACTGTTGGCAGAAAAGTCAACAGAAGGAAAGCTGGATGTTTTTGTAGTTGACCAGAACAAGAAAAGAGATAACTGAATGATCTCATTTGTCACTGACTTGAACTTAAGCAAAATATTTGCAAGGGTGGCAAAAGGAATCCACAGCAGGATATTCACGATATAATTTAAGTCAGAAAATAAAAAATATTTCCCCAAATATTTGTAGATTAAGAAAATCACTTCAGCTGAGAGTCACCAAGCCCCAGCAAGCAAATCACTTCTGTTTAGAGCTACAGTACTTTGGGTTGTGCAACTGGTGGTGGTGGTTTCAGAACATACAAAAACAATGTATGGATTTAAAAATAACAATGATATGGATCTGGATATAGCCTATAATTTCTCTCATCAAAGTCAGAACTCAGAATGAGATCCAGGTAAAATCTGCAGCACTGATGGTCAGTTCTCTTCCCATATCTAAGGGGAGCGAGAAGCCAGTCTTCTTTTGAATTAAAATTTCTACTTGTCACTTTTCTGCAGAATAAATCATAAGCTCAGAGAATTTTCTTGACTGTTGTGTTTTATCATACTAGATTACATCATTATGACAAGAATGTTTAATTTCCAGCATGAAAGACCCTGTTTACACAACTGTAATATTTCATACATATCTGTATTTGCAGTTAAGCATGAAAAGCAGGATAAAGCTATAGATAGTTTCTCAGCCTTTGTGCAGATGAACAGAGTCGGTAAGAACAGGGCAGTTGCTCATTCTTCAAATAGTTTCTTGTATTCTGGGTGCTCTTCAAGATCCTGAGATACCACAATCATATTGATAGATAACAGCCCTGTATAGCCAGGATAACTTTTTTTCTTGTTCAGTCTGTTCTTTTATTTCAGCTTCTTCCCACAAATTTTACCAAAGCTTGTCCTGCAGTAACACAGCATTTCTTCATCTTTATTTTTAAGGCAACTCAGGAATTTTTAAAGTTCATCTATAATTTTGACAAATAGATAACTCAAATTATTTCTTTTATATCTCTATATACATATTGTATATGCAAACACATTTGTTGTGAGACTTACCCCACTCTTGAAACCAAGGGTGGTTCAGAGCCACTCTGATATTTAATTAGAGACACAAGCATCTCCACTTTTTTGCAGACATAATTCCATGTCTGCCTTGTATGTTAGAAGAAAACTAGACAAAAAGGCATCTTCTTTGCTCATATGAAAATATTTCAGCCCCAGTTCTGATCTGTTATACATTTTGTATTGCATTTCTTAGTTATACTGTAGTGTTTTTTAATTTACTCCACAAACACTGTTCATAACAGCTGTTTCATATTCTTAAGTCCATTTATACCTTCCTTTACATTGAACATAAGTTTATTCCTTACTACAGTTTCCCACTTAAACTTTGCTGATTACCAGAGTGATCCAGAAGAAAACAAGATGTGATCTTTGCCTATGTCACTATGGTGGCCACATTTGGAAGCTTAGCGTGCCCTCTACTACCATTCATACATTTTCATGGACTTTTTCAAATTTCCAGGTTTATTCTAGCTCTGTGATGTGACTCCAGATTCATGGATGACAATCAGCAGAGTGAATTTCCCCATGCTCACCATCAGCTGCGAGACCAAGTTCACACTAATGGCTCTGTGACCAACTAAAGGACTCGAGGCACTCATGAAGACCATCAGGTTAATTGAGACAGGAATATTGCATGCATGTAGATGGACTCCTTTTAGCTTCAGTTAATTAAATGTTTGTAAAAGATATTCATTTAATCTTAATGTGGATAAAAAAAAAAGAAAATACAACAACCAAAACCATGAATTTTTTTATGTACTGTTTCCCTATTTACCTTCCATGTCCCTGCGTCTGAAGAAATAACAAAATTATCATAAACGCCAATCTAAAAAAGATGACATTTCTTAATCTGCCTGGAGTTTATTCCCACCTTTCTTCCTTCTTTGCTGTGCTTTGTGTGATGTACTATTCATTCCTACTACCTCTTTATAGCTGTTTTGTTAAAGTTCATACCACAAAGACCTGTAAAAGAAATTTATGACTCTTGGGTTTTCAGCAAATTCTAAATAACCATAACATGAACATGAAACATTAATTAAAGACACTGGAGTCTAAGTTATAACAGAGATGCTGACATTTAAGCCCCTTGTACCATGTAAATTAAAAATGGTATGACAAACAGTGAGTAATTTGATGGTCAGGGGTTCATATAGATAGCTTAATATCTTTGTCATGAAAAACAGTCTGTCCTTGGTTTAACCCATACTGAACAGCCCAGGGGTCTGGTTCATAAAGCATGACACTGCCTAAACATTTTTGCAGTAATTCATGTATCAGTCTGGGAATAGCATTGAATATCCTTGAGACTAAACAAATACACTGGAAATTTGTGAACTAAATGCATTAACGCAAAGATAAATTCACTGTGTCTGTCCTGCCTCTGGTTCAACTCCCAAGATTTAGGCATTCTTGCCTGGAAAATCCAATGTCACACATTTAACATACTACTCAAATCTGTTTAATTGATCATTAGCTTAGTTAACACAAGTATTCCACAATGTATCTGTACCACTGAAACCCAAAGTTGCTGGCCATAAGAAAGACACCCCTTGCCTTAATCAACCTACACCAAAAAAGGTGACACATCATGTTTTTCAAATTGTGGAACATGCATGCTTATGTGTTCTTTATGTTCATATAAGCAGTGGTCTACCTTATCCAAATAAATTGTTACACTCGTGCTGAGTCATTGTATGACAGCTGCCTAACCAGTGCAGGTCTGAGTGTTTGAGCTGGGCACAACACAGACGGTGGAGTCGAAGACCTCCAGCAGTCCCATCCAATTATAACCATTCTTTGATTCTGTGATTCTATAATCAGCAGGAATGCAAATTTCTATATGTGATTTCCCATATCCTAATGTAGATTGTAGAGTCATGGAAATAGAGAATCATTGAGGCTGGAAAAGCTCTCTAAGAACATGGGGACCAATCCTTAACCTAACACTGCTAAGCCATATCTCCTTGTCTTCTAAATGCCTCCAGGAATGATGACTCTGTCACTTCTTTGGGTATCCTGAATCATAGAACACTTTAGGTTGGAAGAGACCCCAGTGGACCATCTAGTCCAATTTCCTACTAATTCCACATTCACTTTGATAAGGGTCCTCAGGGGCTTCTGTGATTCCCTAGAAAAAATCCTAAAAGTACTGATACATTTTCCTCACAATTAAAACTAAAGTAATGAATTCATAAAAAGGTGGTTTGTCAGAGGAGAGGTTCTGCAGGTTAAAGGCCATGTATATACTCCTCCTCTCTTGGAAATGACAGCTGAAATAGGAGATATAAGGGAATCTAAGTTATCTGAACATTCCTCACAATTTCCATGAGGAATCAGGTCCTATGTGTTAAGCAAGGAAAAACAATTTACTAAAATAATTGCCCCAGCTGTTTGTAAGAGGGAAACATGTTCTTAATCACATATTTAATTTTGATTCTACAGATAGCTATCAGTCTCTTCAAACACTTAATTAAATATTTTGATAAAATATAGCCAAGAGAAAGCCTGAGACCAATTCAGCAGATTAACAGGGTGACCAGGATCCAATAGGAATTGTACCCAATATCTGTGGTGGGTCCCTTCCAACTTGGGATACTCTACAATTCTAGGCTTCTGGGTATACTCAGAAAACTCTTGTGTCAGTCTAGAAAGAAAACTACCTGTATTTTTCCATATTCTATCTTCTTGTAATGCTTCTGACACTAGTTGCTGAGCTGGATTGGCATGATACAAAGACTTTTCTACTGAAGAATCTAAAGATAATAACTGGAAAACAAGGAGGTTGTCTTGATAACTCATTCTGAGTTCTTCACCTTTACTTCAGATTTGTTCCATCACTTTCCTTGCCTACATGTCCTGCTTTGTGCTGTTATTTAATATCTCACTAGTTCTGTAATTTCAGCTCCCAAATTGAATACGATGTTCCCTCCAGTGGAACCCTCACCTTGATAAATTGCCAAATAGTAATTATTATTCCTTCCAGAGCCTGAGATATGGAGTCATGGCTGTAATTTCTAAGGCTTGAGTGCCGAGAAATTTATGCTATACTTCTCTTCATCAGAGTTTTCATCTGAGATCATATTTCAAGCCCTTTCCTTTGATGATATGATTAAGATAATTCCTCTATGAAGTTCAAGCCTCCGCGAGATATTCAAGAAGGAACCTGATAGTTCTTAAGCTTCATTTGCTTCCCCTATGAATATCAGAAATATTTGAAGGGAAAAAGCACAGAGATATGATGCCTGATGGTTTCAAATGCTCCTAATATTTTAATGTTAATTATTATGGTAGCATATGCTAGCCTCAAATATAGGACCTCTCTTCTTGTGAGTGTAAAATAAAACTAAAGGAGGAGACAGTGTAGGCCTCAGTAATCTTGTCCATAAAGGGATTTGTTTTGTTAGCATGTTTATTTGTTTCTTTTCTTTTTTCTTTTTTTAATTTTTAAATTATATGCTGGTTTGAAACTTTTTAAGCCCATTTTTTAAGATGATTATTTGAACTCTGACTGGGCCCAGTTTAAAAGTGGTTGTGCTTCACATCCTTCCTGAGAGAATGAAAGAGTAATATGATATATGTTATAACACAGATAATCTCCATTTTCTCACAGAAGTGCAGGGAGCATTACACACATCTAGGTATGTATAGCAAAATTGACATGCTGTTCGAATTGGACCATTGTGTGTTATTTGGGTACTCCTAGTCTGAAAACAACAGGTAGTTTGGGAAATAGTATATTGTTATCCCCCTTTTAGAGACCTCTTTCTAACGGTTTACAGTGATCTGTGTTGATTACTGTTGGTTTCAGGAGAGCAAGATATTCTGTAGTAAGGGTTCGTGGAGCAGTCAAACAACATGAACTCATTCTAACCTTTCCAGTTGCTGACTAGCTTATGCACTGAACCAGAATGTTTATGTTCTGTTTTATAAGTGTTCTTATCCTTTATTCAGTACTTTTGAAATTCTCATTTTGAACAATATAATATGCTTGTTTCTTCAATATCCTCAAGCTATAATGTAAGGATTGATACTAAATCAGTCAAGGTGTTACTGTCCTGCGGATACAAGCATGCCCTATACAGGTGTTTTCTCATGAATGTAAAATATATTTGGATTTTTGAATTAACTGTTTCACTACTGAAATGTATAGGAGACACAGCCATTTCTATTACTTCCAAACACTTCCCCAAATATTCTTTCCACATAAGAACATTTATAAACTCATTCCATCAGAGGGGAAGGAGATAAACCATCTCTTTGTTATACATGCAGTGTTCAATTTAAGGAAAAAAAAAAAAAAGAGAAAGAGCCTTACAGTGTTATATCCTAATCTTAATAATATGTACATTAAAGCTTTCTTCCTGTTATGATCCTGTTTTATAGGCTCATTGTTCATGACATGGCCTTATTGTTCATGCTCAAGACAGATGAACACATTTCTACCACAGTCTCCACTACCTCCATAAACTGTGATTATAGATTGAAATACTGTATGCCTCATTATTTATTTATAGCTCTGAATATTTCTCAAGGATATTTTTCCTTTCTTTTGTGTTATTTTGTTATAATGAAGGTGAAAGACTGTAGAAAACCATGCAAGCAATCCAAAGCCCTTTCTTTCACCATGAAATGGCTTGAGGTGTATCATAGTGTCCTTTCTTCAATAAGCATTATTTCCTAGCTCAGAGAAATCTCAGGCAGTCATTACTTTGCTCATTGTTTAGGCTTGAAGTCATCAAAGCATTTAAACACATACTTAACTTTAGTGCCTGATTAAGTGCCACTGGAACAGGATTTAAGCACTTGCTTAAAATTTAGAGGGTGTTAACATGCTTTGCTGAGTAAGGATGAAATGCTAAATTGAAATCATATTTATGTTGGAGTAGAAACTATTCCCAAGTTTACTAAAAAAAGAAAGCAGATTTGATCATATTATCTGCATGTTTAACTGCTTCCTCTTCCTTTTCTTCCCAAAAAAAAGTGTTTGGACCTTTGATTTATAAAACCAAATAAACTAATGCTGCTCTTTACCTGACCAGCAAGCAGAAGGAAATAAGGGACTGTTTGTGAGTGAAATGATATGGAAAAATTATATTCTTTTGCTGAAGGGAAAAATTTTCATGGTGAGCACTGTGCTATAATGTGAGGGGACAAGAAGACACTTAGGAAAATCATGGTTTGGGTTGTGTTGGGAACAAGGGGAAGCCTTTTCATGTCTTGGGGAAGGAGATAGGACTTGAAGGCACACATTGGTAGCATATGGGCAGCAGATTCAGTCTAGTTTAATATCTAAACTCAATCATCTTGAAGGCATGAGCCCACTGGAAAACAGAGAACTGGACCTGGAGAAGCAGAGATTCAGGACATGTTTATATTATTTCTTTAAATTGTGTAGATGGCCATGGCGAGACAGAAGCCAAGGCTAAATATAGCTCTAAATCTCACTCTAGGGACAATGACAGGGCAGGGCTTATCATGATGGAGAAGGTTTTTTAAAGGATCTAAGAAACCCTTACAGAAAAATAAAAACTATATGGATTGTGTTCTACATTGATATAATTCTTTCTTAAATACTCAAAAAAAACCCAAAAAAACAAAACCACTAAATAAGTGGTTGTGAAGAAAAGTAAATATCACCGTTCCATGTGGACTCAGAGAGCACTTATTCAGGAATCTTTTTGCTAACTTGCCTTTGGCTTCTTACATTTTGTAACCCTTTACAAACATCTGTCATTATCACCTGTACAGATCTGAACACCCCCCTCTTTCTCTACCCGTTCATTTTTGGGCCCCATCCACCCATTTTCCTATTCCTCTGCCCATCTGGATGTGGATATGGGTAGCTTGATCCACGATTCAATGCCAACAAAATTAATCTTGCAATAACTTCAGTGGGAAGGAACTTGGCTTGGGACAAGCCAAGATTCTGGAGAGCTGCTTGGTCCAGCCCTGTCTTCCAGATCACCAGGGGTACAACACACCCCTCCTGTCATTGTTTGTGAACTGCTGAGGATGGTGAGGCCATTGGAAAAATCCCTGCATGATCTGGCAAGGCCTGAATATCAGTTTAATGTCTCTGTTACTTGGTCACATTGCTGGGGTTGGGAGAAATGGGAAATGAGAATATTTTTATCTTTCTTCCCATTTTCTTTTTCAGTGTATAAGTTCATACTTGGAAGAATTTTAACTAATATTCTTAAGACATGTTTGCAAGTATTTTCATTGATCAGCAACACACTGCTGGGACAGGAAAAATTAGTTATGATTCCAGCTATTTTGGTTATTGTCTGTATTGTCAGAAAGAGAGAAAGCTTTCTTTCTGCCTCACTCTTACTCTCTTTTTTTCTCTCCCCTGTCCTTCAAGAAAATGGTTCTTTTATTTATTTTTGTTATATCCAGAAGTGGCAGCTGATTTTGAAGTGTCAGACTATTATTTGGGGGGGTTTTTTTGGATGTTACCATTTATTGCAAAGAGGATAAAATCAATGTGACATTTCCAGAACAATGATAGATAAAAATGATGAGTGGTCTTTAAAAGCAGAAGGCTAATTTTTAAAAATGTCACTAGTGTACTATTTCAGAGTTTGTCATAGATAAAATAATAAAAGTTATAGATATGAAAACTAATAATATTTCACTGACTAAGCTATAGATAAGCAAGTTGTGCAGTATACAAGTTCTATATTCCTCTAAATATAATAGGATAGAAATGCTGCAAAAAGGACAGCATTAAATATAGTTACTTTGGGTTATTTGATTAGACATTGGTTTGGGAAGACCTTGATTTCTAAGGCTGTGACCTTGCAATCAGTTGTTCTGGCAAGGACCCATAGACTGGCATTTTATACTATGGAGGATTCACATGGACTCAAGTGATTGTGGTTTGATGGCCAAGTTTTATGAGTCACCTGAACAATATAGTCATTGTGCTTTTAAAGCTATTAGTGTGTCATGCTGTGAGTGCAAGACTCACTTTAGAATGATGGGACAATGCTTCCCTTGCTTTGAAAGGGTTCTGGTTTTTGATATACACCTTCCCTTCGTGGACTTTTGGCTATAATCACCTGTGTCCATAAAGCATGGGAGACTTATGATTTCCTGCAGCTCACACAGGCTTTAACAACAATTTGTGTGCATGTGTATTATTAGTATTGCAATGGTTCCCGGCTATTTCATTAGCCAGTTACAGATGAAAGTCTAATCCTAGAGGAAAAGGCCCTCACCATTTGATATCATTGGTATGGTGATGTCAAATCAGGGAGCTATATCTGCTCTGCTCCTAAAGAGGTTTCACGGCCAGGAAGAGCTGGTGTGACCCAGTTGTGCAAGTCTGGCATGAGTCCTTTGGTTAGGAGGCAGAAAACAGAAGCAAGAAATGATCAGCAGTGGGGCTCTTACAAAAGAGCACTTGACCTACGCACGTGACTAAACTAAATTTAATAAATAGAGAGGTACGAACATATAAAATTTAAGATGTTCTGCATCCACAAAAAGGGAACTAATACTAGCTACCAGACACAAAAGGACCATGACCTTTGGTGATCTTGGCAGGATTATAGAAGTTAATTTATATCTAGCCTTGAAAAAGGTGTTCAATTTCCAAATCTAGGAGCTCTGTGAAGTTTCAGTAAACAATATTTCAAGAGAATCTCCAAGAAATAAAACTCATATTTGAACGTATTATGAAGAGTATATTAAAACAATTCTAGTTCAACTTATGTAGTTTACAAGTATCTGCAAACCAGATGTCAGCATTTACCATGTTCAAATAGATGGCTTATTTTGCAGTTGTGAAATATTGAAGTTAAAAAGAAAAAAAAAGAAAAAAAAATCACACATAGCTGTTTAAGCTTGATGTTGGTTTTACAACCTCATTTTGGGGGGAAAATAACTTCAGAGTTTAACTGCAGATTAAATCTGATCTGATTCCACTCTAATCATCTCATTAGAGGCAAATGAACATAAATTGTGAATCAACTTAAAAAGAAGGGTGTGGGAAGATTTATAATAACCCCTCCCATTACTACGTTATAGATACAAACATAAACCAAGATATGAGGGAAAAAGAAAGCACTAAGGACCACTTTAGGGTTTTGTTTAGGCTTTTTCAAATCTATGAAAAGTCACAGTTTCATCTGGGAGCTGGAAAACTGTTCAGTCTTCAAATTAAAGAATCGTAAAATGGCAAACTAAAGAGATAGGTCTCATTTTTCTAAACGCCATGTTCAAAAACAGGTGTAATAAGTTGTAAGACAAAGCGTGGGTAGGTATTTATTGGGACTAATTCTGATTTTGTGCAACATTTGCACCTAGTTCCAGATCATTTCAATTAATCCAAAATGTTTCTAGGTGAATATTTAACCATAAAATGTATGTGTTTCACATAATCTGCATTTTCTGAAATTTTGAATGACATATGTGCATAAAAACAGGGTGATCCGCCAGAGAACTGCTCAATTTCAGCTTCAGGGGTTTACCTTCAAATATTTCAAAGCATGGGATTGTTAACAGAAAATGCCTTTCCTTCCTCTGGGCTCTTTTCTATGCTTTGAAAAGAAAATTTATGCGTATGCTACCTCAAGTAGACATTTCTCTTGGTCTATTATAAACATTTACCTCAGCTTACATATGACAATGTGCATATGAAACATTTTGCAGCAATGTTAAAAGCAAAATAAATGGATTTATTAACTGGCCATTCTTTCACTTCATGGAAGTCCTACATGACATGCACTTACTTACATAAAGATGTGTCTTTTCATTTCACAAATATTTGGTCATGTCAGAAATTTTCCTTGCTTTTAGTCCTACCAGAAATGTTGCAGAAGGTCAGGGAGAACTTAAGGAGGACTTAAGGAGAACTCCTGCTTAATATTTTCAGGCCTAATATGAAAATCTTCAGAAATGTGATGCAGCAGACAGCAGGAAAGGGAGAGTAGTAGGAGAGGGAATATGCAGAGGGCAGACAAAAACTTCAGAAAATAATTGCTAACAAATGTTGCCAGTGTGTATTGACCACATGGGAAATGAAAGGCCCCTAAATCAATCACCTTTGGTGGAATATGAAGGATGGAACCTTGACACAATCACAGTTATACTGCTAAATGTATTACTGTGCAATAAAACACAAATAGTCCAGAGTTTTCAAAATATAAAAATATTAAATTTGTATTCTCTTGTTTTTGTATTCTTTTGCTTTGTATTCTTTTGCATTTTTTTAACATGGCCAAGAATAGCCTAATTTTCCTTCTTTTACCTTGTTAATACAAATGGCTATATAATTTAACTTGAAACTTCACCCAATAAATATAAAATAAAGAATAACACAGACAAAGATTGACACCAAGGAAACATAAAAATGAAAATAAAAGAAAATAAAAATTGATGAAAAATAATTTATTACTAATACTACTGAAACCGTAAGGATATTTTGTTTTGCAAAAAAATATGATGTAAAACCCCATTTAGTGCCAGCATCACCTGAACTCTCTATAATTTGGTGTCAAAGTTCTATTTATGGGGCATAAATTATTTCAGAAATCACAAGAAACTCATCAGAGATTCTGTATCTGAGACCAGGCCTTTGAAATATTTCAAAAAAATCACTTTGAATAGGGCATTCAATTTAATTTTTAAATATAGACCATGGGACAAACACAAATAGTTTATATTTCATATTCAATGGGAAAACTCAAAAACTACTTGTATTTTCATTTGTGAATTAAAATTTTGATTATTAATTTACAGTGTGTATTATCTTTCCAATGAAAATAACCCAGCCTTAGGAAACAGCATTCATCTTCAAGTATCTGTCCAAGGAAAATGCCTCCATATTTTGATCAATAAAAAGCAGGGTCCAAAGGGTCAGGAAGAACCATTGTGTTCCCAAATTAATAAGAAAGACATTCATTTCTGCAGGACTGGCCATTTTAGAAGATTGTCTCCAGTGCACCTTAGAGACCTCAGTTTCAGGCTGGCTTGATGTCCTAATTGAATTGCCTTTGCTGTGGTGTGGAGAAAACAAAGCCTCAGAGAATTTCCCAGACAGAGAGAAAGAGGTGAGTGAAGGGAATCCATGATACCTGCTCAATAAAAAGTGATCATTTAACTCCAGTCTGAGAATTAAAAAAAAAAAAACAACCCAAAAAAAACAGGGGGAGGGAGGAATTTATTGACCTCTGATGACAGATTTCACCAAAATGCATTATTTTGTGTGTATTATATGCAACACATAATAGGATGCAGTAACAAGAATTACTGTATGACCTCATTCTTACTTAGCTCTTCTCATTATTATAGCTCAAAGCAGCTTATTTAGAAAGTTTACCTCAATACCCCAATAGAGAATTGACTTGATCAAGGTCACCCATCAGTCAGTAACAAAGCAGAAATCACCTTATGCTGTATCTTCCAGACTGTGGCTTTATTTGTAGATATATATGTTGATGTTACATACATGTGTATACTGCATCTTGGTATCACTTATGAAAAGGAACCCAGGAAATTATCTTGTGTTATAATTATTGTCTCTGCCAATACCTATCCTCCTGCATACTTTTACACAGTCTAATTCTGTACTCCCTAATTTTTGCCTTCAGCTACTTAAGGGATGATTTCGAAGATCAAAAAGCCACTACTTCTCAGCAGTGGTAGAAAATACAGTGAAGGATGGGGGGGAAACATTGCTCTTCGTGAGGTTCAGGTTGGGTACTAGGAAGGTTATAAAATCTTAATTTCTGCATATTTTCAGCACTTTTTAAGATAAAACTGTGTCTGACCTCACCTTGTGTTGGTTTTAAACTGAAGGCTGGAGGAGATGATCTCCAGAGGTTCCTTTTAGTCAACTTTTCTATGATCATAGAATCATAGAATCATAGAATTGTTTGTGTTGGAAGGGATCTTTCAAAGTCATCTACTGCAAGCCCTCTGCCATGAACAGAGACACCTTCCACTAGATCAGTTTCCTCAAAGCCCTGCCTAACCTGACCTTGATTGGTTGCAGGTATGGGGCATCCACCACCTTTCTGGGCAGCCTGTTCCAGCATTTCACCACCCACATGGCAAAGAACCATTACCCCTTTTCTCAGCAAAACAAAATGGGCCAAAAGGCTTGTACCACTCTTTGTATAAGCATCCTTTGCCTTCAGGATGACAGCTATAAGGTCTGCTTTCCTGATGATTCTACAGTCCTCCCAGATTGGCTCTCATTTTGTCTCAAATGACTTTCTCCCCTCACTGGTATCCTTATCCCTTCTGCAGAGGTGCTTATTCCATTTTCTTGTGTGCCTTTTTCGGTCACATGCATGACAAAATGGAGTTAGCATCTCCCAACACTGAGATCCTGCACCCTAAATAATCACCAGAGTGTGCCACAGCCTTCCTGGCTGTGCAGAGGTCTTAGCAACAACACCTCTGTTGCCCATTGCTAAGGCAAATGCTGTGGATATCGTTCTGTATCCATGAAATAAATCATAGCCATCTTCAGGTGAGTGGAAAGGGTCACTGAGATGTGAATAAGGGATAAAAGATATGTCAGTACCCTAGAACTATCTTGTCATGGTTCACCTGCTAACCAAGTTATACAAAGGAAACTGGTTTGCATCAGTTTGAAGACTGAATTAGAACGTTTTATAGCACAGAATGCAAATAATCAGGTAATTTACTCTGTAGATGTACAGTAATAGCACCATAATTAGAATAATTACATTTTACCTGCAGGACATGCACTTATGGCATGTTGTATTTGCATTAAATATTCAATATATACATTCCAGACCAATTCATCTTTGCAGCAGCTCTATGAAGAAGTCATTGGATACATTACAGGGATGAATTCTGCTTTTAGTATTTTATCTTGTGCAAGTTACTACCTTGATTGATATACCCAATTTCCCCAAAAAAATTTTTTTTAAGAGAAATTGCTGAATTTAGTGATGAAACTTGCATAGCCTGGGAGCAGTTAATTCACTCAAAGTTTGACTTCAAGTCATTTGAATAACAGGTGGGCAAAAAAGTACAACAACCAAGTAATCACTCACTGCAGTGAGCAATCGAGCAGTTCGTTCCTGGCTACCGTCTCGCACAGACCATACTTTGGGGTCAAGCTGAGGCCTCAAATCCAGCTGCTTTGTGCTAATGAGTGAAGGAAAAGCAACCAAAAACCTGCCTGAAAGGAGAAACTGTAAATACCCCTCACTGCAAGAGTGTTTCTGAGTGTCATGGATCTGCTACCCTTGTCTCTCCTCCTTGTGCCCTCTTCCCTTGGCATAAGGACAGGAATTGGCCATGCCAAAAGCAGCAAGGGCTAAGGAATAACGTGTGGGAGGAAGGATGAGTCAGAGCTTAGGGCAGAAGTTTGGGATGCTGCAGGCCTGGGTACAGGTCCTTGTAATGCAAAAACCTTTCCACGTGATCTCGTCCAAATCACTTATAATTAAACCGAGAAAAAGTACTAGATGATGTAAGTAAGGCAGGTAAGAAGTGCTCAGAACTATTAGGAGTCTAAAGTTTCAGGATTATATATAATGAGCTTGAAGTCTGAGAAACAGAGCCAGCAGGCCAAGCAGAGTGATAGTCAGCAAGAGAAAAGAGCAATTTGGGCAGCATTCCTCCAGATATATAACTTGTTTAAAGGCAGATATGGCTGTCCCAGGCATAGAAACTGTTCTACCTTTGACAAAATACCAGCCTGTTCTTTGGAGTAAGGAATAAAACAAATGCTTTTCTATTTCCAACTTCTGTACCCTCGTTACTTGGTTAAAACACTTTGGGGACAAAAAAATCCAACCCTGAAAACTGCCTGTGAGGTTAACAGGGATGAGATTAGAATCCTAAAATCACTGAGGTTGGAAATGATCTTCAAGATCCTTGAGCCAAACCATTACCACAGCACCACTGTGTTCACCACTAAACCATATCCTCTAGTACCTCATCACCAGTGCCTTCTGAACGCTTCTGAGGACAGTGATTCCAACACTTACCTGGGCAGCCTGTTCCAATGTCACCCTTTCAGTGAAGAAATTTTTCCTAATATCCAATCTAAACCTCTTCTGGTGCAACTTGAGGCTCTTTCCTTGTTTGGTCTCTTGTCACCTGGGAGAAGAGACTGACCCCCATGTCATTACAGAGTGAGAGGCCCCTGAGCCTCTTTTTCTCCAGGTTCAGCCCCTCCCAGGTGCCTCAGCTGCTTCTCATCAGGCTTGTCCTGCAGACCTTTCCCCAGCTCTGTTGCCCTTCTTTGGACACACTCCAGCACCTCAATGTCTGTCTTCTTTTGAGTGGCCCATAACGGAACCCAGGATTTGAGGTATGGCCTCAACAGTGGCCTCAAGATGCAACAGGGGGAGACAAAAATCCTCAAACCAAAGTACAACAAAGCCCATGGCCCACTTGTTCCCTATCTATAATGTTAGCCTCCCTGCAGGCAGAGCCAAACAAACCACGCTGTGCTGAAAGCCAGGTATGTGTCATATGGTACATGTCATATTTGCCTTCTCAACCATGCAATATAAGCTGCAACAAAAAAATTTGTGGCTATCACAAAGAAACACATAATAGAGGACTCCAGTACTCGGCCTGTATAGGAGGGAAATATGGCTAAAAGAGAGAACACTCATGGTCTTGGGCTTTACAACCAGCTGTGGTCAGTTGATTCAGTGGCTGGACAGATCAGATATTTCCAAATAGACTGGAATTATATACAGTAGATGTCATAAAGGCTTTGTCTTGGAGGTCTCTTAAAATTTTAGATCTCCACTTCAGATCTGACCACAGCTGCAACAACTACTAATTTAAAAAATAAAAGAGAGCCAGCTCTTAATGGGACAAAATCCTCCTTGACCACGTATCTGATGACAAATGCCCAACTTAGTGTAGAAACTTTTGCTGTGAGGCAGTGGTCTATGACATTACTTAGCCTTTCTTTGCCTTTGCAATTTCTTTATTTCTCCATTAAGTTCGTGTCTCACGTTTTTCAAAATGTTTTTCAAAATGTTTTTTCCTGCTCCAGTCTCCACTGCTGCTCTCTTTGGAGGTGTCCATTCAACATGCTAATTTCCCTGTGTGTGTGCTGAAAGAGTTCCTCCAGAGCCCCTTAGATCCTAGTCCTTTCTTAGCTAATTACCATGTGCCAGACACTGGAGTTATGGGGCCTCAGGGTGATCATTTTGTTGACAATGTGCAGCAATAACCATATAATCACAGCACAATTATGGAGCATTTATGGAGTTATTTGTGTTGTGTCATAGATGAAGTTAGCAAATGTAATTTACCTCTCAACACTAAAGAGGACAGAGCCTTAAGGTCAAAGGCTGAGCTCTCAGTAGAAACTCCATTTTTAAGGCTGCTTTTAGAAGAGCAAGTTCCCTCAAATCAACTGAAATTATGTTTGTTGGACATCTCTTTAATTTCTGGTTTTTGTCAGGCCAAAAAACTCCAGGCCAAATTTGCCAACAGGAAATTAACTTTCATATGATGAGGGAAGAGCAAGAAAAAAAGAAAATCTCCATAAAACTTCCCAGAACAATTCTTTCACCCACATATTCTAAATAAATAAATAAATAAATAAATAAATAAATGTATTCATACATAAAAATGTTCCCCATCAACTTCTATCTGTCTCTTGATACTACTTATGTGTTCACATAAAACTCCTACCAGGTGCAGAGTGATTAAGAAGACCAAAAATAAAACCATTATCTATCAAGCTAACATTTCCTCCCATCATCTGCAGCAGCATATTGACTGCTGCCGGGATGCTCAATCATGTCTGGTGCTCTAAGGTGACATTTGGACAGGAGCCACTCTGCCACAGATGAGGAGAAGAACGGGGCTTTAGCAGAGTGGGTTATGAGCACCCAAGGATCCTGATGGATGAGGAAAAGGGGGAAAGGAAGATGGCATTCAGGAAAGGTGTCATCCAGGATAAGTCAAATGGAGCAGAAGAGGGCAGGGTTGGGAAGGCTTATCAGAAAGAAAATGTATAATTCTTTGGTATCACAAAGTCTTTTGTGAGAGATTGGTGTGTGTATATATATGGTAATGGGGTACACAATGGATGCAAAGGCATATTGCCATATTACCATACATACATATGCATATATATGTTCATATGCATACAAACACACAAAACCTCCCAACACAGACCAACCCATAAATATATAAATATATAAATATACAATGTATTTCCCTTTTCCAATAAAAGAGGATATAGGCTCTTAGACCAACTTTCATATATGGCAGCTTAGAGCAAAAATGTTTTATTCATGAATGATGTCTTTTTTCTTTTTTTCTTTCTTTTTTTTTTTTTATAAACACATAAAAATGTGAAACAATAAAAGTGATATATACCTAATAATGAGTGAGCCAATAAACCCCACCAGGCAACTTAGCTTTGGAAGTGGAAAAATTGACTTTGTATAACAAATTGCAGAATTATTAATCCTGTTTGAAACCCTTTTTATATCAGACCATTTACTTTAATTCTTGCTACTTTCAACATTATCATACATTATGCATTTTTTCTTTGTAATTTTTTTTTTTTTTCCACAAGTACAGTGTGCTCCCAAAACTTTACAGGGCTGGAAGCATTTTAAAAGAGAAGCCTACTGGGTAAAAGAAAAAAACAAGGGATAAATTATTTAGGCTGTTCTGAGGTACTCATGGCTGCAAAAACTCCCTCACAGTGGTCCCTCACAGACCACTGATGAATTAAACTTTGTGAAACCCCTGCAAGGCAAGGAAATACCATCTCCTGTTAAGTGAGCAGAGAAGTGAAAACACAGAGCTATTGCTGTGTCTACACTAAATTGAGGTTGAAGCTTCCAGAGGGGCACGAAATTCACCAAACCCACCCTTCTTTTATCTTCTGTCCTGGTGAAAATCCAAAGCTTCCTGAAAATGATGGAAGGGGGCACACGTAGGAAGGCCTTGCCTTTGGTGCCTCTCTTAAGAGACATAAATAAGAGTAAATGTACTTAAATTTAACTAGACATTCTAAATGTAGATTGGTCTTCAGGCACATCTGCAAAGAGGAATGTGAGCTGAGTGAAATAGTGGCTGAGGAGAGATGAGGTGGTTTTTTTTTGTAGTAAAGCCCACTTGTTTATGACATGGTTCATCCAAGAAAAGCCTCAGCCTTGCTCCTGGTGTTATAAACACTCTCTGTGTGAGTCTGGACACATGGAAACCTATATGGGTGGTAAAATTGAGGTTATGTCTGCAATGTGGTGCTCTTAATGCCTGTCCTTTTCGGGAAGTATCAATATAGTCAGTATTTTCCTAAAAGACAAACTTTATATGCACAGTGTAGAAGATGATCCACTTAGTGTAGAACCTGAAGTCTGAGGTCAGTGAGGTCCCAGTGGTCCATCTGAGCTCTGGGAGTGTCCTGTATGACACCACGTTGGATAAGGGTTCAATGCTAAGGACATCCATTTTACTGACCATAACCAAACAACTTGCAAAAACTGGACTAATTTTTTTTTTCTCAGGCTATGCTTTCCAGAATCATGGCCAACAACAGGCACAAATATGATGACTGTATTGTTATAACCAGCACACTTTTTTTTTTTTTTTTTCTTTTTCAGTAGAAAACTCCAAACTAGCCAAAATTAATCTTAAAAGATAAACCAAGAAGAAATGTGTTTTCAGATGCAACCTGCTGTTAACTCCTGGATACTTCCCTATTCAATGCTATTGCCTCTCTCACACAGTTCTGCATTTGTTCTTTTTAGTGCACAGGATGCTTGCTACAAACAGTGACAACAATAATGCAGGGGATTTTGCTTTTAGTGGGTTTAAGCCTGGGAGATCTTAGGATTTCAAACAATCCTCAGCCAATCACTAAAATCCCATAGAATTTGATAGAACTGAGTTTTAACTGTAACCTCTTTGAGCTGGTAAACATACTAACTGGGTGGATTTTGTAATTCAATATAGCAGTATGCCAAGCTTGGCTAGAGCAATAATATTTTTTAGTCATTAGCAGAGTTTTGCAGTAAGAAGGTATGCTGTCAGTTTGCAAGGAGCTGTCAAAATGAGGCAATCAGGGGTCATGTTTCTCTAGTGAATTTTAAAGAATGAAATCCCTTGAACTCAGCTGCTTCCTCTTCCAGGTGTGTTTAATCATTACTTTTTTTCTTCTCATGTTTGCATGGCAAGGCTTCAGCTTGAGGTGGGACTACAGGTGTGGCTTCTCTGGGAGGATATTGGAAGCTTCACCTGGGTCCAACAGTGTCAGTTCCAGCTTCCCTCAGCCCCATTCCCCATTCTGAGTGGGAAACAACAGAGAAATCAGGAAGGAAGTTAAGTTCAGGAGAGACAGAGGGGAAGATATTTTAAGGTTTGGTTTTATTTCTCATTATCCTACTCTCATTTCACTGATAATAAACTAATTTTCCCAACTCAAGTCAGTTTTGCCTCTGACACTGATCTGTCCCTACCTTTACCTCAACCCAAGAATCTTTAATCATGTTTTTGTCTTCCCTGCCCAGCTGAGGAGGAAAGTGACAGAATGGCTTTGTCTGGCACCTGATGTCCAGCCTGGGTCAGCCCACCATGCCTGACTAGCACGCCATGCAGTTCAGGTTCAATAACATCAGCAACATCTGGTTAACTTGGAATACTTTTGTTGGTTAGCAAATATATAAATGTGTTAGAGGTAATGTTTATAGAGAAATCTATTCCCAAATATCATTTTGGTGTATTACAAATTCCACCTTTGGGCAAACATTCCTCTAATCTTCCTCTGAACAGGTTAGATAATCAGCTTGAAGAGTACTTAAGGTATCAGGAAATTTTATTTTTCACATCCCTTCCTTTGCCAAGATTAACAATTTCAAACTTCCATACTTGCTAACTATGCATAATGCATTTCCAGATGTGAACACTTGTTTAATCCAGCAAATTCTCTTTCAGAAGTAAGATTTCCACTTAAAGTATCCTGGAGTTCCCACAAACTAAACTCTAACACTTTGGCATTAGTTATCATCTCTGTGTCAATCTGCACACAACAGCCTTAGGTTCCATCTTGGAAAACGATGATTCCAGTACCCTTTTCTTGTTTTCTCTATTAACTTGGAAGTCTATGACAGAAATGTCTTCTTACTTAATTTCTAATTCATCCTCACTGAGATATCTTAAAATCTATATTCAGCTCTGTAGTAAACTAAATATTAATTTCCCTCTGCAGGAAAGGAAGAAGAGGTACCTCCACTGTATGCTGTAACAGAACTTTTTTATCTTTATTGATCATGAAGAATATAAAATTATGTAGTTCTGTCTTGTATCTCATGTAGTGAGCACTTCATGTGTGGTGAATCCATGAATTTTTAACTGCATGTAAAAAGTGTCCGCTATTTTTATGGAAAGGGGACCTAACAGCATACGGATTTTGAAAATATGGCCAAAACACCTACTTTCATAACAATCAAATTTATTTTATTTCTTTACAGCACTGATACTCTCTCTTTCCTGTTCTCCAAAGGCCCCATTATTTGCTCCTGCATCTCTCCATTCTCCCTTTCTTCTATTATTTTGTTAGCTGTCTATGTAAAATGAAGCTCTGAACACAGCTGATGTTGCTGACAAAAAACCCCAACCCAACAAACAAGAAACCCAAGTCCAAATCCCCCAATGATGATGTGCAAAGGAGGCTGTATTGTGCTATAACAGAGAGCACATGAAAAACTGGATTTATGTGGAGTAATTTAAAGTTTCCATTTCCAGACACAGAGCGAGACAGAAAGAGAGTACTAGGGAGCTGAGAGGGAGGGAGGCTTGTTTTAATTTATGATTTGAAAGCACTTCTATTTAAACTTTTCCACAAAGAGGGTCAGTTGCACAGAAAGAAGTACATTTGCGTGAAGTGTTGAAGGTTTGAGCCCCGGAACAAGTCCGCTCCTGGCACTCCAGCCTTAGGCAGGAAGGTGATAAGACCCAAATGAAGTAAACAATTTTTTGTTGTGGTGACTCCGGCACCAGGAAAATTTTGTAGAACATTTTGTGCCAGCAGCCAAAGTGATTTACATATCTTTTTTTCCTTCCCTCTGAATAGAGTGGACAGCTGGTGAATCTTCATGCCTATTAATCTTTCAGTGCACAATCATCTCATGATATCTAACAACTATTTTTCAATCTTTGGGGCATCAGCCGAAGTAATGAACGATTCTGTTATATTCTTACAGGACTGATGGGCATTACAGAATAACACATTAGGTTTGAGGGTGAAGAGAAAGAGGGAGAGGGGAAATGCTGGCATAAGGCAAACAGGCTATTATTGCCTTCTGATTGTGGTAAACAAAAAGAATTCTTTCTAATCTGGTACTCAGGGTATCACCATAAAACTCTGACCATCTATGTACATTTTTTATGTGTGTGCATGCATGTCAGTGTCTGTGTTAAACTTTCTTGCTGTCAGGTAGGATTTTTACTGTTTCCAAGCTCCTGGTGTCTCTAGTCTTAAACAAAATTGGTGAAGCTATAAAAGTTTTAATCTCTTTTGGCCCAGAAATTGAAATATCTGTGCCAGCTGCACAGAAAAAGCCACAGCAGTATGTAGCACAGAATATAAGATACTATGTGTTGTTGAACAATTAAATCAGGTGCCCAGTCTTTTGCAGAAAAGGAAAGGAGATGAATACTTTGTTAATTCAATTTGGTTTAAATTGAAAGGAAGATACACATTTGAAGGAGATTTGAAAATATTGAAATTTATGGAATTGGATTTTGATGTGAAATTTTAGAAATTTCTTATTAATATGTTTAAAATTACGATCTTGATAATTGTTCATAACAAAGCACATTTGCCTGGAAAGTAGCAACAGTAGGATGAGAAAAAGGCTGGATAAATGTTCTGTGTAGGAAAGGCATCTTTATTACAAAGGTTTCTTAATTTTGAGAAACCTTTTTTTAATTTTGAGGCATGCTTAGGAAGTTTAAATAACGTTTCATGGTCCCTTCAAATGATTGGCCTCAAGTGCACTCTCTAAACACAGGATTGCAACCCAGTGCAAATTCTGCATCACAGGAGCATCAACACTGCTCCAACACTGATGGGTTGTGATCTGCAAACACTATGGATCAAGGTAAAGTGGACTGAAGCAAAATTTGGAGACTACACGCTGATCTGTCCTAACACCCTTCTGAGGTGCACCTTGGGCATTGCTCTCTGTCCCTCTTCTCCTTTGCATTTTCTTTTTTACTGAATTTCCTTATTGGCAACGTCTATAATTCACCTCTGTCTGAGGGAAGCCTTTGAATCTGTGACAGACAAACATGATTGAGAGAAGGCACACATTTCAACACAAAAATCAAACCAAACCATACCAAAAAACAAAAATCGAGCCCTGAACAAGAAATAAAGCTGGACTCTTAACAAAGGCAGGAAGATTTTTCCTAACAGTAAGTGGATTAAATTATACCCTTTGCTTCCTGCTACAGAAAAGAAGACAGCAAAAAAAAAAATCCAATGTTCAAAGAAAACTTTGTCATTAAAGTTCACAATTATGCTAGTAATTCAATCTATTATTATTATGACTATTATTATTATTATTCTGATTATTATTAACATTCTAGTTTAGATAAATTGTCAGTCTCAAAAAAGAGGAACACGAGCAGTATAAATAATTTACTGTACTGCAAAAGAGAGGTGCTTCTGCAGAATGGGATGCTGAGAACACTTCAAGGTGTTACCCAAAGAATGCTGATGAACTCCTCCCCATATTCCCCTTCAAACACAGGCAATATATGAGCATATAATTAAATATGTGTTCCTTGATTATCAGTCAAAGACTCATTACACGTGGTACCAACCCCTTTGGAAGGCACCCAGCCTACTTCCAATTAAAAACCACCTGACCATAAATAATAAAAGCATATTACACACACAGTAAATAATGGTTCTCAAAATAATATATTTCAGGAGTTATATTTTAGGGACACCATATGTGTTCCCTGTATAATGAGCTCTTCCCTCTATCAGTCCAACCAGCAGACTCTCAAATCTAGAGACTTGAAAAGATTAATTTGTTGGTTTAATTTCTTTTTTCCCAAACATTAACCAGTTGTTTTTCTTTCTCCATTTTAAAAATTAAATTATCTGTTTTCTGCCTTCATTGTAAACAACAAGCTGTAATTTAAAAGAGAGTTTTCAGAAAAGAAAGAAAGAAGATAATATTCTTTTGATATGAAATCTTAATGCATATATGAGGATGTTCATATGAAATATATATGTATCTGTGACACGTACTTGTGTATTTGTATGTATGTGCATATAAATATATATCTGATGCAGACATAATGCTAAAACCAGCTTCAGATGTTAAAGATACACAGAATGGAAAATATTTTCTATTTTATAATTTTTTTGGAAAATACAATATTGATTATTCAGAAAAAAAAGACATTACGCAGTTCAAGTTTGGGTTTGGTTTTTTTAAAGAAAATGGAATTCTTGACAGAAAGAGGAATGGGATTCTTCCATACCCCAAAATACACAATAAGCCCAAGTGACTCTTTCTTACTGTGAGTTTGAGGTGACAAAACATCTGAGTGTTTGTGTGTGTGTGTGTGTCTGTGTCTGTGTCTGTGTCTGTGTCTGTGTTTGGCTATTTGGAAGGAGTGGAATGATCTTTTTCCCAACTGTGAAGTTTAATTTTAGGATCAGGAAAGACTTTTTCCATACTGAATAAGGAGCCAAACTACTGGTTACTGCATAATGAGTCAAACTACTGGTTTTATAGGAAATACTACCTCTTGCATTTTGGAACCCTTTAGTGGCTAGACCTTTCCCCACAGAGATATCTATATGTACATACACAAAAACATAAACAAATACCCTTATACTGTGCACATTAAAAGCCTTAAAAATGTTCTGGATATTATATAGAAAGCAAACTATGGATTAAACCCTACCATATATGTAACATCCAGAACTGAAATTTATTTTAAACAAAAAATGGATATAATATAGTTGTTAGTCCCAGTTGAAAAGGGAACATGAAAAGCATTCAAAGTACACTTTGTACCAGATAACAGCATTTATGGTTCTACTTTTGGTAAGTCCCATACATGACTTCAAGCTGTCAGCACCATGACTTCAAATAGGAACCACCTTATAGGTTATTCCATAAGTGAGTATTTGAGAGATTTCATTGCTTTCTATGCTACAAAAACCAAATTATTAAGAGAAATGGACATAAAGTTAGGAAGATTTTCCAGAAATGGAAACAGTGAGAATACACCAACGACAGTAGAAAAACACTAGAGCTAAAGCAGTCTGGTTTCCAGTAGATCTGTGCATTTTTTTGGTGCATGACTTCTTGCAGTATTCTGTTAAAATTTCCTGTTGTTTTCACATGTACTCAAAATAGTACTTTTTCTTGCCCTCATATGGGTGACCTGTAGTGGTTTATACTTCTTGGTAACAATGTCAATTTAAGCAGCCACTGAGCTGTCTGCACTCTTGACAGAGGGTGCATTCCTTTGTTTCTGCATTCTTGCCATTAAAAAGCTGAGTATTTGCAAAGCCAGGAAGTTCTTTTGTGAGAGGAAGAGGAGGGGCAGGCACTGATCTCTTCTCTCTGGTGACCACTGCCAGGACCCAAGGGAATGGCCTGGACTTGGGTCAGGAAAGGCTTGGTTGGATACTAGAAAAAATTCTTCACACAGAGAGTGTTTGAGGCTCCCAGGGGAGTGGCCACAGCATCAAACTTGACAGAGGTCAAGAAGTGTTTGGACAATGCTCTCAGGCACATGGTGAGATTGTTGGGGCGTCCTGTGTAGGGCCAGGAGATGGACTTCAATAATCTTTGAGTGTCCCTTCCAACTCCGTATTCTATTCTGTGAACTTTGAATTGCTTTGACAGTGAGAAGGGTTGTATTTGACTTCCCCAATGGAGACCTCACATGGTAAAAATATGTTTGTGTTCCATCTAGCTACTGCAATTATCTAATTTGCTTTATCTGTTAATATTATTATTATTATTTGTTGTTATTATTATTATTATTATTATTATTATTATTATTATTATTACTGTCATCTGTGGGTACATAATTATCCTGTGGGTACATAATTATCCTCAGCCCCACCGGATTTAAAACAGTCAAGAAGTTCAGAAAGAAATCGTGGGAGACTCAGATATACCTACAGATCAATTGATCATGTTGCCTCATTCCCACAGGAAACCAGCCTCCTCATAATTATAATTTATTGCAAAAGAGACTGGAACCCCCATGTCCCACAGATGAGGACCTAGGCCATGGAAATGTGCCTCTGTGCCTGCCTGGTTCTTCTGACCATCTGCCTCTCTTCCTCTATTTCTCTTGTTCTCCAGCTCTCGTATAAGCTAGAATAATTCCAACAACAGACACTAAAGAGGAAAATTGTTTCATAACATTGCACATTCTTTTCTTAATGGTGGAAGTTTTAGGTCTCAATTTACCCTAAGGAAGAGAAGGAATTTGCTACTAAATCTTTTTTGAATGTGTAACCTCACTGTATAAAAAGGAGCATCAACTATGTAACAACTGCCTGTAAACATTCCATTTTCCTTCTGCTTTTTAAAAACCCAAAGGCCCCGGAAGGTCCCAAAGAGGATGGGGGGGGGGGCCCTGGTGGAGGGCTGTTGCGGTGGTTCGGAACCAGAGGACTTCCGGACAGGTTCCACGGACAGAGGGTTTCCCCCCGGAGCTCCCAGGGGCAGCAGTTGGACCACCAATCCACGGACCCAAGCTCCTGCTATTGGTTACTGGTCTTGTCTGTTATGTTTCCCCGCTCTGGGAAATTCCCTGTCACTCCATAGTTCATTCGTTGTTCTCTCTGTTCCCCTCCCCTCCCTAAACCCCATTTGATCATGTACCCCAGCCCCTCCCCTGTATTGTCCCCTGCCCTCATCCTATTGGGTGTTGCTCCTCCCATAAATACCGATGTAATAAGCTGCTCTTGGCTCTTGGTCCATGTGCTCCCTTTGGAGGCAATAAACCTACCGAAATCACATACCAAGAGACCTCCTTCTCTGGTAGTTCTTTGCTGTTTCACCACGCTCCGGGGGCAACATCTCCCCGGACCGAATGCGGGCCAGCTGTGCTCATAGACAGCACTCCGAGGAAGTCTTCCAGATCGCGAACGACTTCCTAGGGTAGCGCTAGGACTCCGCTGCCGGTACCAGGGTGGGACTGAAGCAGGGAACGCAACAAAGTGGCGCACCGAACAGAGACTCCGACCTCTCGGGGTTCCCTGCGAGCGACCTGGATACGCAGCAGCGGTCCGGACTGCGCCTTCGGGACGCCGCTCCCCTAGCGAGAACTTCCGCGTTTTAGCGGGGGGCTGGCAGGGGTCGTCAGCAACCGTTCTGGAGCGTCTGAAGTGTGTACGCTAGCTGAGCGAACTGACGAGACCAGAGACCATTGCTCTTTTGGATGTTTCTCCCTCCGGAGCCGGTGACGGCAACTGAAGCCGGGATCGAGGAACCAAGACCCGCACGGAGCGGTGAGGTTTGGCGGCTGCGAGGCGCGGTGGGAAAGGACCAGGATCCGCGCGCGGCGGCGAAGCTCGGTGCCCGTGATAGCGGCGGGAAAGCCACCGAGAACCGAGCGCAGACGGTGAGGTCTAATCCGCGATAGGCAGCGGGAATCAGGCTCGAGGGAGTTTTGTACCATATAAAAAGAGCAAGGAGGCTTTTATTCTGAGACAATGGGTATTAAGCTGTCCCGAATAGAGCAGGAGTTTTATGTCCAAGTTAAAGAGACCCTAAAGTTAAAAAACGGGAATGCTAATAAGAAGGCTTGGAAACGTTTTGTTAAATGGATCTTTGCCTATGTCCCTCTTGCTTCTGCTTCTTCTGTTAAAACTCTGAGTTTTTGGGAGTTAGTAGAAAAACGTTTAGAGGCAGTGGAGAGAGGGGGTGATGTTTCTGTCCGAAAATTTTTCCCGTTGTTGATTGTAATTTGTTATACTTTGCGTAATTGTCCTGAAAGTTCGAAATCCCTGACTCACCCACCCCACGTTCCTAATTCCCCTTTTCCCAATCCCTCTTCCCCGCTACAGGGAAGTGCGCCCCTCAGTTCTCCCCGCTATGAGACTGATTCCCTCATAGCGAGCTTCACCCCAAACCCTTTCTCCGAGCCCTCAGTCAAACTCGCGCCGGCTGCGCTCCCCCATTGTTCCGAGTTTAAAGATGGCGGCGGCCTCGTGGCGCCGTGCCTACACCCGTGCGCCCACTGCGCAGCCTCACGCCGAAAGCCCGCGAATCCTCCCAGCCCCTCCCACGGCTCCTTCCCCTTCGCGTTGATTAGCCCCACGTCGGGCTCCCCCCCCACGGCCGATGATGTCTTCGCGTCGGGTCCCTCCCCTCGCGCCGGAGGTCCCTGCCCCAGCCCGAGGGAGATCCCCACCCCGCGCCTGGACTGCTCATATCAACTGCAGTCCCGCCCCTAACCACCGCCCACTTCCAGATCCCCACGCTCCCTCGTTCACACCCCGAGATTGGGGGCCGAAAAGTGGAGAGGCTGAAGCCTGCGATACAGCCGGTCAGCCAAGCCTTACAGTGGCATCAGGTGTGCACAGCCCTCAGGGTAACAACCCACGATGGGAATCACAGTCACCTGCAGCCTTGCGAGAGCCTAGCAAAGTGGAGAGAGAGCTTGGGAGAGATTCTCCTCACTTAAAAGGTGTGCTGGTCCCATCTGACATAAAAACAATCCTGACAGGCATTTTAGTTAAGGTTCAGTATGGGTGTGGGAAAAGATATGGAAGCAGCAGCTTCAAAGCCTGCTGAACAGTTCTAATCACCCTCCACCTAAGTCTTCCACAGCCTCCTGGACACCACATGCTCCAAAAGCTGAATCCACTGTGTCCTGCTCTCCATCACCACCCATGCCACTGGAGACCCCATCAGAGGCGATCCCAGATGACCAGTCACTTGAACCACGATGGCTGAAGTTAGTAGGCATCACAACTCTCCACCCAACACATCCACCAGAGCAGATCCAGTCGCATCCACCAACAGACGCTGCTCCACAGAGATCAGCGTGGAAGAGAAGGAAAAAGAAAACTCCAAACTTCGACAGTCATCAAGAAAAATCACTGAGACCCTTCTTCTTGATATCTTCCCCTTAGACTCTCCTGAAACCTACCCCATGTACCTCCCATACCCCAATCATTCCCAGTCCTGTAGAGAGACAATGATTTAACAATGTTTGTTTGTTTATTTGCAGATTTTCAAGACTTTGCTTTGGATTTTAGTTATTATCTTCATTGTACTAACAAATCACTTTCTTTAAGTAAAAAGACAGGGGGAGATGTTGCGGTGGTTCGGAACCAGAGGACTTCCGGACAGGTTCCACGGACAGAGGGTTTCCCCCCGGAGCTCCCAGGGGCAGCAGTTGGACCACCAATCCACGGACCCAAGCTCCTGCTATTGGTTACTGGACTTGTCTGTTATGTATTCCCGCTCTGGGAAATTCCCTGTCACTCCATAGTTCATTCGTTGTTCTCTCTGTTCCCCTCCCCTCCCTAAACCCCATTTGATCATGTACCCCAGCCCCTCCCCTGTATTGTCCCCTGCCCTCATCCTATTGGGTGTTGCTCCTCCCTTAAATACCGATGTAATAAGCTGCTCTTGGCTCTTGGTCCATGTGCTCCCTTTGGAGGCAATAAACCTACCGAAATCACATACCAAGAGACCTCCTTCTCTGGTAGTTCTTTGCTGTTTCACCACGCTCCGGGGGCAACATCTCCCCGGACCGAACGCGGGCCAGCTGTGCTCATAGTCAGCACTCCGAGGAAGTCTTCCAGATCGCGAACGACTTCCTAGGGTAGCGCTAGGACTCCGCTGCCGGTACCAGGGTGGGACTGAAGCAGGGAACGCAACAGAGGGCCCCTGGGACCAGAGAACTCCCCCTGGGGATGGAGGAGACAGTGGTTTAGCCCAGGCTTTGGCGGTTGTGCTTAAGTCTCTCCCATTGGCCGCCCAGTTTGTCAGTTACCCCTCCTGTTCTAGAAAGTTCATCTTCACTCGGTTGCTGATTTGTTGCTTCCCTCTAACTCCTCCCCTTGTCTCTCCCTATTGGACCGCTTGCCCTGGACCCTCCCTAACTCCGCCCCTGGACCCTCGTTTGATTGGTTCTTGTTCCCCCTTATAAGCTCATGTCAGGGGGTGCTCAGGGCTCTTGGTCCCTGGGCTCCCTCTGTGCGAGGCTCCTCAATAAACCTGCACAGAATACCCACACCAGAGTCCCTCTCGTCTTTCTTCAGCGGTCAGCTGCGCTTACCCCTGCTCTTGGCGCACCAACTGCCAAGCGAGCAGCCCACTGGCAGGGTCATATTTGAACCCTCCAGAGAGTCCCAGAAGTAGGTAGCACGGGTATTAGATCTTAAAATAGAATGAGGTGTGTAGTACAGCTGGACATAGTCATTGTACTGTTTCCACTGTATTAAGAAACTGTGTTTAATGAGAGCTATAGCTATGTCAGGAAAAATCAAAAAGACATGGAGGACAGAAGCATGTTTGAAACTACCCCTCTTTATTCAGTATTTAAGCCCTTCTTTCAAAAAGCCATCTCTGGGAGCATGGTCTCCAGGTCATAAACTACCTCCCTGAAATTTGCCATGCAGAGCATAGCCTTGGGCTTCACTTCACTGGTACCAGGCTTTGAGGGCAATGTGGTGTAGCAAGCATTTGACAGAACATGTAACCATTACAGAAGCTGAAACATGTGGGCTTGGCACATCTCAGCTTCTGTGGATTGAATTCCTTACGTGTGAGGAAACTGGTTTAAAGGAGGAATTGTTTGGAAGGGCATATTGTGATGAGGGGGAATGGCTCTAAAAAGGAAGAGAGTAGGTTTAGATTGCGTATTAAAAATTTCTTCTCTGGGAGGCTGAGGTCCTGGCACAGGTTGCCCAGAGAAGCTGCAGCTGACCCATCCCTGGGAATTTTCAAGGCCAGGTTGGATGGGACTTACAATAACCTGGTCTAGTGGAATGTGTCCCTGCCCATGACCGGGGGCATGAGAACAAGATGGTCCTTAAGGTCCCTTCCAACCCAGAATGTTCTCAATCTTTATGAAATGTATAAACAAAACCCACCTGTGTCCATGAGATACGCCTCTCCAGCTGAAGTGATGGAATTTCACATCAGAAGCCATGGAAGGACACATTGGCTAGTTAAGAGAATACTATTTAAAGAGAGACCTGGATTTAAGAACTAGTCTGTACTTTAATCACCATAATTAGTGAATTAAATTCCGTTGTGCAGGCAGCACAGTGTGTTGTCTGTGTGTGTCCTACGCAGAGCTGGCAGCAGTTCCCCTCTGCCCTGTCACTAAGTTTCCACCACAGATGTATCACAATCATTTCACCTGATGAAGGTGAACACTCCTGTAGCCATTTTTCACCTCCACAAAAGAAACTGATGAAAAATGAGACCTTTATTTTGTCACGCATGCCAGACCACCTACCAAAAAGATCCCAAAACAAACCCAGAGATGTTAGAGAATGCTGTCTTATCCTTCATTCAGGGATATCATGATCAGATTTAGTGATTCCTGCTTTATAATACCCATATACACCTCATCACAATGGCTATTGCTTGACTCATGATCATCTTGGGTTCAACCAGAAAGACAATATCCTCTGATTTCAAAGCTTCTTGTATTCCAGATTGATAATGTTATTTTTGATGCCCATGTCCATTCACCTCCAAACCTCTGGACTAATCCGGCTCTCTGCAGCCATGTAAAAATTACTCCTGTAATTACTACCTGAAGGGAATAATTCTATTAAAATTACCCAAAAAGTTTCTGGTTAAGCAGAAGGGACATATTGGTTGTCCCCTATAATTTCTCTACAATTTCATGGGAATTGATCCCATAAATGCTTATTCATTCAATAAGGAATGTTCTCAACCTTAGCTAGTAACTTTAACAAATTTTTCAAAGCATTGAAATTTGGCCTGATTTTTTTTCTTCCTTATTTTATAATTTCAAAGTTGAAAATCATTTTTTTTTTAATTCATCTGTCTCAGGAAAATCACTGCTACTAATAAACATCAGAATATTTTACCTGTGTCATTTTTAACAACCCTTTGCAAAATATAAGCCAGCAAACTATTTTCTTATTTATTAATAAATCTTTGTTGTTTAAAGAGAAAAAAAGAAAGAAGGGAAAAATGGTTCATGAGCAAGTCTCAGTTAGGAGATGGTATCAGAAATCTTTCTGTGGATCTGTTTTCACAGTTCTGTGGCTTACTGCTGCTCTGTGAATTTTCTCACATTACTTAATTTTTTTTCACCATCTCGAGCAATGGTTTCATTTGAAGTGAGCTGGGATCAATTTTAAAATGGAGGACTGTTCATCCAGAAAGAGAGTGTTTTTGATAGCAACCAGATAGCCACGTGTGGAGGGACACAAGTTTCTGTGGCCCAATGTCCACATCTCAAAACTGAAATGAATTTAGATATGCATCACATGGCAAATAAATGCACAGGACCTAACCAAGCAAAAAAACCCACCACAACATCAGCAACAGAATAGTTGTGGGTATTTTTGCCTTTCTACTACTACACTAATTCATCTCTCAGCTCTATATGAGCTGGTGTGATACTTTTCTATCTGTGCAATATCAAATGAAGCAACTGGAGTAAGAAACTTAAGATTTACTGTGATACTAGTGTGCCACATGGACAGCTTAAAAGAAAAGGTTAAGCAGAATCTATTGCTGAATAAACATTTCCTAGGGGACATTGATTTGGTAGTTACTTCCTTTTGAGAAGATGAAGCTGTGAGAAGACTCATTTGGGGGCTCTGTCCTCTGGCTTTGCAGCTACTGTTGCTGTCTGAGGTTTTGGTTCCTTGTCTGGGCTATCCTGCAGGCATGCCTGTGCCCCAGCCCCTGACCTGCTGACTGGGTTGCTGGCTTAGCCTCAGACCTGTTTCATCCCTGTGCATCTGTCTGGGATTCACTGCCTGTAGCTAGTCCTGGTTCCATCACTGGACTTACTCTTCTTGCTGCCAGGCTCGGCTCCTGGCTCATTTTCCCTGGCTTTTATTGCCCCTTAGTGATATGTGAGTACTGTTATACATCTTCTCAGACAAAATATAAATGAGCTAGAAGGTCTGAAGTTCACAGGGCTCAGAAAAAATCTGAATCCCACAGTTTTTTCAAAATCAATTTATTGTCCTTAGTAGAAATATCTACGTATACACAAATACATAAACATGGTGTGAGGTATCCATTCTCCCCCAAAGTTCTAGACCCTGGAGAAGTGAATTTCTTCTTGAAGGTGCTGTTCTTAATTTTTCCAAGGGAAGTGCCAAATTAAGAAGGCTGAATAGCAGCAGTGTCATTTCCACATTTCCACATTGTCAGTGATCCATTTTAGGAGGATTCTTCTGCTGGTAGTGGAAATCTGTGATTCTGTGATCCTCATCAGTTCTGCCCATTATTAGAGAACTTCAGAAGAAAATTTCACTTTCAGTACTTTTTTACACAACTAACTTTCCTTTTCTCTATTGCATCCTTTTGCTACGGTCTGGTAAGTGCATACAGTGATTGATTCGGGTTGATGTCATGTTATTGTAGGACCTAAAGGAGAAAAAAGTCCTCTGATCTCTTCACAAGATGAAGCTAATGGAAAATCAAAAGACATGGTTAAGCAACTCTGGTGGAAACCAGGTAGTATCAACCCTTTATTATTCTGACAGTGTCTGAATTCAGAAAGTGCATATTGGAAATAGTGTGTCCCCAATACCTATAAGATTTATTTCCCATGTTCCCTATCCTTTTTTTTCTATAGATCTAAATCTTATTTTCTGTGTTTACTTAGACATGTAGAAGTGAACTACAGTCAATGCTTTCTAAAGTTAATTCATATTCCATCTACTTCCATGATGAATAGAGTCCACCTTCATTGTGTCTCCAATTTGACCCTGAAAGTCATATCTGCATATAAGGTTGACCCTTTTCTGGAATGTGCCTACTGGTTATTGCTGCTCTATCATGTCAGCAACATATATGTTTCAAATTCTGTTTTAACAGAAACCTTCTATAAGACCTTGGAAATTACATTTATTCCCTCTGTGACTTAATTTCTTATATTTTCCTACCTCCCATTAGTGCCCAGATATGGTGACAACAGGGCCCTGGACCCTTTTATTACCATAAATTGATGTGCTTAAGTATTTGTCCACTCATTCAACAGGAATCTTTCCATTAATTATAATCTGAAAGTATTGCTTTTTCTTGCTCTATTCAGATCTTTTCAATACCATGGGCAGCATGACCCAGTGAAACAGTGGCTCTCTAGAACAAAACATTTTCTAAACACCTTAAATGTCAGGGGAAATTCCAGTCTTGTTCTGGGTGGTTTGCACCATTTGTTTCTCCTCACCCCTCTGGCCTGGTGATTCTGTTTGCAGCATCAGTGTGGATCAAGGCTGTCCAGGGGAGGAAGGGAATTGAGGTTGGCACAAAGTCTGTGATTGGCACCAGTGATGAATTCTTATTGTGTAGAGATTTTGGGCATGACAGTTATTGGTAAACCAATCTGAAATAATCCCAGTCAAACCTGCCAGATTTCCTGTAAAGTGATGCCTTCCTGAAGATCCTTGCCAGAATAATGATTGATGTCTGCTGCCAGTCAGTGCTGAGACACAGTCGCTTCTTGTCATTTAACTGTGGCTACACTGAGTGTTTAACACAATGAAGGGGCATATTTGATGTTTAATGGCCAAGGTTGCCTACAGTTGCTCTTTTAAGAGGTTCACACCTTTGTTCACTGGAAGGCAAACCTGGGTAAATCACTTGACTTCCTTGTGTTTCACTCAATCCATCATTTGAGAAAAAATAAAGCAAACAAAAAACCAAACAAATAAAAAATCCCTGCAGACAAAAAGAAACCAAAAACAAATAGCAAAACAACCCAAACCCAAAAAATTCACCTCTAAAACAATCAGCATTTGAGCTACTACTTACAAGGGAAATTAAATGCTCATTTCTCATGTTCTAGTGTCATGTTGAAGTACCTCTCAACTTCACTGATTCTACATTACTCTACAGATGGCATCAAGTTACTTTTGCAGGGAAAAAAAAAGATTATTTGATTTTATATTATTTTTTCTGTCACTTGCAAGTGAATAGAATTAATGGATTAGGAATTCTGCTCTGACACTCTTTTTCTCAACTTTATTATGTAGGTGGGATGCTATGTTTTTGTATATCACTCTTCTGCAGCAAACTACTAAATTTTAGGAAAATGCCTAAATCTCACTGGTACCAATGGGATATCAGTGTGTGCTTACATGTAGGCTTGTACTCAGATATATTCTGAATGAAGAAAATACCTCAAAAAATGAAAGGGCGAAAGGAAAATTGAGGCACACCAGACTCAAAATGCCTAAATGCAAATGTTAAGGTAAAGGATAATAAATTGGTCAAAAAATGTGGGTAGGCCACAGCAAAGGTGAGTACAATCCATAAAGGTCCCAGTACTTTACATTAAGCTTCAGTCTTAGTGTATTAATTAAAAGTTCCCAGAAACCCAGGACACAGCAATTATATTGATGTAATTTTTCTCTTTTATGCATGGAGAAACTCACCTGATAATACCAATAATGGCACCTGCACAGCACTTTACATTTGCAAAGTGCTGCACCAACAACACATAAACTACACCCTGGTTTGTATTATTTCTTTTACTGCTGCTACAGGATGGGTCTTAGAGGACAAGGAATAGGGGAAAAGTTCCTCTGCAGTGGCTGCACTGTAGAAAAGGCTCCCTTCAAACTACTCTTTCCCTTTGGATTCCTGGATTCTTCTTCCTTACAACTTCAGTAGCTTTTCCACACTAATTAAAAAAAAATACCCAAACCGACCAACCAACCAACCAACCATACAAAGAAACCCAAAACATGAACCAAATCAAAACAAACCCCAAAACACAACAATGAAATCCCCAAACTTTTTTTCTTTTTTTTCTTGATTCATATTTTTCCTATGCAGCATCAGTGCAATATTTGGACTGGGCATCAATCAATTCTGTGGATCCTTGCAAGCTGTAGTTAAAATATTCCAAGCATTTAGCATCAGCACAATTTTATATTCACCTGAGACAAAATAGATGACACACAACTTGTTTTTTAAGCAAGTTTAATAACACTCACCAGCGGGGGAATGAATTATAAAGTTTTCTGAGATGCACATTGAGACCTCCCAACAGACACCAAGATGCCAGCTCACAAGTCTTGCCCCAAAGAGTCAGCTCTTCTCAATGTGTTTATTGCACTTATCAAAACCTGGCGACCATAATAATCTTGTTAAATCCTTTACACTCAGCATTAACTACAGATAATTCCCCCCTCTATTTCTGCATTACAGCACATTTAACCAGTTCTACCTTTCTGTGAGAACATGAACTAAGAAGCTCTTGTACAACATTTTCCACCCATGTCAGCAGAGAAAGGAATAACTTTGTGTTCTATTTCTTTCCTCCTTTCATTAAGAACACTCTAAGCTTTGTAGTCCTCACTGACATGAAGCTATGTCCAAGCTAGTTCCCAGAATACTGAGTAAATGACCTCTCAAAATCTCCTGTGAATGTGGTCAATATCCTACAGCAGCAGAGGCTGCTCAGGAGCTGCAAGGAGCCATTAAAACTTTCCTTTCTCTCACTTCATAGTACTCTGATATTTCCTAAACTTATTTACTTTGCTGAAATAAATCCGAGTCTTTTTTCCCCCCTAAACTCTGCCCTTTAGTTCCTAATCTTCATCTGTGTCTAATAAGGCAGTTTTTACTCACAGCATTCAGCTGACAAAGTCCAACTCCAATAGATCAGTCAGTCAGTTGTGCCTGCATTCAGCTGTCCTGACAGAAATGTGCACATTATATTACAAACTCTAATCTACATTAACCAGAAGCATGACTTGTGTCTTCCTTCTTAAGAAGGCTTTTTTTTTTGTCATCTTTTAAAAACCATTTGACCAAGCTCACATGAGTAACTTCTGCATTATTCCTCTGGCTTTTTTCAGAGTCATGCAGCTTGCCAATTAAATCATTTGAAGTTCTGAGTTATTGTGCCGTGTGTGATAGTCACGTAGGTGTATACAGAATGTGCTGCATTTAATCTTCAATGGATGGAAAATTGCTGGCACTATGAATTTTGCCAACCTTTGCTTCTTCCCCCTCCCTCCCCACTTTGCAAATGGCTTTAGAATCTAAATGCAAACACATTAAGTGTAAAGAATGAATTTGGCATTTAAATTAATGGTTTCATGTCAGACAGAGTACAGGTTTTGTTTGTTTGGGTAAGAAGCTAAAACCTGCATTAAATCTACTGAATGGCTTCAGGTGATTGACCAGCACTTTTTGTTCATGGGATGAGACTCAAAAACAGATCTCAGCTTATGAAATGGTTGGCTGACTCTCAGTTCTCAGTTCTACTTTTTTTTTTTTTTCCTTTCCTTTAAAATATCTTTACCCATGAACCAGTAGAGTTCCTCCCAATGCAAACTATCCAGGTTCACACTACAAGTTTTCAATGGCAGCCAGTCTGAAGGACTGCATATATCTACCCTCAGACAGCTGTGTTATGGAGCTAAAGGAACTGCATCTAAATTCATGAGCCGATAAAAAGTAATCTGGCTAAAGTCTTTTTTATACCAGAATATACACTGATAATCACACCCCTTTGAATTACAAATGTTCCATAACCATTCAAACTGGTACCGAGTTACTGACATTATTTGAAGTAATGACATAATAAAACACACTTTAAAAGACAAACCCATAACTTACTTACTTCTCACTTAAAAAATGTTCCAGAAATCTCTTGAGAACATAATTGATGGGATACCAGATTTCATAGATCATCAAAGACCTGACTATGTTTTAATAAATGAGAAAAATTAAAGTTAGTTTAGCTTACTAATTAGCTTTGAATTTATTATTATTATTATTATTTCCTATGTTTCCCCCCATCTTTTTATCTTCCTGCTCAGCTCTCTCTCTCTGTCCCCACCTTATATTTTAAAATTCAACTAAAAATTAATTAAAAACTGTGTTGACCTGCAGCTTCATCTCACTAACAAAAGTATAGATTTTTCTCTTCTTAGACACAACAGATATATCTGCATTCTGAACTCGATATTTTATTTAAGGAAGGTACACTGAAATGAGGCATTTGATGCACCCAGTTTGGACTGAACATCTGACTTGCTTCACAATGGTGTGGCTACCTACCTGTCTGTGCAATACAAAGCAGTGATAATTAATAAGGTTGCTCAACATAAGGGCTTGGAGCAACTTGCAGTGTCCCTCTATCTTTCTAATTGTCATCCACTGTATACTTGCTGAGATTTCAGGGAAGTCAGTCATGGTATCTCTCCCTACCTTCCACATCAGGAAGAAGCTGGGCTAACTTAACACCCTAGCTTGTGTTTTCTAGTAGAAGTAAATTTTCTACAGCTAGTTAGACTGAGAAACTCATACAAATTGACTAATTGCCTAAATGGTTATGTCACTTTCTTCCTGCCTGGCTACCTAGCCATGGTTTTGTGAAAGGACTGAAGAGTGATCATAGTGTCAAATTCTCTCAAAGTCGTGGGGTTAAATACTATTATGGGGCTGATTAAACAGAAAATAAAGGCCTTAAAATAAAGGAGGAGCAGTGGTCATCATTGTGAGGCAAAAACAGAAAGAAATATGGTTATGTATTCCAAGGTATTTGTTTTCAAATAAAATAAGAAAAAGGTAAACAAAAATAATAGAAGACTTTGCACCTACCCAAAACAAACCTCAGCCCATAGCAGTCAAAATGGAGAGAAGTTTGCATGTTTTTTAGTTGAAGATGGTGGAGAAATGTTGAAATTAAAGTAGTTTCTTTTGGAGTTGCAGGGAAGTTCACAGTCTCTTATGTGAGGCTTCTAACTCCTAGGGTGTCCTAGTGAAATCTGCAACTGAAAACCTCCACACCCTGAAATTGTGTACCCATGTCCTAGTTGTCCATGCCTTAAGTTGAAGGATCTTTATAGCAAGAATATGGGATCTAATAACTTCACAGGTTGTGATCTAAATTCTACATCTATAGACAATGTTTTTCTCTTAGAAGAATCTTAGGAAAAAAAAACCCAACAAAGCAAAAAACATAAACAAACAAAGAAATTCACATACAAAGAGAAATAAAAAAAAAACAAACAAACAAACAAAAAAAAAAACCCACCACCAAACCAAAAAGGCAAAAGTAATTTGTATTTGCATGACAGAATAGGGGATAAGTACTTTTAAAAATGTCAATAGATAGGTTTTTTGCAATGAACACAAACATCTGTCTTTCCATACATCTATGATTTAATTTGCTACCAAGAAAATCAGGGTAGAAAAATGAGAAATAAACACAAATGCTGTAAACACTTTCCCCCCATCCCCCTCTTCTTCCTGGGCTCAGCTTCACTCCCCAGTTCCCCACTGCCTCCCTCCCAGTGGCACAGGTTGCTCCAGTGTGGGTTCCACATGGGCTCACAAGTCCTGCCAGCAAACCTGCTCCAGCCTGGGCTCCTCTCTCCAGCGGTCACAAATCCTGCCAGGATCCTGCTCCAGCCCAGGCTTCCCATGGGGTCACAGCCTCCTTTGGGCATCCCCCTGCTCCAGCCTGGGCTCCTCCAGGGGTTCAGGTGGATCTCTGCTCCCCCGTGCCCTCCCTGGGCTGCAGGGGCACAGCTGCCTCACCATGGGCTGCTCCAGGGGCTGCAGGGGAATCTGAGCCCCAGAGCCTGGAGCAGCTCCTGCCCCTCCTGCTGCACTGCCCTGGCTCTCTGCAGGGCTGCTCCTCTCACATTCTCACTCCTCTCTCTGGCTGTAGTTACCATTACAAAGGGTGTTTTTCCCCTTTCTTAGATACATTATCCTGGAGGTGTTACCACTTTCACAGGTGGGCTTGGTGGGTCTGGCTGTTGAGCCAGCTGGCATTGGCTCCATTGGACACAGGGGAAGCCTCTGGCAGCTCCTCAGAGAACCCATTCCTATGGCCCCTGCACTACCAAAACCTTGTCCTGCAAACCCAATGCATTGGTGGTCCAGCCATTGGCCATTCACAAGGCATTTTAAAGAAAGACACCAAAAATCCTATGGCACAGAGGGACTGAACAATCTGTCTTTTCAGATCTGCTGCTGTTTTCTGCTCAAAACAGTTGGACTCTACCCTAAAGAATTATACTGATCTATAAAGGGCTTGTATTTCTTACCTCTTACATCTCTTATACCTTTAAAACTTCCACTGTCCTTTACTTCTTTCTTCATGTTATTTCCTCTTTTTAATCAGGGAAAACCAAATCTTATTTCATGAACAGAATGTTAATTCCATTGAATTTTATGCTCTTAGCTAAAACAATTTATTTAGCACCTTAGTCCATTTATATGACCAAATAGAAAAATATACTTCCTGAAGTGACAATTTACTCTGCTTAAATCTGATTCACCCTGGAGGTTCCTGCAGCTTTCCAGCAGCTAAAAAAATGTAGCAGAAAGTAATTTATCCAAAATATTCTAGCCTAAATACCTCAGTTATGAGCCTAAAAGTTGGGTTCAGCCTCTGTCTTTGCACTCAAAATACCACCTGTAAAATGTTCTTTACCTCTCTCAACGAACTGCTTTTCTTAAACCATTTAATTTGAAGGGTGATCTTATTGATGTCTGGATACCACATTTTACTCTGTGGGCCAGATCTTTCTGAATTACCATAATTCAGCTCAGTGCAGGAGTCTACGTAGGAATAATAGCAGGTTAATAGTAAGAGAAAGCAGCATGATGCACCGCGGACGGAATTATTCCCTCCTCGACTGTAGTAAATTGAGGAGAGGTAAACACTTGCTTTTACACAATCCTGGGGGCAAAACTGGATTAATTATTAAAGATGATGGTATGAGTAAAACCTCTTTTCAGTGAGGCACTTGAATCTTATCCCTTAATAAGATACACCAGAAGCTGGAGGGGGGGAGGGCTGTTTGTTTGTTTGTTTTTCTTTTACCACAGTCTATCAGCATAAATACCACTTCCTTAGTTAGAATCCATCTGTTCTGTTGACAATGTACTCAAATTGCAAGCAAGCATTTAATGGTGTCACGCTGAAGCACAACAGAGTGGATGCTGAGAGAGCCTGAGGAGTCACTGAAATGAAAGGGCTTTTCTCTTAATTTCAGTCACCAGAAGACTTTGAAAAGAACATGACATCTTAGCCATCTGAGCTTTTTAAATGAGACTTTGGCAGATACACAATGCTCAGCTCTGTGGTACCTAAATAATTGAGGCTTTGAACCATCAAAGTGCTCACACCTTCAAACACTCAAGTAGCTTTATTTGAAAGATTCTTTTCACAAAAGAAGACTAACTCTGCCATTTGAGATCAATGGATCTCTCTGGAACACAGTGTCCTCACTTTAGATTGGAAGACATGGGTTGTTTACTACATATTGACTAGCAGTGTCCCAGGTGCAGAAGGCTTTTGATTAAATGGATGTCTATGTGATGGCATGACACAATACAGAATTAGGAATGACATTTGAAAAAATGGAGGAAGGGGATCATTACAGCAAAAAAAAAAAAAATTGAAATTTAAAATAATTTCACTGTTTTTATATGTGCATTTTAGTAATTTTTTTAATTAATAAAATCTAATTAAATTTCATTTTGCTTTGCTTTGGTTTATTTTATACCCAACAGACAGAAATTTTCTCTCTTGATAGTATTACACTCAAAATGTTGCTGGTGCAAAAGGGAACAATATCTCTGTTATTTGAAACTAAGGCTTTATTGTTACTTTAATTAATGTTTAACAGTCTAAATAAAAGCCTAATCCTTTTTTCTTGTTAGTACTTGTACCAATGAACATAGTGAAAATTAGCACAGAAAAGCCCTTTGGAGCTAAAATTGTTATTCAGAAAACTTACTGTGCTTACTTTACTCTGAGTTGTGGTGTTGAAAGCTTCAGTCCTTCTGAAAAGGAATGCCTGAGGCGGAGTTAAAAGTTGACCAGGTCCTGCTGCAGGGAGGTGGATGATGTGCAGTGGAGGATTCCTCCACTTTAGTTTTCAGCCCACTTAGCCCTTTCATTCTCCCTTTCCCCCATTTCCTTTGCATGACCTCTGCCCTCTACATGACTTCCCAGCTAAGGTTTGCAAGTGCCCTAAAACTTTCTCTGGTCCCTAATAATATAAAAATCTGTTTTTTGTTACACAGTTGTGACTTCTGTGCTCATTTTACTGTCAGTTCAGTACAGACCTGTGGTATTGTGCAAAAAAAAAAAAAACAACCTATCTTTACTGCAATAAATTGGGGAATATCATCCTTTTCTATTATCTTAGTACTTACATATGCCCATCTTTGAAGCTCAGCTATTAGATAGCAGCAAATTCTCTAGTGTGAAAGGAAATAAAGCAGACTTTCACTTTAGTATTCTTCTGAAAAAGTAAAGGTTTAAAATGCCTTATCTCTTTGCAGGACTGTTTATTTATGCTATCCGTTGATAAGTTTAAAAAATACAATTAATTAGAATGCTCTTGACAGTAGCTGAAGATCTTTAGCCACTTAGATAAGGACTTTAATCTCTAGACTGCAAAAATATGTCCTCTCTGTGTGTCTCTGAATGGTGATGACTGCTTTCCCAAGCTAAACATGCAGATCAGCACAAGGTAATGTTTATCAAACCTGTAGAGAGTTGTGATCCTTTTTGGGCATGAAGTTGACTTGAGATTTTGCTATTCCTTTTAATTTTCTGGGAAGGAGATTATTGCAGCAATGGCAATAATACATATTCCTTTTCTGTTTCCTATGCAACTTCTGGTTTAGAGTATTTATTTATACCTACAACTGTATACACACAAATAGTTAAAGTCTGTCAGATAGATCTAAAATGGTAAAAAAAATTGCTGTTTCTTTAACAGTTCGTAGCTTATGTGGATTCAAGAAATTGTCACATAAAGAAATTAAAGAAAAATGCACCTAAGGCTGCTAAACAGAAACATGCAAACACTAATTCAAGAAATTTCCAAGGCACAGACCTTTGCAGGCTATAAGAGTGCACACACAAAATGTACACAGTCCTGCTTGTTAGCCTGGGTTTGCTTTAATTATCAGCTTTTGGGAAGTACTGGAAAGGGAATATTGACTTAAGTGAACCTCTGGTTTGATCCAACATGGCCAGTTTTATGATCTGATCCCTTTTCTCCCTAAATGAATTATTGAAGCAAGCACTCCTACAGCAAAACATGGAAGACATCTGATTTGATCTCATTTTAAAAATGACATGTCTATCAGTGGCAAAACCCAAAATTTAATCGCAAAAGAGATGACATTTTCTCAAATTCTGGATTAAAAGTGAGCTTTTGAACCAACAAAAGTCTTATTGCTTTCCACAACGTGTTGTGTCAACTGCATGTTCACTCTATCTGTGACAGAAAATAAGTTTCAAAGAATGCTGAAAAGTTATGTTAAAAACAAAGGCAAATGAGGTAGAAGATCATGTCATTTATTGCTTTGTTGGTAACTCTTCTGATATCCCTGTGACAGCTCCTGTCAGAGAACAGAACAAGGTAGAACTTGAAACCTTCAAGTTAGAGATATAGAAATTTGTCTGGAATAAAACTAGATCACTGAAAAATAATCTTTTACATTTCTGCCAAAAGTCCTATACCTCTGTCTCACTGATGTACAGAAAGAGGAAAAATATGACCTCAATATTGCTTTTTCACCATTGACTCATCCCAGAATTGATACACTCGTGCTGTGGTTGCCCTGAAGTGTAATAGTGTACCATTAAATTCCAGCTGCAATACCATTATATTGCTATTAGAAAAGACTGCCGAGCAACACAATTTTTCAAATAAATATAAATTGTGAACGGCTGAAATGTGAAATGCCCTCAAGTGCCCAGGAGCAGAATTTTTAAGCGTCCTTTTTTAGTGGACAGTTATGATCTCCAGCAAAGGGATGGCTCAGTTTCTCTTTCGATTTTTAGTGGTAGTCTTAACAGGCACATACAACAAAGAGCCATACAGAAGTCTGGGCCATGACCTCTGTGTAGCCTGGTGAAGGCACTGAAGTTCTGATGAGTATATATTTTCTGATGAGTATTACCAGTGAGAAAGTTACATTTTTGACCTCAAAGAGCTGGTTCAAAACCTGTTGTGATTCTCGGTCCTACACAGTTGCTGTCCTGTTATTTTGCGCTTGCTTTATTTGCCTTAAACTGGGGCAAAATTCACCTAATTATGACAGAATAACACCATAAAAGTACAAGGCCCTTTATCTAAACAAGTGAAACAAACACAAATCTTTATCTTTCATCAGGCTTGTCTCCCTGAAATTCACACTTCTTCGTCAAGAGGATGTTTTTTACACCTACTCATCTGGAATACAGTACACACTGCATGTTGTAAGCCAGCATTTTCACACCCACTTATTCATGCATATGCTAATAGTTTTCTCACTACAACTGCTGTGCTTTGTTCAGGACCCCTCACAGCTGTTTCAAGCATGCACCACCAACCCGACAGCTCCTGGGTAATTTACACCTGCTCCCTACCCTGTGGTATTTCCACTGCTGAACATACCAGGTATGTCTGACCATCAGCACTGACCATTGAGACTTCATGTTGCTGCCTATCAACTCGTAGGTGTAAAACAGATGGGATACCCAGCAGAAATTGTCTGAGTGATGTTAGCTGCAAGTGGAATGCTGGAGTTCAGTTCCATTCCATGACTGAACTACACTTTGCTCACGGTTTCCGACGCGGTTTTTTGCTAACGTTGACAAATATTCATACATGGAGGTTCTTTTGATTGTCCCGGTAAAGGAGTTTATCCTTAATTTGTATTTAAATAAGTTAGAAAGGGAGAAGTGTGGTTTAAATCAAGATAGATTGTGTGCAATTCCTTGCTAGAAGTACAGTCCTTATTGTTCAGCTAACTGTGCCAAACTGTGAGTTACAACTCCAGCGGTTGCTGGTGCCTTTTATTGTTAATCCTCCTGATCTTTGTTCATTTAATACCTTTAAATTAATGATGAAAAGATCTCCAAAATAAAGTTGGGAAAATCTGCCAATGGTAAAGAAAGTCTTCTTCCCTGTTAAAACTGCCATGGAATTTGTGGGAATTTTCTTTGTTTCATCAAAACACTACATTTTGTGGACTTCAACTTAATGGCATCTATGTATTTTCACTGCAGGATTTAAGGAAATCTGCCTTCCATGGATTTCTGCCCTATCTTTGAGCTGGGATTGGAAGAATCTGCGGTGTTTCCAGTTACCTGCTGCTGTTAAACACAACTCTGAATATAAATTGAAGCTACAAACCACTCCACTTTATATTAACCCATTGGACTGTGCGTGGTGGACACATCGCCCTCTCTGCCCCTATCGCTAAGGGTGGGGAGAGTTCTTCAACTAGTGTGGGGCAGGAAATTCTACAGTGTGATCTCAGGGCCAAAAGCTGGATTCAATGACCTTTACGAGACCTTTCTAACTCAGTTAATTCTATGATAACTTTTCATCTATCTCAAGTAAATATCTACCAAGTCTGAGGACTTGTGTCACAGCAGCTCAGTTGTCCAATCATTCTTTGTTTTGAGGATTGCTCTCAAGATTTTTAATATTATTATTCCTGCATCACTACTTATTTTAATTGGAAGTCCTTTGTGGAATGGGTTTGTTCATACAAGTTTTATCACAGTGGGCTCCTGTTACTCTCATGAGAGGATGAAACATATCTGGACTTTCTGGCATCTCCTCCTATGACAACTCCTTGCTGTAGAATGAGATTTTTGTTAATGATGGCAAAAAAATTAATTTTTGTCCAAGGATTTGGCTAAAGTTTTGGAGATACCATCTTGGGGGGATTCATCAGAGGCTTTTTTCTGTATTTTTTTTTTTTTATTATAATGATTTTTGTCATTATCTTATGAATCTTCTCCCTATTAGGAAATCAGCTGGATACACCTCTAGTCAGCTATTAACTGCCTCTGGAAACTACTTGGGAGCAGATTTCAGAGTTTCTGAAGGATTCAGTTTGATTGGAGTTGTTTACTTGGATAATGTGACTTCCTGTACCACAGGGGGAAAAAAATCAAAGCTTTATAACATTACAGCCATTGACTTTAGCTACACTAAATAATTTAACTGTTTTGGAGGCCATATTATCCTACTGAATTCAAACAAAGAAAACATTCATGAAGTTGAAGTTTAAATGGCTTGTTTTTGCTGAAAGCAAAATTATCTCATCCTTATTTATTTGTTTATCTCTCACATTTGTTTGAAACTTGACAATAAACTGAATATATTTTGCTAGAAAGTAAGTTAACTGAATCAGCCCAGAGAGGGATCAAATGAGTCCATGCATGATGTACACAGCAAATGAGGGAACCAGGAGAAGAAAGAGCTTGGACCAAAAATAAAATTACAGAATAGCAGAATCATAGAATCATTTAGGTTGAAAAAGACCTTTAAGATTATCAAGTTTAACTGTAGCCATAGCATCACAGAATGGTTTGGGCTGGAAGGGACTTTAAAAAATCATCAAATTGCAACCGCTTTTCCATGTGCCCTTCCACTGGGCCAGGTTGCTGCAAGCCCCATCCAAAATGTTTAGATTGGTTTTGCCATCCACGGACATGATTTCTCGTGCCAAACCAGCTCTCCTTTGCTTCTTATTTGTAATCTGACTGCATGAGAAAAAACAAAAACTACACAGGTATTTAAGGAAAAAAATTCTCTGTAATGAAAGTATATCCAGGTAGTTAGAACTAATAATTTTTTTTTCCTTACTTAGTTTTTTCATTATTTGTTTTAACTGAAATGTCATGGGATACTAAAAGAGAGTATGCTAAAACACATGTCCTAGACCTGAACAACCAGATCTTTATTTTATCAAAAGTAGGAAATATGTTGCAAGACTCACTTTGCATGAAACTGCACTAATTGCTGTGAGTAGTATTTTTAGGTTCTAATTCTTTGATGGTATATTCTTCAGCTATGATGAATGACACATTTAAGTCAGAGTTTAGCAGTGACAAGTCCTTCATAATAGCTGGGTAGGTTAATGACATTGGAGAGAAGAGTTTGTGAGTGAGCGTGAGAGAGAGGTAATTGTTTGCCTGGCTTGTTCAGGCTGTTAATATCAGCTGCATCAAATGACAGTGATATGAAAAAGAACTTGTTCCAGATGTTATATTTCAGCCCAAGATTTTTATAGAATAAGTGGACTTGCAAGGTAAAAAGCTTTTCAAGCTAATGTTTTCTTTATTTTTAATTAGAATCAATGCCAGATTGGCCTGCCTTTTTATTACCTGAAATGTCTCCTCTTATACTTTTTGTAATATTGGACTTGAAAAAAAAAAAAGAATAATCTTTACATAATAAGGTTTGAAAAAACAGAAGAATTTTATATTCATGACCTTGTTAGAATGCACAGTGAACCAGAAGGCAATAGTAATGTGTAGTTAGCTCTTGGTTGTTGCCAACCTGCTATTAGAAGGAATGCCTGGGTGGGGACAGTTTATTACCCTCATGAATCAAGTGGATTCCAAGAAATCTAGAACCCAAGGAGAGGAAAAATCAGGAGAAGCTCTATATGGCTCCACATGTTGAAATTCCTGAAATTGCTGTGGATTCTCTTTAAAAAGCGTAAAATTATAGTTTTTCCTTCTTTTGAGATTTTCCTTGGACAAAATTTCATTTTATAACCATTTAAGGTAGCTACCATCACTCTCAACAAAGCAGGGGCAGGAATTACATAGCCATGGAGCCATGCCTGAAACCTCCAGTTGTGAAAGACACACCTGATGGTACATCCTGTCTGCAGGCACAAAGAAAACAGAAACTGCACTTTTAGCTGACCACTGGCTTGGAATACGAGTAAAACACTCATCTTGTGAGAATATCTGACTTTGTATTTCAGTGGTAAAGAGAAAAGAAATAAATCAATGGGTTTGGGTTTGTACGGCAGGAAGTTTTGTTCAAATTGGAAAATGTTGTGTTTCATTTTCAAGTTATTTAAGACTTTTTTTCCTCCTTTTCTTACCCTTTAAAAAGATCAATTTCAAAATGAAAATGACATTTTGAAATGAAACATTCCAGTTCATTCTGAAAATGTTGATATAAAGCATTCTGACATTTCCTAAAACCATTTTCTTTCATGTGTGCATGTGTATACAAAGACTACTTGAAGGATGAGACTTGACCTTATAAATTCATACTTGTTGATAAAACAATACAGGTAGAGGTGTGCATAAAAATGTACTTTTCTATAGCTAAAAATACTTCACCCAGCTGTAAAAAGCCCAGAGGAATAGCTGCAGGATTTTACCAGTTATTGTGAGCCACATGAAGCAGAACTACCCTTTGCTGCAGGCCCCAAAGTGTTGCAGTCTGGAATAGCCACAGCCCAGTCTTCTTCAAATCCATTTTCTGACATAAAACCACCAAAAAACTGCAATTTATTGTAGGGATTTTTGTCAGAGTGAATTCTATTTTGAAAACCATCTATACCAATAGGCACAACAGCTCATAAGCGTCGATTTAAATAAAAATGACTAAAAAGTGGGGACGTTCTCGGTTTTAGCTTTACAAGACCACATCCCTGCATCTGGCCATCCCCAGTTAGCCTGGTATTAGGTGAGATAGAATTAATTTTCCTTCTAGTATCTGTAATAGTGCTGTGTTTCTGATTTAGTATAAGAATAATATTGTTAAGACACTGATGTAGTTGCTCAGCAGTGCTTGTTCTAAATCAAGGACTTTTCAGGGTCCCATGCTCTGTCTGGGAGCAGAGACACAATAAACCACAAAGGAGTAAGGGAACATGGTCAGGACAGATGAGCCAAACTGGCCGAAAGGATATTCCATACCATGAGAAATCATGCCCAGCAGATAAACTGGGGGGACCTGTCCAGATGGGACAGATCACTGCTGGTGGGTGGGCTGGACATCAATCAGCAGGGGGTGAGAAATTTTGTACTGCATCACTTGTTTCTCTTGGGTTCTATTCCTCTCTCTCATTTTCATGACAATTAGTAATATTAAATAATTTATTATTATTTTGTCATGCATTTTTTACAGTTATAAAATAGCTTTTATCTCAGTCCAGGTGTTTTGTTTGTTTTTTTTTTTTCCAAAGGTCTTCCTTACCAGGGGACAGAAGGCTGGCAGAGAATGCAGTGCCTTGTTTCCAGCTGGGATTAAACCTTTACACCAATACAAACAATTTAGTGCAATGTTATAGTTGTATTTAAAAACAAGCAAACAAAATCCAAACCATTCCCCTTTTTGTTCTGTAGTGTCAGCAAGTCATCTTTGAAGATCAGTTCAGGATGGGAGAGAAGTTCTCATTTTTCTGGAGAGTTTTGCTGACCAAAACCATGTGTAAGCTTTTGCAGTTGAGGGATGCCACACAACTCAGCACAGATAGCATTTCCAAATTTGCAGGAACCTGTTCTAAAAGGCTTTATTGATAGTGCTCTATCTACTTTACTGCAATCATCTTTCTGTTGTGTAGAGGTGTAGAAGAAAAGGAATCTAAACCATTAGCATTTTACCTCATAAAACTGAAGCACTGAAAGAAGAAGCAAAGGGCCATATGCAAATTTTTCTGTATTGTCTCTCTCGCTCTCTTTTTTTTCCTTTTTTTTTTTTTTTTTTTAATTTAGAAACAAGCAACATGCAATTGGTTTTAATCCTGCTGAAAATTGGGAAGATTTATACAAAAACACTGCTAAGCAAAACTGCTTTTGGGCTATAATCTCCCTATGCTTAAAATTTAAGGACATTGGTGTGGTGCAATATTTGAAGAGTAAAGCAAGACTCTTCCAAGAACCACATGTCAGGTACATCAAGTACAGAAATTCTTCAGTGCTCTAAAAAATGTGTCACTTGGAGAGAAAACCCAGATATTTTTTTCTTCCACTTGAGAATGTAAAATAAGGCACAAAAGTGATTTAGAAACTTATCTCCTAGTTCAGCAATTTTGATCCAATTGGTAATAAGAAACTCAGTTTTGCAGATTCGCAATTCAAGACATAAATAAGAGAAAACACAGTAAAAGAAGATTAAAAAGCAAAATTGCTAACAAAAACGAAAGACAAAATATTAAAACAAAATTTAAGGACAAAGAGCAAAGTTAATTTTAATGTGACTAGATATAATGACTGCAAGCCTCAGTTTCTGGAGTAATACTCAAAATGGTGTATCTGCATTAAACGTTTACTACTTCAGATAACAAAAACCCATCTGGTAAACTAGAAAAATTAGTTTCTTACTTACAATCTACTGTAATCTGGACTGTGATTTTTGTCCAAGGAGAAGGGTATGCATATTAGTCTGTACCACTTTGACCCCTTTAAAAGTCCTGATATAAAATGAGATCAAACCAGATGTGCATATCTCTAGAATTTGTTTCCATCTGTGTTTTGATGATAACTCTACTGAAAAACAAGAATTTAAAACAATCATCTGATTTCAATTATATATAAATATCTGTAGGTTATATCCCAATTTCCTAAATATAAGTTCCTCATATTATTTTAGAACTCCTTCAGGGTGCTTACTGGACCATGGAAAAATTTGGAAGTCTAAAATGGCATTAAATGCCTATAGAGCTCAGGAAACTGAATACCTCTATTAATGTAAATATCACTTTATATCATGGGCTGCATGACCATAGAGGACATCACTCATGTGTTGCAGGAAATTTGGAGCAAACTCTGTTGGGGCAAACCTGCACATTGCCCCATATTTTCTGTGACCATTAATTTAATATACCATATAAAACATGCATTGAAAAAATGAGGTTTAGGGGATACCTTCTTGCTGTCTATGAGTAACTGTAAGGAGGCTGCAGCCAGGTGGGATCTGCCCAGGGAACAGTGGAGTCACCATTTCTGGAGGTTTCTAAAAAATCTGTAAATGTGGCTCCTGAGGATATGGCTTGGTGGTAGATTTAGTTGTATCAGCTTTACAGTTGGACTTGATGATCTTAAAGGTCTTTTCCATCCTAAATGATTCTATGATACTATGAAAAAAAAAAATAATTTGAAGGGCTCATTTCCAGTGAATTTTATATTATCGATTAACTGATATTTAGACTCCTGAGGCATTGCTTCTCATTGTGCAAAATAAGCATAAAAACACTACAAGCAATTAATTGCATGTGGTTTGTACTGTGCTTTGAGATGGCCTATCAGCCCTTTATTAATATTAATGAGAAGAATTAGTACCAAAGATCAGGGATCCATGATAGCTGGAAGAACCTGCAAAGACCCTCCAGCTCTCATGCTTTATTATTTTTTAATCAAAGTGTCTGTCTTGAAGGCACAAAATTAAAGAACGGAGTCCTTTATGATTCCACAATGATTCAAATTAAAATGATCTATACTTGCATAATTCCAATGAGCTATTTTGTGCTAGTTAAAAACAGTTAAAAATTGCATAAATGAATGATTTAAGGGCTGCAGCTCTCTAATCTTAATGAAAGCACCGGTTTTTTTTGTATATTTCTCAATCCACACATGTGACTAGAATAAATCCAACACAGAAGAGTAAAGGAGGAAGAATATATTTGATGGCAACCTTCTGCTAGTGAGTTATCTTGAAAAAAAGTTGGGTTTTTGGGTCATGGGCAATGTTTTTTACTTGTCTAAAAAGACAGTTATCTTCTTGTAGGTATATAAAGTATCCTGTCTTACATTTATTTTTATTGCAATGGGATTTAAATGTTTCATCCAAGCTGGCTCTTCTGGTAGACTCTGTCTACACAATAGTTAGTGATAAACCAAGCTGTGAAGAGCTGTTCACAAGCAATATAAAATTACAAAAAAGACAGATATGGAAGGGGAAAAGGTGAGTAGCCTATAGCCACCCTTCAGATGAAGAGGAGAATTTGGGCTGCAACCAAAATGCTGTGTTGCAGTGATATTTAATGGATAATATTGCCTCTCCTAAATCTGTTTTATTGTAATTTATGTAAATTCAGATAATCAGTGAAATTCAGATAATTACTTTATAGTGTACTATTACACTAATTATATAAAATAAAGGAGAATAGAAATCCTTGGATCAAGACTCTTTCTTTCAGGTGTCTGTCTTGATCCCTGACAAAAATACAAAATCTATTAGCAGTGACATACACCAGCTAAATGAGGCTTCCACATCTGTCTAGACATTGCAACACAGAAATCAGTGTGATCTGTAAAACCTTCCCAAGACTCCAGAAAAGTTCTTGAGCCATTATTATATGCTGGTGCTGTTTCCCGCACAAGCATATTGGAGGTAAGTTGTGTTTGGACTATAGCAGAATCGAGATGCACAATGTAGTGGAATTTTGCAAAGCCCTGATTCCTGAATACTGTTTGGAGTCACATCAAAGTACAAAGACCTTCAGTGCCTTTAGCAAATCCTCAAAGAACCACACTGGATTGTAAGGCACACCTCAAATATCTACAGTCCACCCACAGTCTGCATACAGCAGGATGGAACACTGGAGTACTCTGCAACACTGCACAGAGAAATCCTAATTCCATAGATCATTAACATGACAGATTGCAACAGTCCCTTCAAAAAGTTTACAATCTCTGGTATATATGTGGATTTAGAGAACAGCAGATTTCTACACACGTACCTCCTCTGCACACTAAGAAATCTGACAAAAGTTGTGGTGTATGAAAAGCATGAACATAATTAATAATTATTCTTCTAGGAGAAAAAAAAAACAACTCTTTTCAAATATGAATCAGATGTCCACTAGCTGTCAATTTTGTCCCCTCTAGCCATGTCAAGAGGTTCTGTGCAGCCTTTCTGATCACATAACTAGACCTCAAAGTATACAGAGTTGCTTTTATGTCAGTGTATTACATAAATTTTTGTGAATGGGAGCAATCATGGTCCCAGTTCCCCAAATGGTCTAGTGAAAATGAGATTAGAACAGTTGCAAAGCTCCTGTGATGACTTGCAGCAGATATTGTTGTCCTTAATATTTTAGCACAAAGAAAAGAAAAATTTGCACATAGGTCAGCCTTTCCTTCCTGTTAGTATTAATTGAAAGAGTGTATTGGTTAATTCAGTCCCTATGGTTCAATCGATATGTTCTCCCAATGAATTTCTGTAGGGATATCTATCTTCATCTTCTCTGAATTCAGTTTTTCATTATAAACATTTTAACTTTCTTCACTTGCTGAAAAAGCCAGGAGCGTGAGTTTAAGTCTCACCCAGGCTAAGGACCAGGGTAAATAAATGTAAATGTGGATGTGTCCTGGGGCATGGAGGTTAGAAACTGAAGGTAGCATCTTTTGTGACACTAATCACACTGTTTCTCTGACACTGGTTAAGAAACCTTTGGCACATGTATCACCCTGGTGAGCTGTTTTTGCTGCTGTGGATTCTTGACCTTTGTGGTAACCTTGTCTCTAACCAGGTCTGGATTTACCCATGGGAATTTTTAGCAGTTATAATAAACTCCACATGAAATGGGGGACAGGAAGGAGGAAAGTCAGCTGATGTAAAGTATTTGCTTCAGTATACATTGAAGTAATCCCTATTCTGTTACTCCACTTCATGAATTTATGCCAAGCAAAGCTGCATAAAGCACCACATCTCACTTCCCAGATAGGTGACAGATGCTTCTTTTTCACTTGACAAGTGCTACCAACAGGGTATTTACATAGTGGATGTTCTTTGGCGTGCATATTTCTATCTGCAGCAGCAAACCTCTGCACCACATTAGATCACAGAAACAGAAGTGGTCATAAAGGACTTGTGCTAGTTGGTTTCCTTGCTCGTGGTGCTGTGTCCCCTCTGGTTCAGCTGGAACTTCTGAATAAGCTGCCATGATTTTTCTTTGTGAAATTTGCAAAAGAAATTTGCTCTGGGACTGAGACCATGCATGTCAGATAACAAATTTATATGGCTGGCATACAATGTGCGTGGCCCAGAATATAAGGCTGGATAATGGAAAACCTGACAAAATCATAAGTGGTCCTAGTGGGCAATACTATGATACAACGTTATTATGCCAGATTTCCAAAAACATATATTACTCAAGAACTGAAATTACTGTTTTGCAGCCCAGGAGCTTGTAATGCATTGAATAAACTACAGTTTCTGACTAATATTTGCATGCCTGTCTAAGAATATGTAAATGTGACAGTTTCCCTCCTGGAAAAACCAAAATCCCTAATGAATTGAAGGGCCAAACATGCAAATAAACCTCATGATTCACACATGTGTCTCTCATTTAATTTTTCAAAATGTATTTTGCATTTTGATTATGCTACAAAATGCAGCATGGAGGGCAGAGCACTGAGAAAAATAGAAGTGTGTGTACAACATATTTTTCATATCAAACAATGTGATTTACTTTAATCATTTCAGGAGTAACGAATAACGGCAAGTGCATGATTTGAATGCCTTCCAGGGGTATGTAGTCAAGCTTAAAAAAAAAAAAAAAGTGATGCTATATACATATATATATATATATATGCACTTTTGAGGGGGTAGGCCTGATTTTTCACTCAATCACTCTCCTCTAGTATAATACTACTTTTGACTTTAACCAAATTGTATTTGGTTTTTGCATATGTCAGTGTGAGGAGATTCATGCCTCAGATGCCTCTGCTGTGACAGAACTGAAACAGTTCTGGTTGACTATGTATATATTGTTGGACAAAAAAAAAAAATCAATATTATTTATTTTGACTCTAAGATACGGTCAGCTATGCAAAAACTCTCCAAGTTGAGGGAAGTTCGCCCAGGAAATACCCCTCACTGCCCCCCTGAGTGATGCAAAGAACTTTACATTAAGCTTCCCCAAACTCTTACAGGTGTAAGCAGAAAGTGTTTAACTTTCACTTGTCCTTCTTCTCAAGGTCAGCGAAGACAAAGGGCAGTGGAGGAGAATATCCTCCTTGAAAATTGTTCTAAGAGAAAAGAGAGCAGATGTCCTCTGGCAAATCTGGTTGCAAAGGTTTTAAGACACATATTTGCTCAGCCCTCTGGCTCACAGCCTCCAAGCTATTCTCCTCTAAAAACGTTGCAGTAAAAAGAAATCTAGCTGAACCTCACCGCTTCAGAAAAAAGAGTTAAATCCACTCATGGAATTCAGTGCCACTGAACTCCCAGCCAACACAGCTGGAGGGTGGCTGCTCCAGCCATCCCCCTGTAGGGGTAAGCAGAAGGGGATCTTAGGCTGGGTTGTGGCAATGCTGAAAGAAAACATCCACCAGGAGATGCCCCTCAGCACCCAAACACTCATACTTGCAAGTCCCCAGCATACCTGCAAAAAATCTGCAGGGTAAAAGTACCTAATTTTCAATTCATCAATGGTATCTTTGCTTGAGATAAGGATTAGATCGTTTCAGAACTTCATATGTAAGACAAACTGTTATAGTTGAGCTATAAAATTTTCTAGGATTTACCTAACAAATGGCATCTGCTTTTCTCTCTTTTAGGGATGCTCTTAAAAAATTAAAAGGATCATTTTTGGTTTGTTTTGGTCATGGAAAGTGTTTTGTTGGTTTTTTTTTTTTTTTTTTTCTTAATTTAAAACACAAAGAAAAAAATATGCCTCAATTTTTTTTCTTTTCAATTTTAAAACGTTGATTTTTTTTTTTCAAATACTATTTTCCAGTCAGCTTCAAGGTAATACAAGTAATAACCAAGCCAGACCAAAGAAGGTGATTTTTTCATAACTGTCAAATAATGACAACATAAAGAAGGGACAAATAGCATCCTGAAATTAATCATACAGAATGGATCACAGTGAATGTCCCCTCTTTCTGCCCAAAAGATGCATTTCATTTTCCTATCTTTATTCACATAGAGATTCAGGCAGAGAAAGCTGCCTCCAAAAGCCATTTCTTTAAGATACCACGAAATAGAAAGGTTAATAGTTAATGCTGTGAAGAGTCCCATTATTAAAACTGCTTTGCCATGCAATACCAGGACAAATGGAAAATGAAAATTAGCCTAGACATCTACAACCTCACAAAGGAGATTCAAAGTCTCTGGGGTTGTCATTCCAACATCTTTACATGATAATCAAGCAGGTTTTGTGTACTTACTGTAGTTAATGCCACCTCTTCCCATTTTCATTTTGTTGCAAGCACAGAAAATATAACCAATAATGTGCATGTTCTTTTTTCTTTGAGGGGAGGAAAGGGGAAAAAAAAAGAATTTAATTGACAGATAAAACGGATGTAGAAAGGGTAATTTCATTTTCCATCAGAAGAAGTAAGGTTTTATGTTGGGAATTAAATTAACAGCACATGAAATTGGCTTTTCCTAAGTTCATATTTTTTAAACTTTCTTTTTTTTTCTTTAGAAGAAGAAGAAGAAGGAGAAGGAGAAGAAGAAGAACAAAAAAGACCCCCAAACCAACGTAGTATTGTAAAAAGCCTGACAATGAGCACAGATGATTTCCAAAGATGATAAAACTTTTCCAGTGCAGTGTGGTTGTGGGCCTGCTTGCTTTTCAATCACTCAACATTTTCTGCTTGTGTGATACTAAAAAGTTAATCTTATAAATGTTTCCTGATTTTTTTGTGTGATGTTCCATCCTCTGACTCCAGCTGGTTTCAAGCTCCACTCCCCACCCCACATCTTTTCCTCTCCTTCCTCAGCTTATTCAAGTTGCCTGCGGGTTGTGATTTATATTTGCAGTTAATACATTTGTATTCACATAATTTTTTGCTTCTGTTTGGCTAGGCAAATCTCTATTGGAATACCAATATGTATGGATTTCCATATTGTCATCACTGACAAAACAGCAACATGGGACTGAAAAAAAATATCTAAGTGATGAGCAAGAAAAAAATATGCAGAAGAGGGAAAAACCATTTTGGAATCACAAAATGTAGTGTCTTCCCCCTCCCTCTTTTAATGCATAAAAGTGAAGTTAGTGACAAAACCCCTTGCTAATGTTGTGCTTAGGAGAAACAAAGAGGATATTTCTAAAGAGTTCCCTTGATCATTTATCAAGACAAGTGTAAAAATCAACTATGAGTCAAGCAAAGACAAAAATGCACACACACACATGTGGTATGTACCCATTAAAAACTGAAGTAAAACAGAGGAGCACTCATCCCCCCAAATTATATCAAGCAATGATGAATAGCATCATAATCAACCACAAGCTGGATGGTGTTGACAGTTTTCAGTTTCTTGATTAGTTGAAAACATAAGTTCTTAGGTTTAGGCACACAACAAATTATTTTTATTCTTTAAAAATCTGCTACTGTTTCACCAGCATAAAACCCTTTAATGCAAGAAGATCAGATTTTGCAACACATTTTCATGTAATTAATTTTTTTTCTCAAAATCTCAAGGCAATTTGTGGGACTGGTGTAAGTTTCAGAAGTATCTCATGACTTCAAATGTCCCTGAAGGGAACACCAGCTCAGAATCCTTAAGCAAATTCATCAAAATACTCAAGAGGGACTCAATGCTAAATATTGGTCATCTAATCTTCAGCAGTTGCATACATTTCAGTAGGTGATGGATAAACCTGTGGGTGCTGTTGCAGTGAGCTGATCTTGGTCAGCTGCCAAACATCCATACAGCTGCTCCCTCATTCAGTGGGACAGGGCAGCAAAATGGGGTGAAAAAGTCTGTGGGTCAAGAAAAAGACAGGAACATCACTTGCCAATTGCCATCACAGGCAAAACAGACCACTTGGTGAAAATTAATCTGCTGCTATTTCAAATGGACTTAAGTAGGGAGGAACTACTACTACTACTACTAATAATAATAATTATAATAATAATATTTAAAAAAATAAAAATAAAGCCATGTTTCTCTTCCCACCACCACTTTTTTCCAGGTTCAGCTTTACTCCTTTACTCTGATCTTCTTTACCTCGCTCCCTTGAGCTGTGTAGCTTGGTGGAGGTGGTTATGGTCCATGAATTGCAGTTTCTCACTGCTGCTCCTTCCTTCTCACACTTGTTCACTAGTCCAGAATGGATACTTCTCACAGGTACTGCCTATTTCAGGAATATCTACCTGCTCCAGTTGGAAGTCTTCCACAGCCCAGTATAATCATATTTACCAATGACACAGATGGCTTGTAAACATATATTTGTAAATTTTTTTCTATATATTCACGAAAAAAAAAAAAATCATATTACTTTTGACTTCTCTTTCAAGTGAAGTGGCTTTGATTTAGATGTGGTTCAGACAACCCAGATAAATTACTAAAGCTCTAAGATTTTGCTGCTGGAAAAACTGGACACTTCTGAAGGCCATCAGATTTCCAGACTGGATTTTTGTAGTCTACATATTGACTGCAGAAAGGGTGAGGATGAGAGTATCTTTATGCTGAAAGCAAATATTCCTATTTTTATATTTAAGGTTTATGTTTTTTTTCACATTTCCCCCCTCTGCCTGCCCCCTTCTTATTTTTTTCCCTAGTCAAGGGATAGCTGGGACTCTGTGAACAGATTTAAACATTTTCCTGATAAATTCAATAAGGATGATTCAGTCACTGAGTGCTGGCTGTAAAGAAAGACAGCAGGTGGTATTCATAGAATCACAGAATGGTTAGGGTTCAAAAGGACCTTAAAGAACATCTATTTCCAACCCTCTGCCATGGGCAGGGACACCTGGCACTAGACCAGGTTGCTCAGAGCCACATCCAGCCTGGACTTGATTCCTTTGCCCTAGCTAACACTGAAGGTTAGAAAACATCCCTTAGAAACAATAGATGAAAAGTTGCAACCCTAAAGAGGAATTGCTCATGATGAGTGTGCAAAATAGGCTCAAAGAAACTTCATCTAAAAGTACTTCTTTCCAGTGCTTCAAATATTGAGAATTAATTTTTAGACACTATTTAGCACGGGAGAATAATCTAGGTCTGATACACAATTACTACTTGGGCGAGCTGACCTGACTCACCTGTCTGGGTATTTCCAAACCTAATGCACTGAAGGAACAGGAATGTTTACTGGGGATGGGGAAAATGTACACAGCTGTCCTTCTCAGGATTGTGCCAATTGGATAGGACCAAGCAGGGCACGATTCACTGTGGAACCTGTGCAAAAGACAGAAATTCCTTAGTGAGGAATTTGAAGGAATGGAACAAACTCTGGTAGGATGTAAGGACCTGTACAGGTTTTACCGTGTTTGGTGCCCAAGTCAGACTGACTGATTTTTGTACACCCCTCCCTCCCCCATCCCATCTCAGTTTGGCTAAGTATGTCATCAGATGAAAAAAAAATACTACTAAATTTATGTTCAGGATAGCTCAACTCTGAGACAGAGGGTGAAAGAAAAAAGGAGCCTCACCAAGCAAATGTCAGTTATGTCACTTAATTCATTACTGCCTGAAATGTAGGCAAATGGATGACACTGGAAGCATTGCACAGATAGCCTCCATAATGAGAGGTGCATTCCAGCTCCTAAGAACTCCTTTAAATCCTTATATATATATAAAAATAAATGCACATAAATATTTTTATGTACACAAACATACTTACGCATATTTAAGTGTATGTATTTGAACCATATATACGGTTATACAGATCCATAGCTCGATATATGTACATTTGTTTGTGAATGTTTATGCATAAATAGATGTTTCATTTCTCCAAGTGTGATTTTACTCCTGTTTTTCCAGTAGTGTACATAGGATCAGTAGGAGGGAGAAAATCCAATATAAGAAAATTTACATTAAAATTAAATCATTAAGTAAAAAAAAAAAAAAAAAAATAAGATGAAGAAGAAGAGACAGGGAGAGAAAAGAAGACAGAAAAGAAAAAGAGGGAAAGAAGAAACAGCAAGCATGAGATGAAGGTGTGCATTTTAGGGTGACTGCATTCTCAGAGAATAAGGGCTTTATCTTGATTTCCAGCTCTCCTTCTAACAAAAAGGGATAGCATCTCAGAAAATGGAACTTCTTTTTTCTTTTGCTGACCTACTAAAAAAAAGAAATAAATAAAACAGTACAAAAAAAAAATCTCCATTGCTGAGATATTTCCTTTTTCTTACCTTTCTGCTGATAAGAACTCTCAGTGTTTCTGGATAAGAAGAGATACTTTATTGTCTCCTGCAAAGATATAAGAAAAGAGAGAGAAAAAAACAATGCCTTTTGTTAGAAAGGAAAGCAAGTGCAATTTGAAGAGCGATTGTAATAGACAGTATTGCTGAAGGCAAACAGAAGCTAAGGAGTAAGCGTTTTAGAATATTATCCTTCCTTAACATTTTGATAAAGTTCCTGAAAATGGGAGCCACTTTTGCCTCTGCAGCACTTTAATTTCCTATAATCATCTCTGATGGAACAGATGATACACACAGAGTTACCCCAGGTATTGTTTAAGTGGGGACTGAATTACTTTTATACTATCACTAAATGATTGAAAAAAGGAAGCAAAACACGTTTCCAGGATCACTCTGCTTCCATGCTGCAAGCCCAGCATAGTGATGCTCTCACTAATTCTGTTTAAACTGCATTCCAGAAGTATTCACAAGACAATTTTTTTTTAAAGCCATTAAAAAGAATGTACAAGCAACATAGTGTGGAAAGCAGAGGCAATGTTCATTATCAGGCCCAGAAGAAAAGGACGCGTTGAAGAAAAAAACCCACAAACTAGAGGACTTTGAGGAATTTGCTAGTTATCTTTTCCACTTGGGTGACTTCAGGCTTCACTACCAAATTGAAACACCATTTCCTGAACAATAATACTATACATTTTTTTGACATCACAAAAGAATGCTTTTAAGGCATAAAAAATGTATTTCCCTTATGTAATCAAAAACAAAACTCTATAAATTATAATGCTATGTACAGTCCAATTCCTCCATTCAATGCATTTAAATGGTATGTGCTGATTAAGCTCTTAGTCATTTATGTTAAATGTCTAATGAAAAGCTCTTTGAATCTGGTTTAACCCATATTAAATGCCCTAGTGGTGCCTCTGGAATTAAAAAAAAAAGAAGAAAATTAATCCTATTCTTTGTTCTCTTTATACATTTTAATAAATTATACTGCATCTTCCTAATGCATTTATGTCTCAGACAAAATGCCAAATGGTCTGATCCTTTCAACAAAAAAGCCAGGGAACAAATTTGCACATTAAAATGTAGAGTGATTCAACAATTCAAGGCATAGTGTTTTCCAAAAGATGATGTGTTTTCTCTGTTTCTTAATAAATCTGCATGATGATTTCTGCTTTGTGTGTAAGCAGGCTCTGTTGAAAGTTTGCTGAGTTTATATTTTTTTCCTTTCCTTTCTTTCACTTTCAACAGCTTAACAGAATAAACATAATTCTCAAAATGCACTGCATCCCAGAGCATAATATGTTGTACAAGATGTTCAATAAGGTGGCACTAAACAGAACCGTAGATAGTCCAAATAAACTCAGAACAGTCAAGGTGTCCTCTTCCTGCCTTATTTACATAGAACCATGGAGATTCAGCATTGGAACCAAAATCCAGAGTTTACCTATTGCTCTTTCAGGTCTAAGCTCAAATCACATGGCCAGATACCTCTCAAGGGATGTTTATCAAACTTGTTTTTAAAAATCTTTAGGGATGGACATTCTTCAGCCTCAGAAAGACACCATTTTCTTTCTCTTTCATCTTTCCAAAAAGTAAAAATACAACAGACTTCCGTTGCCATCTCTGTTTTGCAGAGCTGCAGAATCAGCTGATTGTTTCTTCCTCTTTCCCCAAGAACATAAAAAGTAGTATATTAATATAGCATTCAACCATGTTTCCTTATCTGAAAATGGTCTCATTTTGGCCCCACACTTAGAACACTTGCAAGTTATTTTGACGCCCAAAACTTTAACATTGAGACCTTTGTGATCCAAATTTAAAATCTAGTCAAGGACAAGTTCCTCTAAATTTTAGGCAGACTTTAATCAGAATAATTTCAACAACAACAATAACAGTAATGTAAATACCTCAAAAGGAAAATTAAATAAGAAATAGAAATACTTATGTTAACAGAATTCAAGATATGGGAAATAGAGTGTAACTAATGATTAGTTACATGTGTGTGGAGAAGTGTGTAAAGGAAAGAAATAGATTACACAAGTATGCTCTGTTTCACCCTGATTACTAAAACATTCCTTTAAAGATCCCCAAGACTCGCCCGGAATAAGAAAAATCTATATCTACAAATTGTGACTGAGAGTCTTCAAAAAGACTTTTAAACTGAAATACACTTACCATGACAGGATTTCTGTTTCTTCATTTAAAAGAAAAATATTTATTTGCTTTGTATCCAGTAGTGGTCCAAAGTGGAAAGTACTGACATTATTGAATATGACTTTGGTACTAAATCTTCTGGGAAATGAAGAAATACAGTGATAATTAACAGTAAAAAGCAGCTAGATACAGTGGATTTTAGTATTGTGGACTGATTTGCAGTAGGTGGGTAGCCCCTGAAGAACTCAAGGCCTAAAGGTCAATGGCTTCCTCTCTGGGCACAAGATGCTAATTTTTCTAGATTTTTACCCTGAAACTCTCAGTAGTTAAAGCCTCCTATTTCTCTTGCCTGAAGACAGTCTTGAAGCCACAATAGCTTACTCCTAAATATATTAACTGATCACTAACAGCAAAGTCACATACCTTGAAATTCATAGTGTTCTTGCTATGGAATCAGGAGTTTGAGACTCCTCAAGCCCTGGAAGAAAATAGCCCCAAAAAATTTTCAACCTAAACTTCTCTAAATGCAGGAGGAAGGGTGGACCCTGGAAGGTTTTCTAGTCTTGCAAACTCTTCACTGAAAACAGAGTAGATAGAAACAGTGACAGCTATAGTCTTATTTATATCAGTTTAAATTTATGCTGCTGTGATCCCTGAAGACCCACACCTTCAAGGTCCCTTTGGCAAATTTGGGAGTTTGAGAATATGATAACTCTAGTGTCTAGTAAAAAAACCCAAACCCTTGGAAATTCAGTACTTCTAGCTTCATGTCTTCAGATTCCTTTGCTTCCTCATCTGATTGGTCACTTCCACACCACCTGTAAATGAAATTCAATACATTTACCTCTGAAATGAGAAGGCTTGTCAGTTTTAATGAATTATTTCTTACCATAGAAAAATAATTAAATGGCAAAAATGGCTATGTCTGGATATATTTCTGGGTTTTTACTTGTTTGTAGTGACTCCCCTTGTTCCAATTTTTTTAGTTGGTTTTGTTTGAAGAGGAGGTAGAGTAGATAACCTGATTGAGGATAAGAAAATGAGGTTGTCAGCAGTGGAAAGTTAGGATGTTATATGCTGGACCAGCTGTACAACATTCCTGCTGGGTACAGCTGTAAACTGCAGTGCATAAAGCTGCAGCCAGTGCTTCTGTGGTCTAATGAAAAAAAAAAAAAAAAGGGGAACTCACAAGAAATTCAGGGAAATTGTTTATGGATATGAATGGGATATAAGCAAAGGTGTTCAGTGTGTAGAAATTACCTCTTCTTGTTCCATGTTGCCAGTGATAGAGCATAATAGGAATGAGACTGTTAAGGAGTGGATGAAAAAATAAGAACACACTCTCTCCCTGTGCTGTACATTCTGCCTTCCTCATGCAACTATGCTCCGAAGCACTGTCACAGGCAGGTGGTACATCCTGAAGATAAATCAGCAGCAGCCCACAAACATCTGAAAACACCTGGCACAAGCTCCCCCGATTTGTATTTCCCAGCTCTCTAGTCAACTAACAGAACTCAGTAGCATGTTGAGAGTGAAGGGTCCAGTCAGCTGCAGAGGTTTCACATAAAGAAAGAAAGTGGGCAATATAATTTGGTGTTTTTGTAATAGGTGTTCTCACATCAGATCTGTCTGAATATTCATCCGCAGTCATGCTCTATACTTTCCTTGTGCCATATTACAATTGCCTTCCATAGGGCATCACTCACCTTTGCATCCACAGCCATAAAATAAATGATTTGGGCTGAAGTGTTCTGTTGGGCACAGAACAGATGGTAGTAGCCACAGAAAAAACCAGCAACACCTGGTTTCAGATACTCAGGCAGCAAATTCCCTGCCCCCAAAGCCATGGCTCATTATTCAGTCCAGATAATGGACAATTCAGACAAACTTCAGCTATTTAAATCTCAGTTTCTGAAACCAACCAGACTTTCCAATTCCCTCTGCAGATCCAGCTTTGCCTTGGCTACATCTGTCCATGACTGTTCTCTGGATGGACTTTTCCATACATATGAAATCCTTTCCTAGGAACAAATATATGCATCTGTAGCTGTTTCAAGCTGTTTTCTGTGTAATAGTCCCAGCAGCTGTTTTCGCTTCAGTGGTCTCCTGTTGAGCTGTTATTTAAAAAAGTTGTTCTCCAGTTTCTTATCTTCATTCATTAGACCTGTCATCTTCAGAATCAGATTTTAAATTTTTCTTTTCTCATACCCATTATTTGACAGCCCTGCAGAATATATTGTATTTACCCTGAATTCCTCTACAGCCATTGGCATGATATATTTACCCGTAATGCTCAAGATATTGTTTGAGGAGCAACTAGAAAGCAGAGAATGATCACAATACCCCCTTTTGAGGGGGGTTTTAGGCTTTGCAGATATGGTCAGATGTCCTTGTACTGCTGATTTCTTCATTATGTCTTGCACTTCACCATCAAAATCCCAACTTTTTGTTCGGAATAATGGGAGACAGTAGGTAATACAGATGTCCTAAGATTCAGAAATGTAGGTCACATTCATAACTGGAAACTAGATCTCTCACTGTTTGAAATCTGAGCCTATCTCTTGTGCTGCAAAGCCTTTAGGAACAGTAACATTCTCTCCACATTACTGAACTTTATAATTGGCTTGTTTTTATTTGCACCCTCAAAATAAACCATCAATAAAAGAAACATATTTGTTTTTCAGGACCCTTAAAAGTGAAAAGAATCACATTGATTTAATGTCCCAGCCCTTCTCATTAGGGCCTCCATGAAGTTTGGGCATCTTTCCTAATCAATGAACTTATGGGGGAAATCTGTGTCAATGCCTGCCTACTCCTTGCAAACATAATCAGGAAAAGTCAGCAGCCATTCTCAGGGGATAAATTAGTCCAATCATACCTTAACATATGGCCACTTCACCTTCCTCCAGCACATCTATTTCCACAGAAAGATAAAAAGTGTGTGTATGGCTCCATAGTTAATAACGGAACTGTCCTCTTTCAGTGGACTCTCTAGGCACACTTGAACGATTTTAAAGAATCAGTAAGCCTCAAATAAAACCATGCCTGAACTGATTGTTGTCTCTGCAGCTACTTGGTGTGTTACACATCTGTGTAGTTGTGATCCCAGAGTGCATTATGCAGGTACCTGGGCGAAGGACAGTGCACAGGTCCTGTTCTTTGCCTTCATAACCTTTGAGTTGAATTTAGGGAAGCTTCTTGCCCTCATCTGGCAACTTCTTTTAGCAGCAGACCAGCAAATCTACATAAGGTCTTCAAGGTCTCAAGCGGCATATGATTATTTTACAGTTAAGCAAACTGATGCTGAGTGATTTGCCAAATGTCAGAAAGAGAAATGTTTATAGGACTCACGAGACCGTACTCCCAGTCTGGAGGTCTACTCGTTAATGACACTCCTTTCTTTGGCAATTCTTCATGAGGCTGGTATGATTCATCCACCACCTGCTGTACAATATAGCCAGGCATGACATCTTGCAGCAAGATTTACTCCTAGGTGCTACATGCCGATGACAGTTTGTAATTAAGGGGACTGCTTTTTTCTTCTGTTTCTCCCCTAAAATTAATTATTTCATTCCACAGACCTTAATGATTTTCATTTGCTCTTAATTAGATAATTAAACTATGAGTTCAGATCATAACATGCTGCATTAATGATATCCATTTAATCAAAATGTCCATTTGTTTTCATTCTATTATTTTTAGTAAGAGATATTTAAAGAAATTCTATGTTAGCTTATTTTTTCTTCCTCTTGGCCTTTTGTTATTTATTGTATATAGACATAAACCTCAGAAAATGTTATAATGATGATGATGATGATGATGATGATGATAATAATAAT